>VXAD01008103.1:445964-619260 GCA_013399195.1 Dicrurus megarhynchus
GCGCCCCGCCCCGCCCGCCGCCGCGACTGTCAGCCCTCGGCCACCCGCGAGTGGCCCTGCGGCACCGGCCTGGGGGAACCCCGCCGCCTCGCCGGGGCGAGAGCGCCGGGCTGACACCGCACCGACACCCCGCGCCGTGCTCGGGGGCGGCCGCTGGCTGTCACACATCCCACTGCACGAGGGCAGGGGGAAGAGAAGGCTCAGGGGTGGCCTTATCTCTCTCTACAACCACCTGAAAGGAGTTTGTAGCTAAGTAGGGGTCATCCTCTTCTGCTGGGTAACAAGTGGCAGGACAAGAGGACAGAGTCTTAAGCTTCACCAGGGGAGGTTGAGGTTGGACATTATGAAGAATTTCTTGACAGAAAGGGTGATTAGGCATTGGAATAGGCTGTCCAGGGAGGTGGTGGAGTCACCATCCCTGGAGGTGTTTAAGGAAAGACTGGATGTGGCATTTAGTGCCACGGTCTAGTTGACACGGTGGTGTTCATTCAGAAGTTGGACTCGGTGATTTCAGAGGTCTTTTTCAACCTAATTGTTTCTGTGATTCTGTGCCAGCAGAAGACAGGCCTCCCCCAAGCATAGCCTCCATGATATCCTGTGGACAAGCCCTATCCCCTACACAGCAGCTTTCCACACCTGCCAGCTAGGCCCCCCACTGCCCCTCAGGGTCCCACCATGTCCAAAGTGTCAGAAAAATCCACAAACACCAGAGGTTTATGTCCAAAAACGAGACAGAGGAGTCCTTCAACTTTATTCAAATAAAGGGAGAGAGTCCACCCCCGTGGGGTTTTCTCTCTCAGGGTTTCAGAGGGCATAGTCTCCCTTTATCCTAAACTCCCAGCTGCATGTTGCCCTCTTCTTTTTCCTGAGCTACTAGGAAGGTACAGCCTTTCCGAACCGCCTACCACATATTCCCCCCTTGAACCTACTGTTTTACCCCAAAGTCCAGAAGTTCAGGCTTGTGCAGACCCCGTCTGTTTCAGGAGCCAAGCTGTCTGGGCTCTGCAACAACCCTGCTGCCTAAAGTCAGTAGAGACATTAAGACCCATTTCAAAGACGTTAACACCCATACCTTCACCCATAAAATCATTTGTAAAGACATTAGCACACATCTTTCCTCTCAAAGGGCAGCAAGGCCCACTGCAGGAGCACCCCCCCTGCAATTTCCTTCTCCAGCAGGAGATGATGCTGAAGCTTACCCTCAGTGCCAGCACATCTCCTGTTAATATCACTCAATGGTATTTTTAATAGATATTCCAAAAAACCCCAAAATAAAATCCACACTACCCCAAAAGCAACCAAACCCCACAGCACCACATACAACTGGCACTTTCTTGCAGCGCTGAGCACATATCAGCACAAAGAGAAGCCATGGCTGCCTTCAAGTAAATCCACATCTTCATTTTTTTTCATTTATTTTTCTTTTCCCAAGTGTAACATTATTAAAGAGTAAACATAGGTTTTGCCTCCAAGTATGTATTATAGTAATTAAACACAGTAACCAGGTGTTTACCCTGTGGTAGCGTTGCTATTTTAAAGGGCAAGAGAAAAAGCAGTGCAGCCCACCAAGGCAGAGATGTCACAGTAGGGTCGCTGACAACAGTTTAACAGGTCACAAGTTTTGGGCACCAAGGGCCATCTCTCAGCTGTGTGTCCTTACAGCACCTGATGAAGTGGGGACAACAGTTCCTGCAAACTTCAAGTAAAGCACTGACATGTGCAAGACAGACATTGCAGCCAGCCAGCCTCCTCAGCTCTGCAAAATGTCTGTTCCAGACCTTGTCATGAAGAAAATCTGCTAGTTGTGGCTCAAAAGGAATGCAAAAAAGCCCAAATCTTACTACCATTTAAACAATCTTTTGTCAAATGAATATATATTGCATCAGCTCATTGCAAGAAATATAACTCATGTCATAGTTCAGGATGCCTCCAGCAGACATGCAGGCATCACTTTTAGTTGACTTCCACTGAAATCTACCAGCAAGATGCATCCTGCTATCTGGAAGTTCATCTACTCCACTGACTACAGAGAAAAGGTGGTCCCTGAATTTGGGCAAACTTGACCTAATTGACCTCCAGCCTTTAACTGACTTGCTGAAGTTGAAATACTACCGTAGCTAATTTGTTAAAAAGAACTGAAACTTCAGCTAGCAACAGAAGAGAGACAAATTATCTTTTTTCCCTAAAAAACCTCCACTCTTCACAGATGCCTAAGCAGGGCTTGTTGGCAGCCAGGCTCATGCAGCAAAGTGGAGTTGGTACATCAGGAGTAAGTTCCATGGCACATTGTGAAAGAAGAATACTGCAAAGCTAAAAACTCAGTGGGTCAGGTTGGCCATGAATAGATCTCAGCACAAAGACTGTAATGGCTACACTGCTCATTTTTCTAGACCTTTTGATGTGAGCTGCTGCAAGTCACCTGCCACATTTTTGTGGTTTTGATTCAGTAGTGGAAAATGCACCAGGTCCCATGAGCATTCCCCATCCTGCCAGCAACATTTCCCACAAATTTTCATCAGTAAAAAAACCCCACAAGACAACCAACCAAACCCCCAGAAGTTAATGTGTAATCAAATCCTACAGCAGACAATGAAATTATGATTTTAATGCAGGCTAACACACTGACCTTTTTATGTGGCAATAAAATTGAAGTGAGTTAGTCCATGCTGGGACATTTCCAAGTGGATTGACACACAGTACATCCTCTTTCACTGCGTGGATGCCTCCATAGGGAGGATGAATGTAAAAGATGATTTTTTTAAAGCTTCTAGAAATATACTACTGCTGAGCAGTGTTTTCACTGGGATCTGGCAAGTCCTTTTAGATTAGTCTAGTGGGTTTTTTTCCAATTACCACTTGTGGGTATGTTCCAGAGAAGGGGTTAAGGCCTTCCTTGCAAGTTTACACACCTGCAGTTGTTTTTCTTGGTTATCCTTTTATTGATCTATTTGAAGGAGCCTGGAATCTACCAAGGATATATAAAGCACAGATCTAAAGCCATGAGGATCAGTCCAGTTACCATACGCTCAATACTGCTCTTCTCCCAGGGAGTTTCTGAATCCAAGCTGGTGTCCAGGAGCTGGCTTCAGATCTCAGCTGGCAGACATGGGCTGTGGCACAAGTCTGTACTTTCTCCTGTATAGACTTGCAGTATAATAATAAAATACCATTATGCATAAAAATATATCTGTCAGAGTGCTAAAAGAATTGTAGATTCCCTGAAATGGGGCTCTACAGAGAATTAGCAGCAGAGAGAGGAGGAAAAGAGAAAGGGAGGCCTCAGGCTTTTGGGATATGTGGGTATCAGCCAAGAGCTGTCAATTTTTGCAAGGTAAACAAAGGAGATCTTGATTAAGAAAGGAGGGACTGACATGGGCAGAAGTATCCCCTTGTCTACTCCCAGAAGTGAATTTCAGTTCTAGCTCTTCTATCTATGGTATGAGACTGAGGATTATTGATGGGCCAAAGCCAGAGGTATGAGATTCAGTGAGACCAAGTACTGGGTCCTTCACTTGGGTCACAATAACCCCATGCAGTGCTACGGGCTTGGGGAAGAGTGGCTGGAAAGTGGCCCATCAGAAAAGGACCTGGGGGTGCTGGTTGACATGGTTGGATGGTTACAAGCTCTTTGTGAGGGTTAGACATGGCAGAAGAGGTGGGGGTTTGCATTGCATAGCCTGGTTTTGTTACTCTTATCTGTTTGGGGTTTTTTGGTTATTATTCTTTTTCCTTAGTTTATTCATGAAATAGAATAAAAAGAAAATAAAAAGAAATGTTATATGTATCCTGTTAAGTCTCAGTTCAGTCTCATTTACTCTAAGATTGATATATCATGACCAGACCATGGGAATAACAGTGCCACAGCAGCATCAACATATTCTTTTGATGAGTCATTCCTATGTGTTCCAAAAAACCCAAACCTTCCTTGCAAATACCACTCAGTAACAGTCACAATATTTTGGGGTTATAAACATGCACCAGAAGTTAATGAGACAAAGAAAGCAGATACTACACTGTTTCCTCATCAAGTCATTCAGTAATTAAGGTTCTCTCTAACATTAAACACTGATGAAGGCACTTTGTCAGAGACATACAAGGATTTATATAGACAGAAAAACTAGAATGTGAAATGAGAACTTAAGCTAATAGTTACATTGATACAACCCTTCATACAAACATTTTTGCTTCAGCACAGAGAAATTTGAAAAAACACTAGTTCATGATGTTTTGGAGACTGTCCAAGCTAAATTTTCAAAGTTGCATTAGGTCTGAAATAAGCACCCCCAAGAGGAACACTATCAGCTTAACTATGTTAGGTTATCTATATGGATACAATTATACAAGCATAATTGATCAAACTTTCTCCTGAAGAATACTGTACAGCTCTCAGCATAGACTTGCTGCTTTGATAAATGTACAGGACAAAATCTACATTTCAAAGGGAAAGATTTTACTCAGTTCTTGCTCTGGGAAGATGGATGCTTTGTTGCACAAATACATTTTCACTGCTGTCAGTTAAATAGATCATTTTGTCACCCTGCTTGTTTGGTGGGTGAGATATTAAGTCAGGAACTACTTATAACAACTCAGCCCATACAAATCCCTGGAAGCCTGTATCCAATGTGCTGAGAGAGCTGGCTGATGTAATTTCAAGGCCACTCTCCATGATCTTTGGAAAGCCACAGAGATCAAGGATCCCCAGTGACTGGAGGAAAAAAACCCACTCATTCATACAGTTTCAGAAAAAGCCAAAATAACAACTTGGAGAAGATCACTGAGCCCATTTCTTACATTCAAGATTTCCTATATTTCAGCTTGCACACACTGCCTTTTGTCCTTTCACTAGGCACCACCAGAGAAGAGTCTGTTTCCCCTTCAGCTGTTTACATACCTTGACAAGATCCCCCAAGACTTTTCAGCCCCAGCCTAAACAATCCTATCTCTCATCCTCTCCTGGTAATCTCAGTCTTCAATCCTATTATTCCCTGGCCTCGTGCTGGATACCCTCTAGTACATCCATGCCCTCTTTGTCCTGGGAGCTCAGCACTGGACACACCATTCAGATGTGTCTCACTGGCCCAGGGTGGAGGGGTAGGATCACCTCCCTCCACCTTGCTGGCAACACCATGCCTGATGCAGCCCAGGAAGCTTTGAGTTTTTGAGGCCACGAGGGTGCACTGCCTGCTCATGCTCAACTTCATGTCCACCAGGACCCTCAGGGCCCTTTCTGCCAAGATGATTTCAAACCAGTTGGCCTGGTGCCTGTGCTTTTTATTCCTCTAGGTACAAGACTTCATATTTCCCTTCACTGACCTCCATGAGGTTCCTGTTAGCCCATTTCTCCACATTAAGGTCCTTCTGAATAGCAGCACAGCCTCCTGGTGTATGAACAACTCTGCCCTATGACCCAGGTTGGTAATGAAGGTTTCTAACAGTGTAAGGATCCTGCACTGATAGGGTGCACCAGTAAAAACAAGCTTTCAGCTTGGCTTCATGTCACTGATCACAGAACTTCAAACACAGGGTTCAGCCAGCTCTCAACACACCTGCTCACCATCTGCTTCACACAGTCCATAATTCACGGCTTTGGAGAGATGCTATGGAGGACAGTGTCAAAAGCCTTGATAAAGGCAAGATAAACAACATCCACCACTCTCCCCTCATCCACTGAGCCAGTCATCTAAGTGTAGAAGGCTATCAGATTGTCAGGCATGCTTTACTTTCCATGAATCCATTCTGGCTACTACTAATCACCTTCTTGTTCCTTTTGGAAATAGTTTCCAGGAGTATTTGCTCCATTACCTTCCCAGACATCAAGGGAACAGTCTTGTCCCCCTGTATCTCCTTGTCTATAGGAAGGATAGAAGGACACTTGCTTTCCTCCAGCCCTCAGGAATCCTGTCCATTGCCAAGCCCTTTCAGATAATTAAGAACAGCTTCACAAAGACATCAGTCAGCTCCTTCACCAGCCATGGGTGCATCCCATAAAACTGTGTATGGTCCATTTCTTTAAGCATTTCTTACCTTGAGACTTCTCATCCAAGGGTTGATCTTCATTGCCTTAGCATTTCCCACTGGTGTCAGGGGCCTGGAATCCCAAAGGCTGGTCTTCCCAGTAGACACCAAGGCAAAGATATGGAGTGCCTCAGCCTTCTCCATGTCCTTTGTCACATGGCCCCACATAGCAGCAGCCTCACACTTCCTCTGATCTTCCTTTTGCAGGTGGTGTATCTGTGGAATGCCTATTGTCCTCCACATCCCTTGCCAAATTCAGCTACAGGTGGCTTTGCTTTTCCTTCCCTAACCCCATTCCTAGACATCTGCACTGGATCTCTGCCCCCTTCACAGGATACCTGTATGAGCAGTCTTCCATACAGATTTTTTCATCGTGGTACATGGCAGAGAAATGATAGGCAGTGGGGCATGAATTGAAACAAGAGAGGTTCAGCCAAGATACAGAAAAAAATCTCTACCCCATGCACATTTCATGTGTTATCTCTGTCCTGTTCACCTACGGAGCTCCTGCATGTTGATCAGGAAAGGCAGCAGTCAGCAGAGATGTGCAACACTGCTCGGATGCACATTATCACCTGATCAGCAATGCAAACCCATTCCCAGAGGAACTGCTGTACTAAAGCAAGCATTGGGACACTCAGTACCTGCCACCTGAACAGGGTGCCCAGGCATTTGGATTTTCACTGACCTGTAGCATTAAAGAACAGACTGACAATTTTTAATAGGCCATTTTTTTTATTGAGAGTTAAGATCATGTTTCCCCCAGTGCACAGAATGCACTATGAAAACAAAATACAGAAGATCACTTTAGTAAATACACACTGGTTAAGCGATGCTACCTTTTTTTGGCAAAGTGCTGTATTTTGTCTGTTTTCAGCTTGTGTTAAACTATTAAAAATAAGAGCCACACATTCTTCCATATCAAAAGGACTGCTACAAATAGAGAAGTGGCTCTGGAGAGAAGCTGCCATATATGCATAGACTGATGTACAGTATTTATCCCAACTGAAATGTCCCTTTTGAATCTTCAAGTTTGCTGTGTAGAAGGCACAGTTTAAAATGCAAATCTGTCCATTGACCAATACATATGAAAATACCATTTCAGCAAGATTCATGAATATCAATCAGTATGAGACAGTGCAAGGCCTCCACTTTTACAAGAAAAAACACACAATTTAATACAATTCAAAAAACCATATAAAAAGCCACACAGCTCACTATTAAAACAGAAAACCAAAACAAATCTAATTGCCCAATAGCTCCAGGCACAAACCAGGGCTAGACCAACATAAATATGTAAAACAAATTAACAAAAAGCCATTGATGTAGTACTATCTCACACAATAATATGGTTTTCAATATTACAAATTGAGAAGCACAGCTTTGTGCAACAAAATAGTTTATATCCTGAAAGATATAGGTTTTCATCACCAGAAAGTCATCTAGTAATGCAGTATAAAAAGATCAGTATCTCCCAATTCTAGGAGCAGTCTAAAGTTGCACTTACTTGCCTAAAGAGAAGAACAGACCAAGGCTCTCATTTTAATGCCTGGGAGCCTTATACTCTCAACTCCATCTCCCCATTAAGAGCTAAGGGATTACTTACTCCTTCCAACATAGGGAGGTGGAGACTCCATCTTCCTTCATTTCACTTTAAGAAAATTAAAGCTGAAGGAAAGTAGTTACTTTTATATAAAGAAAAGTAATACAGGAAAGCAAAGAATTTTCCTGAGCTAGAAAGTTGGCAGCAAGGATAAGGAAGTTTAAGCTAGACAAAAAGTTGGAGTGATAAAAGTAGATAATCTGAGGCATGTAAGAGTATTTATTTGCAGATAAACCAAAGTATTTGGACCACATGAAAATTGTTGTATGGACAGGGGCACATACTACTGAAAAGAGCAGTAATAAAATATCTCTTTTGGAAATGCATGATGTGAACAATTTTGTTTTCTTTCAGTGTCCATGTGAATTCGATGTGTCAAAAAAAAAACCCAACCAAAAAACTAGTGTATCCACAAAAGCACCTCTTGCTTTTATACATTTAATTATTTTCAACATCCCTTTGTGACAATCCTAACTAATTCCAGTGAAGCAGCATATCTGCATTGAAACAGAGGTTATAAATGCTGTTCCCTGTATGCTAAGTAGGTTCCACAACAATTCCAGCTGCAGAACAAGCAACAGTACCACTACATCAAGGTCAATATGAATTGTTGGGGTTTTGCTTCAGTGAAATTGAAGCATTTGGCTGAATTTAAGTACTTCATAGGCCTGGGAAAATTCACATTATTGACCTTGCCTTATTTCAAAGGCTCCTCACATGACTCCTTATACCAACTTCTGTATAAGGACTACTGGAAGACATGGTTGAGCATAATGTTAACACTTTAATGCCCTAGGCACTAAACACAAGGGAAAACAGCAAGTCACATTAAGCACTGGCAGAAAGGAAGATAAACTTACTTTTATTTTCCCCCCTTTCTTCAGTGCAAATTTCTGCTTCCTTACCTCCATATCCATTTAATCCACTTCCCAGATCGATCTATCAGGGTTCAGCATGCTACTGGCTGCTGTGTAACACACAGTTTTTGTTAACAGGTGAATGTTACTTTACTTGTAGTTGTAGTTGGCAGTGCCTCCCAACCTGCAAAACATCTTGCACAGTGTTCTTAAGAAAACTACTTGCTAGTTTTGAATGGCTTTTCTTTCCTGTTGGCCCATGGAATTGCTATCCAGTCCTTCTGCCTCCAATGGGCTAGGAGAACAACCATGTCCAATCAATCAATTTTTATACACTGTTATCGCTGTGTTTAGTTCAGCACCCACTTCTCCCTGCCTCACACCACCCTTCATTTCCAGCCCCTATTAACTTGGACTTCATTTTCATAGAGAGAGAAAATTAGGAGAACTTTGAATAAAAGCTTCCTTCTAGCTACTTTTGAGCTACTCTCAATCTGTGAGACAATCTAATAGCAATTTGTAGCTCAGAAATAGCTGTCCCTCAGCCTGACTTCTTTGAAGAGCAGTCAGCTACTGATGGGATTAAAAGAATGGTCAATCCACCATCTTTTTCCTTTAACTAGACTAGAGATTAAATGAGATAGGGTAGGGGAAATACATGTTTCAAAGAAAGAAATAGTTAGAGAAAGGAGTTAGAGAAACTCAAACTTTACCAAGTAAAACCCAGTTCAGCTCTCTGTGTTGTGCATCTGCACGTTACCCAAATGTTCACTTTTCTTCGCACTCCACTGTGAGGTACTAAACCCGTAACAGCAGTGCCCCATTGCACTGCAACAATACTGGTGGGACATCTAACCCTCTTTCAATATCCACATCAAGCACCCAGCACACCTACACAGACATCACTAACACAAGTAAGTTCTAGGAATTTAGATGAGATGTCCTTCTTGAAATAGCTCAGCACAGCTATGTAATATCCACTGGCAGCTATAGTATTTCCTTGTTAGAAAGTAATCATATATGCTGAATACAGACAGATACACAAGCAGTCAAGTACTGGTCATTAAAGCATATGGCTAACCTCAAATTTTCTAACTCCATTTTGATTAATGCAAAATGTAACTGATTTCCATCTCAGTTAAGTTTCTTTAAAATACCAACTAAGAACCCATCTATACATCATAGTTTATAAAACAGCACACAAACTATCGTACTGATAGGCTTCCAAGACATTGATATTTAACATCAACATTTAGAACTTGCTGCAAGATGTTTGGAGATTTATGTGCCTTTTGAAAATAACGCAACACTAGTTATGATTGTGTTTGAGGGATTGACAGTCAGCTTCAGATTGACCACACCTACCTACACATGAAAACAAGAGCAATCTAAGAAACAATTAAACCATAGATTAAAACCACAAGAACCATCAGTAATTGAACTGACGCTGGCAAGGCTGGTGAACAAACAGTCCGTTGTGCTTGATTTGCCGAGAGTGGCAATCCCTGGTAAGGTTTTGGCGACGGAGACTATTTCTGTTGATGTAGTGTCTTTCATTATGTTCTTTTATCCAGTGGGTAGGACGAAAGCTCTTGTTTTTTTCCAGAAAGGTTGAACTAGTAGCAAGAGCCGTGACATAGCAGTGAACACGCTGTCCTGTTTCATTTCGGGCCTCCAGTCTAGAAATGTAACAAGCAGGTATCAGTCACTACTGAGGTGCATTGGAAAGACAAGCAAAATAAAGGGTAGAACATGGACATCAACATCCAGCATTTCAAAAGGGTACCCTTGTTCTACTGGACAGAGATTTGGGCTGAGGTGAGGTCAAGGGACTTCCTACACTGGGAAGTAATGTGTAGTGCTGCTAACTCACTTTTTGTGTGAGGGCCCCACAACAGCCCTTTGGACTTTTGGTGTCTTACTCTACTGTGCTCTTTCTTCCCCACACCACCTCCCTAAGCCCAGGATGTAATATAGATCAGAAATGTAAGGCAACGTGTGTCACACTGCTCCAGCTTTAGAAGACTTGGGAGTTATCCACTAGGCAAAGTTTGGTTTAAAATCATCTTGAACATAGGAGGTTCAGCCTGAGAACAGATGCACACTTACAAAAGTGCATTTCAATTGCAGCCACACAAGTAAATCCAAACAATGTTCATGCAGAGGAATGGAAAGGTAGACCAGTTGTGACACACATGAGAAATAACTTAGGAGGATTGTTCCTCAATCAGCTCCCTCAGTTTCATGAGCAGTGAGTCAGCATTTTTGGCAAACCCTTGCTCCATCATGCACTAGTGAAAAACAAACCAGCAGCCTATGCAAGCAGCGAGTGACATGTTGAAAAAGGACTTCCCTACCTGACAGAACAATCACTGGCATTTCCTGAAACTTCCAAAGTAAAGTTAAAAATAGCCTAGCCATTTTAAAAGAAAAGCAAAACCCAAGTCTGAGTGCTAGAGCTGGTGTGAGACCCGTGGCAGCAGAGTTTCTTGCCTTCTGTCTCCTCACTCAGGGCCCAACAACCAGCTGTCAACTGGTCAGTGGCGCCCAGGAAAGATGTCTGCAAGACCAGGAACTTGCTCAGGCGTGAGCAAGAGGTCTCTTGGGAAGTCTGTTTTTCAGCACTAGCATGACTTTATCATAAAGTCTCTTCTGGAAGAGCTTAACTTGCAATTATTGTATGATGTCTCTGTAGACATAAATCAGGTCTGCCATGGCCATGGTACACCCTTTGTAGCCTTACTCTGGGAGTCTGCAGGTACCTGACATGAAGTCAACTCTCCTGCCTCCCCCCACTCCACACTGGAGGGAAATACTCCTTGTTATCAAGGGAATACTCCCTCCCTTCTACTTTTTTCTCATTTTAAATATCCTAGCCTTGCTTTTGGATCCTTGGGTAGCTTGATATGACTGACTGAAGACTACAGACTGCAGAAGAGTCATATGTGACATTCTGGTCTTCCCCTGTTTATTCACTGGATATTGTCCTAAACCTAGCACTTGAAATATCAAGCAAAAATTAAGTGAATAACAAGCACAAATCAATTCACAGTGCCTTGTAAATACAGTCTTTCCAGATTACACCAGTTTAATTTACATGAGGGTACCTGCAAATATGGGATTACTATTTTCTATGTGGAGTGATCCCTTAGCATATCTAACTGCTGGAGGTGGAACTTCAAGTGAAGCCTTTCTGGGGAAAGCTATTAAGGAGCCAGGAAGCCACACCACAGTCATTGCAATCTGTATTTCCCAAGTATACCCTTAGCTGGCAAAGGGCAGCAACTGCTAATACAAACTGTTGTGGTTTTGTTATGGAAAAATATGACTAATTGACTAATCTGACAAATAGGGAAGTTTATACAACATCCTTTTGCTTTGAAAGGAATTTAAAATGAGAAAAGATATTTCCTCCACAAAAGGAGAAAGCATGGTTTAAACTTGCTGGCTGAAGATACTTTTTTTTGCCCCCCCCCCTTATCAAATACCCTTCCAGCAATGGTTTGCAAACCAACACTCTTCTATTTGTCATCATAAAGTGACACTGGGATAGCAGAGGTGGTTTGAATTAACTAAAAAGCCACATACTCTTCCAAAATGTAGCATTTTGGTACCTTAGGTGCATTTGCTAGGCTGGCACTAGTGAGTTCCATGCACCAAGAGAACAGGGTTGAGGAGTCTCCATCATATTGTCAAAATGGAATTTCAGAGGGGTTGTGTCTTCAGCTAGACCATCACTACACACATTCACTGCTGCGCTTCCGGTGTCTATTTTGCTAGAAAGCAGAAGTGTGCTGCTCATTGTGCTGCAGAGCCACACCTCACAAGAAACATTAAAGGCTTCAGACACCCAACCCAATCATTTCAGTAATTTTTCTGCACTTAGTATTTTGGCTTGTTAAAGCAGATGTAGTTAGGCTTGATCAAGTAATCATTTGGCACAAAGGTTAGTCCTAAAACCAGTATTGCTTTGGCAGACAAGGCTCTAGAGGAAGCAGTGTTGCTAGCAGCCTGATCAAACAAAAAGCACTGTCCCAAAACAGTAGTACTTACTGTGCCAGTGTGCCTTAAGCAGCTTTTCTTGGCCCTACAATATTAAATGGCCAACCATTAAATCACTAGAGACTTCAAAACAGCTTTTGAAACTTACTGCAATAACAGCGTAACCAATGTTCCCAAATTCTGCAGTCTACCTCAGCTTTAGACTTAAGTCTCATCCCAGCTGTCACACAAAGTACCCTGTACAAGAGCCTAGATCCTCTGACAAAGCAACAGCACAGAGCTCAGCGTGAAGAAACTTAACTACACACCAGCTGAAGAGCACACCTTTAGCTTTTCCACGTATTAAAGCAGCTTAACTGTACTGTATAAGACAGGATTCTTCTCTGGAGGAATTTACATTGGTATCCCTGGTTGAAGTGACTGAAAAGTCAGTATCCAACTTTGAGTGTTACTATTCACCGCAAATCGGCATTTTAGATAAAGTGGCTTACTGTCTTTTGCTAGGGCATGCCTTGCAGCCTACAGTACTCTTGCAGATTCCTTCAGACCCTCACTTTAAAGGTGCTGTCTGCTCATAGTTTCCCCCAATTTAACTTAAGCTAGACCCCTGATGCTTAACATCATGAACTATCCTCCCCAAATAATTACATAAATCCCACTCCAAGATCAATAGTATCAGCACTATACTTCAACATTATACAGCAGCATGTCATCTCAAAGCCACCTGTTTCTTTGAACTAAGAACTTAAATATGGCAAGGAGCTGATCAGACAAGCCAATAAGCATCTACCTACAGCAACTCAACTGCTACACTCATTTCTTCCTGTATATCACAGCTTAGTATACTGTGATTTTTTTCTTTAGTATTATTGTCTAAACTTAAGAACTAGATGGGACGAAAAGTCAGTCTTCGTTATTAACTGGGATTCATAAAACACCCAATTATTTCAAAATCAATGAACGCACAGGCAAGTGTGGGGTCATAGTGGCCAAGAAATAGTCTATTTGCATACATCCATGTATACTGTACTTGTATAGCTGTATACACAAACACCAAATAATGCCAGTGCATAGCAAATGTGCCTCTACAATAAACCCACAGGGATAGATTTTTAGGACCCAAAACCAAAAAGCACAACTTCTATTTTTAGAAAGGTAAGAAGTTTGCAGCACAAATTTTTACATTGAGGGGACTAAGTTTTGTGGAATCTTTCAGTTTGCTTTTGTTCCACAAGCCATTTGTGGGAAAATTTAATCCTGTCCTTATCTATCACTAGGTTGAGAAATGAAAAAAAGCCCAAAGAATCCACTCACCTAAACCCCAAACCACCTCCCTGTCAGGATAATTAAAGTTCTATGTATCATCTCACAAGGTGACTGAGAGAGTACTGACTAGCAGTTGCGAAAAACACAGGTAGCTGTGGGGGGGGCAAAGTGCTTTCATATCTACGTTACTGGCTCTGCAGTTAACTGCCACCACTTTCAACAGGACTGGAACATACTCTGCAAGGGAGTAATAAGGCTCCAGAAATATTCACTGTAGTGCCAAAATAGCACACCCAACTGCTTCCCGACATGGCCATCTTGTATAACATTTTTCTGAGCAGGCAGCCACCTGCCTACTCTACACACCTTGTGTAGTATTCATGCTTTATTCACCTCCCCTGAAATAAGCTGGAAAATTCAGTATTAAGTGTCTAAGCTGATCAAGTAGAAACCAGATATTTTCAGCACCAGAGCTCCTCGACAAGAGAATTCAGACATACCTGGGACTACCTGGGCTGTGAAACTCCTCATCCCTACATCCAGTCTCATTAAGGCTGTGACAGGTATTGTGGACAGCATACACAGACATGCTGGGATGCTCTATTAAGAGGTTCTCCATCGGACTGGTCTCCACTTTGATAGTGGTTAATCCACCTGCAGTAAAACACGGGGGAGGGGTAATAAACCAGCTCTCCTCCATAGGACATGACTCAAACTGGATGAAGCAAGACTCGCTGGCCTCCGGCAAGTGTTCCAAGGGAGATGATAAACAAGAGAAGACGGGCGAGCTGTCCGTGGCCGATGCTTCAACAATGTCTGCTTCCTCCACGGAGCAATTAGTGCAAGTGTCTGCTGTAGGAGACCATTTGTCAGTGGAGAGGAACCAATGGATGTTGGTGATTGCAGGAGGTCGAAAACAACAAGGTTGACATAGCGAGAAATGGGATATGAAAAAAATAATAGCAAACAAAAAAAACCAAAGAAAAAGAAAAAAAAAAAAAGGCCCTGTTAGCACATACACAAGTTTTTACTTTTTAAAAGCAGGGGAGGGGAAAAGGGAGTTCCCAGACAAGCCATGTTAGAAATGTGAAACAACTGTTATCAGTAAAGCTATATAATTGCGAACTAAGTCAAATATATTTTATTTGTACAAGTGGTTCTGCTGAAGCCTGTGTCAGGCTTATAAACCTGACATCAGTTTTCTCACCTATTTACACAACATGTATTAGTACATTTGTTTGGAAGACACCCTACACTCTAATCCCACACTGGTTTGGCTTAGATAAAGTTTCCCCAAGCTACTGGTTTGTTCACATGGAGTAAGACAAGCAAGAGCCAGAGCAAGACAAAGGCAGAGCTTATGTCTGACAGATATCTTACCTATAAAGTCAACCAGAATCCACTCGTCATCTTCTTTCTCACTGAACTCTGGCTCTTGGCTGGACAAGCTATCAATCTCTCCCATGAGCATGTTATTTAACCTCTGGAACATTACTAAGGCAGGAACAAGACTTTGGCTGGTAGGTCTTTATATCCAAGGTTCAAGGCACAGCTCACACTGTACTAGCAGAGTGGCATAGACTTGAGATTAAAGTGCATAGATGCTTTATCAGCTTAGGTACGGGACGTGCAGAAGCATGACATGTAAACAGTTTATGTGGAACCTGCAAAAAATGGTGACAAGGATCTTAATGACAAAGCCACAGGTAACAGCCCTAGAGAACAAATTAAAAGCCCCTTGTTAGTGCAGTCTGAGGTACCAGTGAACATTTTTCCCCAAAGAGGAGAGGCAGCTTCACTGGCATTCACCATCCCCGCCCAGCTAGATACATACAAAAAACCCAATCCTAGGTCTCTCCTGGGAGCTGATTACCTTCATCTCACTCCTCCTCCCCAAGAAAAGGTCTGTTTAGCTTCTCCTAAGGGAGGAGAGGACTCTTGTACAGGACACTTGCGTCTACACTCCCCCAGCTCCCTGCCTGTCTTCCTCCATGTCAGAGAGATGTCAAGGGTAAGGGGCATGTTTTCTGCTCCAGACAACTCATCTCTGCTGACACAGAGAAGCCCCTGTGAGGGCTCTCAGGGAAGCCCAAAGCAGTGTTTCTTCTCTGTTCCATCACACACATTTCAGGGCCACTGACTACAAGTTAACACAGTAGCAAGGCACATCCTGTCTTCAGGTTCAAAGTACACCACAGAGTTACCAGTGAGATAATTTTCACAGCAACCACCCAACTAATCAGGTATCCTAAGTCTAAGGAACATGGAAAAGTATCGGGTATGTTTAACTAGACCCAGTGCTTATTTCTCAGTTCACTCCCCTAAATCTGTTGGTCACCATAAGCCTGATCTCTGCATCTGGCAGTTAAGATGAAAAAACCCATCAGTACCAAGATGCTGAATGTTTAAACACCTCAGATCAGCACACTTACAGCCTTTGATATTTATGTATGAGCCCATAAATAGAAGCCATTAAAGCAGCTGAAAAAGTAAAAACTATGGGGAAAATATTCACCAACTTAACTACAAATTATTTTTGCCTATAGCAATATTTGAATCATCACAGAATTATTACAGATTAAATACCTGCTAGATAATTAAACAAGAAAGAATATATCCATGTAAGACAGTATGAGTGCCTGCATTCAGAAAGGGAGTAAGACACATGACAGTAGACAAACCCAGATATTAAAAGACACAACCCATAAGGAGTATTATTTAAGGCCAGTATACCCTGCTTCACCCTAACTCTCAGGCCACAATAAAGAGTTGTTTGGGCCTCCTGTGTCATCTTATTCCAGGACACCAGACCCCATCACCTACTTGTTCAAGGTAAGGACAAACACTTGCCCCATGCAGCACTGCTTCTGTACACATTTATGCAGCTTCCTCCTTATTCAGACAGCACAAAAGGATAGCAGCAGAATTTAAAGTAGTCTTCAGGAGCAATATGAAAAGGTACAGTGAAACTCAAGAAGTTATGCACTCTAATTCCTCAAGAGAAACAACTTTGCAGGAAAACACAAGACTAGAAACAACAGGCTCAGGTGCAATAGTGATACAAGTCTATTTTTAAGGACCACACCTGAAAATGAAACATCAGGGCTCTCCTAAAGAGAGCTACAAAAATGATCAGAAGTCTAAAGAACATCAATAAAACTTAAAAATGGAAAAACTTAACAGAGGGAAGGAAAAAATTACAACAGTAGTCAATTACGTGAAGAAAGAGGCAAGCATTTATTGCCTTCTTTTACCCAGGGCAAGCAGAAGTGGCTTTAAACTGCAGCAAAGTTCAACTTTCAGTGGTTACTAGCAGGAAACACTTTAAACCATTAAGGTCGCTAAGCCCTGTATGGGTTACCTAAGGAAATGCCAAATGCCTACAGTGTTCCTAAGCACCTTCTTGAGAAGGTTTGAGTGCTTCAGTTATAGGCAGCGCTTACTACGGATAAGGAAATGAACTCTAAGTGAAAGTTTGAAGCCTGTATCTTTCCAGTTACCTTCCACATCCTTCCCTAACTCTCTCCTGGCACCAGGCCTATGAAGAAATGAGTTTGTTTTTTCTTTAGGCTAACTAGTGAGCAATTGCATGGCTGCTAATCAGCACTAGCTTTCACTGTACTCCCACACATGCGTATTGCCTCCTTCCTAGATCAAGCCTGGAGGTACCTTCAGGCAGAGGCTGTCTTTTTGTTCTGTGCACAGAATGGAGCAAGATGAGAACTCACACTCCTCTAGTAAGGCTCCCGAGGCACCACAGCAACATAAAATAATTAACCTCTAACAAGTAAGAGAGAGATCACGGTTCCTGAGAATGTAAGCTAAACAAACCTCAGCTTTTGACCCACAAATGACTTTCTGTAGTTCAAAAGCAGTTTGTCCCATTTTTCCCTTCCCCCACCCCAAGGACGATCCAAAAAAACATCTGAATCATTTTGTCCTGGTTTCATCTCCAGCTGGGCTTAAAACCACAGCACATTTAGAAAGTGGTTGATGCTTTGACATCCTTTTGGCCAACCACCTTTAAAAAGGCCACGCTTGTGTGCTATTGTGCAAGTCAGACAGCAAAAGAGAAGTTAGGCTGTTATCAAGGGCCATCGTCCGGGGAGGAAAACAGGACAGAGACCAAGAGAGGTTTTCGAGTTCTTAGGTAGGAACTGTCAGCTGCAGGAAAACACAAGCCTGGGAACAACTGACTCAGCTACAGGAATGATTAAGAGGCTGCTATAGATAACACATCCAATAAATGCCAACAATACAGTATCACTGCATTAAAAAAAGTACTTTTTCCTTGGTTTTTTTGTTTCTAACCTAGCAAAGGAGATGGGGTATGTGCTAAGCAAAAAGAAAACATAACCAAAAAAAGACACCTCCCAACCCCTGTGCAGTCCTGTGCTAGAGAGCCGAGCTGCTGATCCCCCCGCGCCCTCAGCTCGCAGCTCTGAACCACCACCAGGAGGCTCCACACAGCCGCTTCCAGCGGCGCCGGGGCTGCCGGGGCTGCCCCGGCAGAGCCCGCAGCAGCTGCGCACCTTCCCGGCTGCGCTCCGGAGGCTGGCCGGGGGGCGGACGAGACCACCGGCTGCTCGACAGCCGGGACAACGCCAAAACCCGCCGGCCTCGGCGCCCTCCCAGCGGAGAGAAGCTGGAATGGGCGCACAGGAAAACAGAAGCTCCGCCGCTGCTGCTGCTTTCCACCGCTCAGACCGCAGGAGACCATCACACCCGGGACACCGGCAGCACGCTTGGTGCCCGCAGTTCCCCACAAAGCGAACTCACCCAGACCGCGATCACCCCAGCCCCGCACCCGCGCCGAGTCCCCGGAGCCCTTTGTTGTGAGGGCCCGGCGCAGCTGACGGACCGGCCGCCGGCCACGCCCCCCCGCGCCTCCGCCAATGGGCGCCGCCGCCGCCTGTCGCTAACGCACGTGACGGGCGGGCGGGGAGCGCAGGGGGCGGGGCGGATTCGCCGGGCCCCGCCCCCGGCCCGCCCCTGCGGCGTTGGGCTGGTGTGGGTTGGAATGGAGCGGGAGGTGGTCGCGTTCCACAGCCCTGCTATGGGCAGCAACACCTCCACTACACCAGGCTGCTCAGAGCCCCATCCAACCTGGCCTTGAGCACTTCCAGGCATGGGGCAACCACAGCGTCTCTGGGCAACCTGTTCCAGTGCCTCACCACCCTCATAATGAAAAACTTTATGGTCTCCCTGGAGCCTTCTCAAGGCTAAACAATCCCAACTGTCTCAGTCTTTCTTCACAGCAGAGGTGCTCTATCCCTCCAATCATCTTGGTGTCACTCCTCTGAACTTGCTCCAACAGGTCACATAATCATAGAACAGGTGAGGTTGGAAGGGAGCACAGTGGGTCATCTGGTCCAACCTCCCTGCTCAAGCAGGGCCATCCCAGAGACATGGCACGGGATTGTGTCCAAATGATTCTTGAATATTTCCAGTGAGAGAGACTCTGGGCAATCTGTTCCAGTACTTGGTCACCTGCATGGTAAAGAAGTTTTTCCTCGTGTTCAGGTGGAACTTCTGTGCATCAGTTTCTGAGCATTGCCTCTTGTCCTATTGTTGGCACCGCTGAGCAGAGCCTGGCTCCATCCTCTTGACACCCTCCCTTCAGATACTGATAGACATTGATGAGGTCGTCTCTCAGGTATCTCCTCTCGAGGCTGAACAGGCCCAACTCTCTCAGCCTTTCTTCATAAGAGAGATGCTCCAGTCCCTTGACCAACTTTGCAGCTCTCTGCTAGACTTGCTCCAGGAACTTCATCTCTCTCTTGTACTGAGGTCCATGTCCTTCCTGTGCTGAGGACTAGATGCAGGACTCCAAGTGGGGTCTTATGGGAGCAGAGTATAGGAGAAGAATCACATCCCTCAACATTTATTAGGCTGAAGCACCTTAGCTGGGCTGTAAAGTTTCCAAGTCATAGATGTAAAGCCCTAGAAAACTCATGCATTAGATCACTTACCCTATCCTTTCAGGAAAAAAGAAGAGGCAATGAATGTACATGCAGCACTTTTCCTTTTAGCTGCTCATCTCTCAGAAAGGAATTTCCAGACAGGGAAGTTACAGCACAGGAGAGCTGATGTGGCTGTGCTGTACACCTTCAGTCACTTAATATAACCAAGTATATCAGAGAGTTAATAGTCACTTCAGACTGCAGTGAGTGCTGGATGGGCAAGGATGTCTTACCAATTCAGGATTTTTCATAGTTTCAGTAGTTCTGAGGAACTCGGTTTCTTACAAAATAATAACATTTTGTAATAAAATCCTATGTGTGCAGCATGCATGTGTCAGTTGCTAGAGTCCAGATAAACTTGATCCTTTAATCTACATGTTTAATGATTTTTTTTTGGTCTAATTTTTTGCTTTCTCTTTCTTTCTGTTGTTTTGGGGTTTTGTTTGTTTGTTTGTTGGTTTTGGTTGTTGTTGTTTTCTTCATTTTCTTAAATGGAGAAAGTAGATTTTGGAAAAATGCTGCAGTGCCTTCCTGTGGCTGGGAATAGGCTGTGTGAGTTGACCAAGAAAGTGGCTAGTTGTACAATCTGCAATATTTTTGCAAAAAACTTCAATTAGCTGGTATTTGATGATCCTCTTCTATGTAGAAGAAGCAGTTCCTGAATTATAAGATCAACTTTATTTTTATAACATCAGCACTATCAAGGGACATAAACAAATAGCATATTTGATTGACCTTTCAGTTTATAAGTTGAAGCAAGAAATGAGAATGCCTACAAAGTCTTTTCAATTTTCAATTATAGTGGTTTCAGGACAGAAGGGGGAGGGGAGAAGCAGCGCATATCTGCAAATTCGAGATAGGCAAGACAGAAAATTAAATGTACAGAATAAATGCCCCAAAGGACTAATCTGTATTGCAAAATTACATTGTGTTAGAACACGTTAATTAAGGTAATACAAACCACTTAGTGTAGACAAGAACTGTCATGTTTGGCAGCCAGGTTACCTTGGGTCAACAACAACAAAAAATGTCAAAGCCTTAGTCTTTGTTTATACTGACTGTTACGTTAAGCATTACATGTTAATCAATTAACATAATGTATTTTTCCAGTGTAGGCAAGCCCTAGGAAAGCTTGGGTTGTATTTGAGACTCAAGACTCCTAATGAAGATAAAAAGTCACTGTTTATATTTTTGAAAGTCCCCTGAGAAGCAATTGAAGGAATAGAAGCTCTCCTCTTTCTGTAGTGTTTCTCTCAAATTCTTTCTTTTTCATTTCACTTATTTCTTAATTCTCTATTGTAACAAAATGGTGGAAACAATGAACTTGCTTATTCTTTCCTTCAAATATCATTGCTGTTGGCAGGAGAAAGGCAGTTCTGAAAGCTACCCTCTTCTCAGCCTGGCAACCATCACACTTATGTTCCATATCTGACAAGTACTTAGGCATATGAATGGTTTACAATGAAATAAATTATGTGTGTGGACTCAAATACCTGCTGAGCAAGAGCCCAGGTATTTCATCCTGCACTCACTGAGATCAATGATAAATTTTCGGGTGATTGCAGTAGTGCAGGGTTGTGGTCTTAAATGCTTTATCCAAAGCCTCTCAAATCAATTAGCCTTTCTATTGATTTGAATAGCTGTTAGATCAGGCCCTCAGCAAAAGAGATACAGTCACTTAGGTCCAGGGCTTGCTGGACACAAAAATTTACTCTGAAACTGGCCTTCCTTTGAGGAATTTGATGTTTGTATTTGTGTTACAGAAAGAATTCTGAAGAGATCTCTGGAGCAAGGGAATCATTCATATTTCCAATAACTCATGCCCATGATTGATTCTGGATTTATTGATATGAGTTAGCAAAGAGCACATTGTACTTTCTGTGTGCTCAAAGCCATTGCTGCTCTGTGTGTCCTGGGAATAGTAAACAACTGGGCAGCAGTCCCCTGTTATTTTAATTGTATTGATTTTTCAAGATCCTACACATTAATGCAAGGCATGACCTATTGTCTGGGTTCTCACTGCGATGAAATACTACAGCAGTATTTAGCAGGCACAATATGTGTCTAGCCATGGAGTACAGAGTGACCTTCCTACCACAAGACCTGCGAGTTACAATGAGTGCATTGAGCTTACAACAAGGCACTGCCATGTGTTGTGCCTCTTGGAGAGGCCCTACTCCACAGTCGTGCCTGTTCCAAGGGTAGGTGAGAATGCAGATCTATCTGTCTTAGAAACACTGAGAAGCAGGAGGAAGAACCACACCAAACAGAGCTTGCACAGACTAAAATAATAATAAACTTTGGACAAGATATATCCTCCAGACAAAGATAAATAAGAATTCTTTCTAAACAATGTGTAACAAACAGCTTGATATCACTCTGAGTGATTTGCATAAACACATCCATCGTTCCCACGCAGAAGGAACCTGGCATATCAGTACAGGAACCTCCACACCAGTCACCTTTGCTGATGTGTGCCATTGTTTTAAGGTCAGTCTAGTACAGCTACCAAAATGGAAGTTTCAGTTTAATGGTAAGTTAAAAACCAATGCTCTGAACTTACCCCTGATTAAGACAAAGTGTAAAACCTTCTGCTCAATGGCTTCCATCTGGCTGTGACAGAAAGTCCTGTGCTGTATGGGAAGAGATTCTGTATGATACTGCGAGATCACAGCTGACAGATAGATCCTGGTCTGTCCTACTGAATGCATTATGCAGAAACAGCCAGGGTTTCTAATTTAAAAAATATCTCAAGTTTATGATTAACCACAACGAAATACTGTTGTGTTGGTTTGTTTGCTTTGTTTGTTTTTCCGATGGAAAAGATACTAGCTTCTGTTCAAAAGAGCCCAAACTTTTCCATCCAAATTTAGGTACAAATACTTCAAACCTGCTGTTTAAAGCATGAACAGTCTAAACAGATCCAAGCCTAAAAAAGCACAGTCTGACATTTGTGTGCTTGCACAAATGTCAATCCCATTTTTGAAGTGGACTTCTAGATTTAAACATCAGTCTCAACTAAAACAGGCACTTTCTTTACTGCTCTTCTTCCCCGACTTTATTTAGTGCAAAGATTTTTGCAACATTGGCTTCAAGATGACAGATTGATTGTTCCTGCTATAAGTCACAAGTTTCTAATGCTATTTTCCCAAACAGCAAATTACAATTTTGAGTAAGAGCAGGCCTTTCCAGACTTTTATGCAAAACAGGTGTTAGAGACCTGTTACTGTATTTTTACAGCATGAATCCAGCAAATTCAAGAATCCAATTTTGACATGACTAGAACCCTCATGATTTGGCTAAGCAAGATCCAAGGAGGCAGAAATTACTGGATATGATCCTCTAAGATAGACTGAAAAAGTTGAACGATTCCATTTTCTGTGGAAGAACTATTATCTTAAAACATCCAATCTGTTGCCCTTTTCAGCAGAGTGCATTTCAGAAAAAAACTCATTTTCCTTGGAAACTGTCAAAATGCAAATTCTGCTTTTTGTATTGCTTGAGAGCAAAACCAGGTATAATTCTGCCTTCGAATTGCCATTGGCAGGAAGCCATTAGGAATCATAGCCAGATTGAAAAAATAATGGTAAGCTTTAGCCACACTTTTCTTCTTGTCAAAATAAAAATCCTCTCAGAAGTCAGTAGAGATTTCAGTGGCCTGAATAACTGCCTTTTTCTAGAGCACCTTCAGTGGCAGCATTTGAATTGTTAGCTCGGGCTGAAGCGTGTCAGGCATCACAGCAGGTAGTGCTGTACCACAGTGCCAGCCAGCAGAGAGCCAGAGACAGATGCCTCTTCTTGTCATTATGGGAATGATTTTTGTCCTGAGCCCAGAGGCATTCGTCAAATATTTTTCATTGGGATTGTCTGTCCACTCTCATACTTGTCTCTTGTACTAGAAGTCCAGTGTATTTTCACTATTCTCACCTGAACCTGTCCTCTCCTTCAGCACTCAGTAATAAAAGACCCTATTGTACCTCTGTGTACAGCCAGGAATCACACTCTTCTACTGTTCTCTTCTTTGCCATGTGATTAAAGAGCCTTTCCAAAGCAAACCTCCCACCTAACACAGCCAAACAAAGTGTTCGTAACATCCAAAGGGAAAATGACCTGTGAATTTTTGACTATGGCATTGAACATACATTTATTACATTTATGAAATTCTTGCATGCTTCAGAAGTTGATGGGTTATTACTATGGTTATCAGCCCTTCATTTTTTTCTCCTTCATTTCAGTGGTGATGTTAGAATGACCAGCACCCCACAGTCAATGTATAGGCAAGCCTGCCTGATCAGGTTGTTACTACAGGTTGTTTAGGAGGAACTTGCCTTGGTCGTATAACTTATTTTCCTCTGCTGGATTTAGCCTTTAAAGATTGTCAGTTAATGGTCAGTGAGAGAATAAGCAGTCTCTGTCTGTATCATATCCTTGTTTTAAATCATGTAGGAAGGATGGACAGTGTGCAAGGCCACTTCCTCCTTAAATTGTCAGCTCAAAACATGTGGTTTTTTTGTGTGGCTAGCCATGCTTAAAACCCTTCCATGAATTTTTTCTGCACAACCTCAGAGTCAGCAGACACACTGTTCACATCTCTGAGGCATTTTTAGTCTCACCAGTGATCCATTTGTTTCCTTTTGACTCTCCCACTGATTCATATGCTTCCTAAAATAGAGACCACTATCTTTGTTCTGTTGTGACAAGCTACAAAAGAATTAGCAACATCAGTTTAGCAGCAAGTAATATGAATCATATCATATGCTTAGATGTGCTTGGATTTCAACTGTAAGATTCCATCTAATTGTAAATTACCATTATTTTTGAAAGATTTCTAGTCTTTTCAGGGTACAAAGCCACACACCGTAATTCTGCATTGTTATTCTTTTCGGCCATGGATGCTTCTTACAAATACTGAGCCCAATGTTCCTCAACATAACTCAGACCAGCCCCAACTTATTAAAAAAAAAAAGGCCAAATGCTTCTGAGAGAACAACAAATAATGTCAATTGCAATGGAGGTTGAGGTGATCATGGTGGATAAAAAAGACATGACCTTTCCTGCACCCAGGTCTCAGGCACTGCATTTGCAACAAAGCAGTCAATACTTCACAGTGTCCTTAGCTTGCATGTTCCAACCCCATTGTAACATGGGATATCTACAAAGATATATGTGTGTCTTTGTGTATTTCGTTATTTATTTATGCAGTGCATTACAGCATATATGCATGTTTATGTAGCTCACACACATGAACACCAGCACTCTGTGCCGGCTGAGTGTGGCTGAATGAATAAATAGCATGGGAGGTCTTGTCTGCGGGGTTAAGCATTCCACAGGAGCCAGGTGCCAGCGTCATCCTTGCATACTGCACCTCTGCAGCTCAGGATCTGGTATTACAGCCATCTTTTCAGAGAATATTTCAAATTAGTTCTGCACAATAATGAATTTATGAGGTCTCAGTCTCTTCAAGATTTGTTCTAATGAAGCCTTCATGTGGAAGGGACAGATTGTCCCTTCCACATGCCCTTCCAGTTTGGAAAAGTTAGTGTTCAAAGAAAGTTTTAGCTTCCCTACATAACAATGTAACTCCCCAGAAGACAGCAAAGGTTTTAGTAAAACTTGCCAGCAAGGTCATCTTGTCCAGCCATTACAGCAAGAGTAGCTCCAGATTTAGTTGTTAATCTGTTGCGTGGCTTTGGGCAGACTACGTAACTTTGCCTGAGTTCCTCATACGTAGGATGTGGTCAGGCAGTCAGGCACTCCACTGGGATGATGCAAGGGAGGTGTTTGCACTTAACCCTTTTTACTCTAGGCTGCCTAAGAACTTTTTAAATGGCTGTAAGTTGCTGGAAAGGTTCTTGGATAAGGTGAAGTAGAGCTGCTCCTGGGATATTCTTCCAGCTGATAATTCAGCAGGTGTGAGGTCCAAAACACAAAGTAAGTTAGTATGCTTCAGTTCTTAAACATATACACTAAAACAGCACATTCTTGGCCATGAATGACAGAATGACAGAATGTGACAACTTGACAATGATGCCCTCCAAGCACCTGGTATTCCCCAGGGCTCAGCCCCAACAGCTGATGTGCTGAGAACCATTTGCCTCACCTGTGCCAGTGCTTCAAGATATGCTACTCAACATGTTTTAAAGATACATCTTTCATTCTGCTGTAGTGACGGTACTGAAGTATAAGAAATGGTTCTTTTATGAAAAAAAGTTCTGGCTGAAGCAGGGCCTTACAGTGTCTTCCAGGGTTTTTGGAAAAACATAATGAGTGATTGTGACAGAGTGTGGAATGTGTTGTGAGAAAACAGGTAGTTCAAGAGAACAGCTAAATAAAAGATTCTGAAGTTGAAAGAACCCTTTTTTTCTGTGCCTGAATTTTGGACATAATATCACTCAAATGTCAGTGTTTGAACTATTAAAATGATGTAACAAGATGTAATGGCCAGAGCTGCAAGGACAGTAAACATAACTGCACTATTATCAGGACAAGCTGAACTTCCAATGGTGCAACAGGTCAAACAGCTATAATCATACCACCGTACCTGGAACAGGGTAAGTGGAGGGGCCATGTCCAGGCTGCACATGAACATACTGCACCTGGGCTCTGGGGCTATAATTTGAGCAAAGCTGAAGGTTTATAGATCCGAGGCATAAACCAGCATGATAAAGTTTAAAAAAATTTGAAAGTCAGTTGGAAGGAATATAAGCTTAGCATTCAACTAAGCAATTTCACACCAGTTAACTACATAGATGGATTGTTAGTGAAAAAAATAAGAGGCTATTTAAAAATAGGAAATCCAACATTTTATGTCTGGTCAAGAATAATCCACTGCAAAAAACACAGACTGAGGAGCAAATGAGTAGGGAGCACCCTGAAGAAATATTCTGGATGTTCTTTCAAAAAAAAGCAAACTACATACTGAGAGGTACAAATATAAATAGAGGCAATAAAATACATGAAGTGATTCTTCCACTTTCCTCAGTATTGGCAAAGATCAGCAGGAGCTCAGCAAGCCTGACTTGGGCCACCATGCTTGGGAGAGATAAAACATTCATCAGGCTACAGAAGAGAGCAATGTGTATGATCAGAGTTCTAGAAAAACACAAATTACATGGGAAGAATGGACAAATGGGTGCTGACTCCAGTGAAGAGAAACCTAACAGAAATGTGAGAGCAGTCTTCAAAAATAAAGATATTGCAGATTAATAAGACATTCCATTGCAGCAGAAATAGACTTTGGTTAGACATTAGGAAAAGCTTTCTAAAAATAAGGCTAGTGATGCATTAAGCAAGATTGCCTGGGGACTGTAAATCTTTTTAAAAGAGATCAGATAAAACTTAGTCAGTAATGACAGAGAGAAAATTTATCCATCTGTAAAGAGTGGGATGGTATAGATAACTTCTTGAGATACCTTTTCATCTTTATTTTCCATGAGCATCCACAAGATGAGTGTTTGTTTTTTTTCAGACTTGCTTGTTTATTCATGCTAGCTTCTTCATCTTGGAAATGGAAATCCCATTATTCAGTCCCAGTCAGGGCTGAGTTCAGGTTTTTCTTGTACTCCGTAGCAACACAATGTGACTGTTCAAGGTGCAAAGACATGAAGACAAAATTTAAAACAGTGTTAAATTAATAACTATGAGCAAACAATCATACCAGACAAAATACTTATCATTGGCTTCAAATCAAAAGAGTTCATGAAAACAAGTCCTAAGTCGTGAGTCTTGGGTAATTCACGTGGTCCCTTTGACACTTCAAAGAGACTGCGATGCTTGGATGAGACGTGCAATTTTACTGGGACAGGCAAGACAGAGTCAGGAACAAACCATGTGGATCCACTCTGCAAAGCAGCTGTTCCCACTCTTTCCACATGGGAAGCAGGAGATCTGCCACCATTTCACTGTGCTGCCAGCACCATTGACACTTTAATACATACCCACATCCCCTGCCAACAACATGGAGTCCCTCTCACACAAAGGAGGTGGCAGGTAATTTAAAGTCTGCCCAGAGTGCTCCCAGTGAATTACAAGGGTCTTCAGTAGGATAAACTTGAGATGAGCTCAGCAACATAGGCTTCTTCTTGCTTCCATGGATGCCTTTGGTGGTTTTTTTCTTCCAGTGCTCCTACAGCAGTGGAATCAAAGTATTGAGCAGTTAATCCTTCTGCCTATATTCTGGAAGACTTGGGCAACATTTGTCTATGTTTCTGTCTCCATGTAATTTTGGTAACTGCTGAGAGAATTTTAGCTTGCCTTCAAATTATTTGAACTCCATTACAGTGATCCTTGTTATGACATGTTAAGGCACTTACCTCCTGAGCAAGTGCCTTGCAACAAGGATAAAGTGCTTCTACCTATTATGATTAATATTATTTTGCTAAATATGGAGGGCACTTTGGCTGCCCTCCCCCCAGGTTGCTACAGCAACACACATCTGCAAGGAGTCATTCTTCTAATTGTGTCAATTAGGCTTATATAAGGGTATTTCAGTGATCCAAATGCTGTGGAAAGCACAGTCTGAGGTCTGGCTGAAGGCAAATCTCATGCTCCAAATGCTAACGAAATTATTTTTAACCTCCTTCTGGTGTAACTGTGTTAGTCACAGTGAACAAGAAGCAGTGAAGTGCCTCGCTGAGCTGGCCAGGTTTGCTTTACTCTCTGAGGGAAAGAAGCACAACAGGAGACTTCTGAAATGCATCTCTGAAACAGAGAAAAAAGTGAGCTTGCATTTTCTTTGCAAACATTATTTTGCTATCAAGAAAAGGAAATGAGGATCCAAACCCAGCATGTAGAGGGTTAATGAGATTAACATCTAAATGGTGCCAGATTAATGACTAATACTTCACAGCAAAACATCACTTTCTGAATAAAGCCAACTGGTGAAGTACGTAGAGGTGCACAGGTTGGCAACAGTGAAAGTGCAGAAACTGTCTGATTGACACCTTTGACTAGAGCAATGTGAAAGCTGCAGGGCCATATGGAAACTTTCCAGGCAGCAGCAGAGTCCTTCCCATGCAAGAAAACTGCTACTTTCCACACAATAAAATTAAATTAAGAAGTTTGTAATAACTAGCTGCTTATTTTATTAGCTTTATCCTCCAAGGGTGTTTTTGCAACCCAGATCATTATGCATGAATAACAAACACTTTGTGAAAACTTTTTGTGACTACTTGAGACGGTTGTCATTAAAACATTAGCAAAAGACACTGATTTACTGTTACATGACATTATAACACCACAATTGACATGTTTTGCCGATGGTGTGACTCATCATAGGAGTTTCCTTGAGACTGGCTATTGAAACACCACCCAATTGCAGTAATTGCTGTCTGAAACCTCCTGAAACAAAGATAATGATATCTTTAAAGTCAACTATGTCTAATTACAGCCTGTGATGGTCATAAAATAACTGTCCAAACATAACAGTACAATCGTCCAAATACGTAATTCCATTAATCCAAAAGAAATTTAAAAGTTTCAAAAATCAACATGCTGACTCTTTCCAATTCTCATCTTGTGTTGTGATGGACTTACTGGTCAGGCTGGAATATTACTTATTGTGTAGAATATGGAGTGACAATCTTTGCATACAATGTTTTCAGATTATACAGTCACAGAATCACAGACTGGCTTGGGTTGGAACGGACCTTAAATATTATCTACTTCCACCCCCCTCCCGTGGGCAGGAACAACTTTCTATAGGAAAGTATAAAAACGTCACTTTGAATAAAAGTTTATTCTCACTTTATTTTTCACACAGTTACTGGGGGCCACAAAGTAACTCACAAGTGCATATTTGTATAAGATGGATCTTGAAATGTCTTTATGTTAAAAGGTGATAGTGGCTTATATAGGATAAAAGATGACAAAAGGACCCCTTACACTCACAAAATGCCACCTACATTTAAGAACTTCTTAACTCTAGCCTAAAGTACGAATTACCATGTTGGAGCAATTTATTTTACCCTTGCATCAGGCTGCCTAGTGCTGCAGCCTTTGGTTAGGATTAGATTGTGGAGCTGAATGTGAAATGACAACACCAAAATGCACTGGCTTCCCTTTGTCAAAGGGGGCGGGGAGGAGGCAACACGGTGTAAGAAAGCAACCAGAGAAGTTCCCCAGCTTAGCATTTCCAGAGCCAGCGCTGACCTAAATTGACCTGCCTCCTAAAACCGAAGCTTTGCCATGCTGGTGCTGAAAGGATTACTTCCCCATGGTTTTTAGTCGTCAATCTTCCAAACTAAAGTTCCTTCTCCTTAAGATTCTCAATAATTGTTCTGTTTCAGGAACCAGAGAATCACCATAAATCACCTTTCTACAGTACTTTTTCCCCTTCTGTGCTCTCTAAGGCTGTTTTGTCATTGATCTTGTCTGCCCTGTAACTCTTTTCAGTATTTTAGCTGCATTTAATTAGCATGACCATTTATAATGCTCAGAACTGGAGTGTTTGTGGATTTGAAAAGAGTTGATTTCTAAAAGGTGTTTTAGAAATGCTTTGAGACTCCACCAAAAAAATGTGGGGAAGTGAAAAGCAGAGCAGTAGCTAGGCATCTCATTCTTTCCAGCAAATGCTCTACTCTGCTAGTTATTATGCTTGGCTGATAAGGAACACTTTTGAGGGTGATTGTTTCTACTTACCACTGCAAATTTCAGTATCAAAATTCCTATGTATGCTTGTGCCCTGAAGCCCTCTGCAGAAGATCCTCCTGGCTTCTGCCCAAGGGTGTCCCCTCTCCTAGGCCCCCTGGATCTGACAAATTACTTTGTCCAAGCAGAGCTGGGAGGGATTCTTTCTGAGGAGTAAGAACGGCATCTGCTCACGTGGATGGTTGAAAGAGTAGGATCCCACTGTGAGATGGAGCAGACTGATGTGACAGAGTGGAAGCATTCAGTGTGACCCCTGAGGAACCAGGCTGAGTTTCAGGAGGGGACATAGTTACCTGAGATAAAGACTAGACAGAAAGCAGCTTGACTGGACAGTCAGGCCCAGGCTGTTGATCTGAGGAGCTGGAAGTGCCCAAGTTTTTTTCAGAAAAAATACTTATGACACCCAAGATCCTGCTTCTGCATGTGGCATTATCTCGGTACAGCCGGCTGCCACAGCACCTCTGGCACATCAGCATCCCTTACTCACCGCAGGAACCAATCCCAGGAAACCTCATATTCCCTCAGCAACCATTTTAAAATGAATACAAATAGAAAAAATGCTGCACAGTCTCAGGAGCCTAGGCAGGTGTCTCTACACTGTGTTCTGCAGTACTGTCCCTACAATTGTTCCTTATTGCCTGCACTGTATAAAATAGTCAGATCATTTAAGGGTATTTCAGTTGTGTTGGCAAACCTGGGCCCTTACACAATGGGTTTCAAAAAGCAACTTTTTTCAAAATGAAGCTTGCAGGATTTGGGGCATTCTGCTAAGCAGCTGATTCTACAGCCTGTTCTCCCTGGGACTGCCAGCACCTGCCATGAGGGTCTGGGATGTAGGAAGGAGAGAGGAGGAGAGGTTAGTTTCATTTCATGAGCAGGGAAGAAGACTGCCACTGGAACGTAGAGAGCAAAAGTCAAGGTGGATTGAATCTGTCTGTGTCCTTATAGCTCTACAAGTTTTGAACATGTTGCTGCCAGTCATTGGTTACAGGTGAGCTTCCCAAAGCATTGTCTCATCCCTGGCAACTGGCACATTGCCTGGTCTGCAACACCCTAGGAGTGCCTGTTCTGCACAGAAAGTTTTTCTGAGCCCTTTTACAAGCTGTTACAAGGACCTTGGAGGCAGCAAGGGTGCATGGGTTGCTGTAGCACTGCCAGCAAACCTGTAATGTTTTGCCCAGCTGCCTGGCAGCACATTCAACCCTGCAAGTTGGGAGCCTGGTTAAAGTTCTTGGATAGGTCAGGGGTTAGGCTGGACTGACCATAATAAAAAGGGATCCCCTCAGGCTACCAGTTTTTTAAACAGCAGAAGACATCAGAAGTTCCTGGCTTGTGCCTGGTGGAATGTATCCAAATGCCAAAACATGCTGTCATCTTGGACTCTGCCAGGGTAACCAGTTTATGAATTATCCTTGCTGACTGACAAGGCTTGGGCAGATCAGGTGAGGGATCCTTCCTAGTTCTTGCAGATACAGACCCCATATGACAGGCAGCCAAAGGAATGTGGGTCCTAATTCTGTCTCTTCTTTTGGTGAAATGGCACTGGGTAAGCTCCCTTGCAGGTCACTCCTGATGCCAAGTTCTACCCTTTACCTCATTCTAACACACAAAAGTAACAAGCCCCAGCATGCCTGCACAGGCAGCACAAGGCAGAGAAAGAACAGTAGAAGAGGGATCTGTCTGTATCCAGCCACAGCAAGTGCTGCTAGTCTCATCTCTTCTGCCTCAGTTAGCAAAGCTGGACACAGGCCTGGAGATCTTTCCCAAATGGGACAGCTCTCATACCACCCTGTGTCCCCATTAATATGCAGTAGTGATGTGCCCTGTGCACCGAAAAGGCCCTCTCTCAGAGGTGACCATTGCAGACAGTACATGTGTTGCCACAGGAACCCAATGACAGGACTTCAGAAGCCCAGCTGCCAACTTTGTGCTTTAGTTACTCCCTAATGGTCCCTCCTGTATGTTCCTAAAAAAGAAAACATACAGAAGTCTGGAGACCTCAGTAGAACATGATAAGGTTCTGGAACAAGTTGTTCTCTCTACTGTTGTTGCCTCTTTGCCCAAATGCCTGAGGCCTCCCTCACCATTCTGTATCTGCTGTCACTTCTTTCCAGGCTTGTCAGGGACGAGTCCTTGTGATGCAGTTTCTCATTACTCACCTTCCCTCCTTGTGAGTGCTAGTCTGGTTTGCAGGGGTCCAAGCAAAGAGATGTAAACAAAAGCGGTGTACACAACAAATACACCTGCCTTCAACACAGCAGACAAAACATTTAGCTCAATTTAGGTTCTGGTGAAGAAACATTCACTTGGTGAATTTCACTGAAATCCTTGTTATATTTGCAGTTGACTTCATCTGCGTGCCCCAAACAAGTTTGCACACCCTCAGCTTCCTCTCTTTCTCTCTCTCATCTCCCTCCCAACAACTTCACAAGATTTCAAAGAAAAGGTTGGCAACTTGCTGAAAGAACACAAAGGCCCTGTCCTTGCTAGCCAGAGAGAAAGTGCTGGTACCTGTCTGTCAAGAACTTGCGGCTTTTCAGTTTGCATGTTTCTTGCTAACACTGTTTATCCAGGTAGCACAGATGGGGCGTATCATTTGGCAAGCTTACCCCTAAGCTTTTTACAACAAGGATGATAACAGGTGCAAGATAAGGGATACAGACAAAACCAGGAGTTCATTACAAATACATTTGCATCCAAAGCAGCAGCAGAAGGACTTGGCTTTACTTTATCTTAAAAGCACACACATTGTGAACTCCATTCAAATACTCAGTGTATTTGCATTGGATACTGTGTGTCACACCAGGCAACAACATGGAACCAAACTGTGTTTGTGTGGGCTTGCACTCCTGTACAAGGGTGGCCAAGTAAGTCATCTCTTCTCATGGCAGTATGGAAGTTTTAGAATGGGTGTTGAAAAACTAGAGACAAAATTCTGAGGGGAGTATATTGTCCCACAGAGAGAAGGATTTTTGAAGGAACTTGTTAGATTAATAGCAAAGGCTTCTTAATTCTGAAGGTCTTATTTTGATCCCAAAGTGGAAGCTGGGCAGTTACAATGCACTAAACACTTGAAAACTTGGCCCCAAGTTCTGCATTTGGGTGTTTGTGTGTTCAAAGAATGTGGCACAGCTGTGGAGAGGTTCCTGATTAGAAACAGTCTGTAACCTACAGCAAGGAGAGGGACTAAGTTGATTAGCTGAAGCCATTCCTTATTCTGAACTACTCTCTGTAGAAGTCCTATTTTAATCTGCTGTCTGATAAGAGATGAGACTATCCTAACAAAAGATAGGTATCCAAAAGTTGCATGACACTGTTTCACTCAAAGTCTGCATGCAGTCTGAATCAGAAATAATTGGCAGTCAGTAATATCTGGCCTTTACTTGATGATGTATGTAAAGTGTGTTGATAGATCCATTCGTTTCATGGGAGTAAACCTGAATCCCAGGTAAAACCACAGGAGGCTTGAGAATACCAGATGAGCAGCAATTCCTATTGAGTGCAGTGGCATATGCAAAGGTGCCAGTGGATAAGGAAAAATTGTTGTTTCCTTCCCCTCTGTAGGACAGTCGCTCCAGCACAAAGCCAAGGAAGCTTGCAGTGGTTCTCACACTCCATAAATCACCGAGACCTTTGTCTCCCACTGCTTTTAGCAAACCACCTCGCACAACCTCATTTGTGCTTTAAACTGGGCAGTGAAAGAGCACAATAGTAACAAGAAATAAACAAAAGCATACCAGCAATTTATCTACAGAGAAACATACCAAAAATAAAAAATGCTGTAGCAAACAAAGATAAACGCCTTCACTGCAATGTCCTTTGGGACTCCTTCATGGCAGCTTTTCATCTACTTTGTAATTAAAGACTGAGATGTTTAAAGCATGAAAAATGGGAAAAATGTGTTTTGAAGTGGCCCAGTATTTATTAGCACATGCATTAATGTATTATTCTTTGGCCAGGACTGAAATGACTGCCATTAAACTCATTTTCTTAGTGTTTTCCTTTAAACAAAGATTTTCGGTTGAATACTTTTAGTAGTTCAGGTAAAAATAACTGCATATGCCTGTTCACTGTGGCATGGAACTCAACAGGAAACACTACTGTTAGTACACACAGATTTTTCCTTAACTCTGATATTGGAATGAATCCAGGATTATTCAGAAAAGGAAAGTGAGAGAGGTCGAATATATCCTTGGCCACATGAGTGTAGAGAACAGACCTGTCAGATCACTGTTCATATTTCTGCTCCTGTCGCTAGAGATGAGGAATCCCACTGACTGTCCCCCAAGTCCCAGTTAACACCCCAACCTCCAGTCACTGGATATTCTGCAGCAGGTCTCTCTCTTCCCTGCTCTGTTCTCCTCTGCATGAACTCTTGTGGTACAAGCACGAGTACATGTAGACTAACCAAACTGCAGCCTCTGTTCGGCCAGTGGGATGGCTGAGGGGCTCTTTTTCTCATTTCTCTGTTGACAAATAATATCTGGATATTCTTATAACAAGGGTTGGCTATAATGGATCAGTATTTCCTTGGCACAGAACTTGGTTGTTTTTCCTGAAGTGCCAGGATAAAGTAATAACTGAACTATCTCTGCCTAAACCAGCCATTGCTGTCACTAGCACTGCTGCCCGAGGATTTCAGAGCTGTCTGAGGAGTCAGTGGGACAAAATATTCAGTAAGAAGTACACATCAGAGAGGTGGTGACCGCTCAGCTTCTGAGAGAAGTATTGAAAAAGGTGATGGAACATGCTTTTTAACACAGTGAGGTAATGAAAAAAAGTTTGTGGATGACTCTTACAAAGCTTCAATTTTCATATACAGTGTTAAAAACTCACTAAAACATTAATGCAAATCGTTACTCCCACTGAGCTGATGGCACAAAAAGCTAACTTACTAGAATCTATACAGTCTTGAAGAAGCTTTTCAATAACTACACGTGACACTTGAAATATTTGTTTAAAGAAAAAATAAGTACTTTATTAAGAACAGTAAAGGTACAGAATAATAAGAAACAAATGTCAGTACACTGAGAACAAGGTCAGGATTAATATTTTATATAAACTGGTTTATTCTTTTCTTGCTATGAGTTTAAATCAGTTCAGCACCCTTTTTGTTCAGAGACTAAAAAAAGTTAATATTTTGTAAGATTTATTTATAATACCCTTGAGGTTTAGAGTATGTTTATGTAACCCTTCTGCCAGGAATTGGCAGCAACTGAAAGAGCTGGATTCGTTTATCTAGGGGTTCTCCCTGAAAACTTAAACAACAGCAGTTTCAGCCTCCACCCAAAGCTAAATGACCTTCTTTGGGTGCCCTGACAAACAATAAATCCTGCTCAAGGCATAGCAAGGGTTTAAAACAAGGTTCAGAGTTTCAAGACAAAGAGAACTTTAGAGATGAGGAAAAGGCAAGAAGAAAGGCTCAGAGTAAACCCACAAGGACCACTAAACAATGAAATAAATAATGTTTAAGTGTGATCCCTGACCCCTTTCTCCTCCTGGTCTCTGTGACACAAAATAAAGGCTTGCTCTCGTTTCCAAATAGATGCCTTGCCCCTTGAATATTACTGCCCACTCAAAACTCTCCCCATATTTGCTGCATGGCTTCACTTTGCAGCTAAGCTAAGGAACGTATACATTACTGCCCACAACCCAGGAGACCCCACCCTCTCCCCAGCCCACATCCCCTTGATCAGCTGACCACGCAGTGAACTAATTCAAGGCACCAAACTGGCAGGAAAGGAACTCATGAAAAACAAAAGTGAGCAGTGGATGGGTTTCTGCTGGTTTAACTCCGTGTACTATAAAATGAAGCTCAAAGTTGGCACCAAGGAGGAGGATGGCATGGCCGGCGATAGAAAGAGCCAGACTGCTGTTGTGCCTCTTTTAGCAAGAGTTAGATTGGGCTAGTTACTAATAGGTTGGGCTGGTGTAATTTTAAGATGAAACTGCTTTTAAGCATGCTGGCATTTTTGTATGAATCTGCTGGCCTATCCTCATATAGGCCAAATTTTGAGGCAGCACTGTTCTGTCCATGACTATGTGGCTTACAGAACTATTCTGTCTTTAGATATAAAGTCCAGCCAGCCTGTACAGTGAGGAACTCCTCTGCCAGCTAAGAGGAGGAAATAGGGCTTCTGCTGCAAACCTTAAACACCACATTTTACCAAGGGTGGAGCCCTGGGGCCAGTTTTGCTGCCTCGGCAGAACTGCTCTGCTTTTCTCCCTCACACGGCACACCAGCCTGAGGCTTTTCCTAGTCCCACAGCCGCTCCTATGCCACACTGCCCAAAACAGGGAGGCTTTTACAATTCAGCTTCCTTGCGTTTTTTGGGCATCAGGTTTAAAAACTTAATCACAGAATCAATTAGGTTGGAAAAGACCTTTGAGATCATCAAGCCAAATCTAATCAAACACCATGTCAACTAGACCATGGCACTAAGTGACATGTCCAGTGTTTCCTTAAATACTTCCATGGATTCTGCCACTTCTCTGGGCATCCCATTCCAATGTCTAATCACCCTTTTTGTGAAGAAATTCTTCCTAATGTCCAACCTAAACCTCGTCTATCACAACTTATGCTGATTTCCTCTTGTTGTGTCACTTGTCACCTGGGAGGCCAACCCCCACCTGGTTACAACCTCCTCTTAGGCACTTGTATAGAGCATTAAGGTTCCCCCCTGAGCCTCATTTTCTCCAGGCTAAACACCTCCAGTGCCCACAGCTGCTCCTCATCAGACCTGTGTTCCACACCCTTCACCAGCTCCATTGCTCTTCTCTCGACCTGCTCCAGCACCTCAATGTCTTTCTTGTAGNGGAGGAGCGGTGCAGTACTGCGCCGAGCTGGTGCGGTGAGTGCCCGCCGCGGGGGGCTGCAGGCGCGGGGGTGCGCGCTCCGCAGAGCGAGGCGGCGAGTCCGGCCCGGGAAGGCTCGGCAGCGCTTCCCACCCGACGGGAACGCTGACGGCTTCCCGGAAAGGATGACTGGGATTGCCCCGGCTGCCCAGGCCGCCCTCGGGCTCTCCTGGCCCCGAAAATAGCCCGTGTGGTCGGCGCCGATGGGCCGGCGGGACCACGCTGTGTCGGGAGCATGGAAACCAGGCGCATATTTAGACTGCGTGGATGATTCAGCCTGCACACAAGAATCACAGATTAGTTTGTGTTGGGAGGGACCTCTGGAGATCATCCAGTCCAATCCCCCGCCCAGGCAGGGTCACCTGGAGCAGGTTACGCAGGAACGTGTCCAGGTGGGTGTTGAATGTCTCCAGAGAGGGAGACTCCACGACCTTCCTGGGCAGCCTCCCACGGCAAAACCCTCCCCCTCTGACTGCTGGAGCAGCTCAGTACCTTCTCCATCCTGAACGCAGGAGGAAGGCTATGTTTCCAAAACATGCTTTTTTCTGGTCAAATATAAAATGCTCCAAGAGGAGCAGGAATGCAGCTCAAACACTTCCAGGTCAGGCCACTTTTCCTTCTTGGATTCTGGACCGTAAACAATCTGTAGGGCCCCTTGGCNACCCTGGTCCTGCTGGCCACACTATTGCTGATACAGGCCAGGATGCCGTTGGCATTCTTGGCCACCTGGCCATACGCTGGCTCACGTTCAGCCAGCTGCCGCCCAGCCCCCCGAGATCCTTTTCCGCTGGGCCGCTTTCCAGCCAGTGTCTGGTTTCTCGAGGAGCGGAGGGAGGGATTCCCCTCGGGAGGCGCTGGAGGCGCGGGCGGCCTGTGCCGGACGCCGCTCCCAGCGCACAAAGGGCCGCGAGCCCCCACAGCGTCCCGGCCGGGGGCGCCCCCTGCCGGCGGCCCGTGCGAGGCGCGGGGCGGAGCCATGGCCATGGCGGGCAGCATGGCGCGGGCAGCGCTGCGGCNACGTGTCCAGGTGGGTGTTGAATGTCTCCAGAGAGGGAGACTCCACGACCTTCCTGGGCAGCCTCCCACGGCAAAACCCTCCCCCTCTGACTGCTGGAGCAGCTCAGTACCTTCTCCATCCTGAACGCAGGAGGAAGGCTATGTTTCCAAAACATGCTTTTTTCTGGTCAAATATAAAATGCTCCAAGAGGAGCAGGAATGCAGCTCAAACACTTCCAGGTCAGGCCACTTTTCCTTCTTGGATTCTGGACCGTAAACAATCTGTAGGGCCCCTTGGCTGCTTTGTAGTTCCCAGGAGTTCAGTTCTTTGTAAAGTAAAATGTTAAACAAGTCTCTTAGTAAAGACCTAGGTAATTTCCCTTCGGAAAATGTTCCAGATGGTTGACAAAAGCTGGGAGGAAGGGTTCTGTATGTGTATAGAAAGAGTGGAACAGGATTATTTTCTCCAAGCTGGTGCTTTGAAAGAAAGATGTGTGTGGTCTGCAGTAATGTCTGAGGTAGGAAAACTAAGGGGAAGGAATGGGACGATCTTAAATGTTCAGTGCAGTACCAAGCAGCTGACCTGTATAGATGCACCAGAATGCACAGCCACGTTGCATTTTTCATGATTTTCAGAATACAACTTTCTTTTCCTAGTTATTTTACCCAGGATTTGTTTACCTGATACTCAGGAGACCAGAGGCTGTGTGTACAGGTAAAGTTAACATATGCAGGTAAAATGTTTCCAGTAACAAGCAACTGTGAACAGAATAGTTAGGTTCCAATGAGATGGTTGATTTAAAACTTTTTTAATATGTATTTTTATTAAATGATAGAAGGACTAATTAGAAAAATACACAAGCATTCAAAATAGTAAAATGAAAGGTAGTTATGCTTTTGGCATCATTTAATTGAAGCTGCTGTTCCCAGTAGCTCATACATTGCATGGAAATAATGAACTATAAAAAATAAGTGAAAGGAATTATTATTCAAACAGAAATAAAACACTTGGGGCTATGCAAGTGTCAGCAACTCCCTAGTTCTGAATTTGAGTCTCCAACACAGTAGGAAGTACAATTGAGTTATGTTTTAATAATGTATATTTGTTTTTGCAATATGGAAGATATCCTTTCTCTTGGGTCTTCCTTTTTTTGTTAAACTCCTAAATTAACTAAGCTATTTGACTAAAAGTATGTTTCCCTTATAGGTAGGTTTTATGTCTCTCACTGTCTAAAAGACAAGTTTGTAGATTGATAGCTTTATTATACATTCATTATATGTCAAGTCCAGTAATGGCCATTACTAATTTTTCTTCTGTCTGTGGGTTCATATGTAAGCTTATGCTTATTTGAAAACTATGAAAAACACTCAATACCTGACTTAAGGTCATTACTTCCTTCATTCCTTACACTAGTACACGAAGGGGGTTGGGGTGGAACGTGATCTATAGCAATATCAATTTTATTTTACTGAGGCTTAATGGATTTGCTACACTAAATTTTTAAGCTTGGAATAATTGAAAGAAAAAAAACAACCAAAGCCCCATGTCAGCGCCACTACCAGAGGGAAGACAACTTCCTCTATTGTGTTGCTGTGTACTTTGTGTAACGCATTTCTTTGTTTCCTTTCTGAAAGCAGAGGTGGTTCTGTGTTGTGCGAGCAACACAAACAGACTGGAAGTGGGAAAATGTGGCTGTAAACCTTGCAGCTCTGTCTAGGGTGGGCAATACTGGGTATTTCTACAATTAATCTTGAAAAAAACCCTAGGTTTTGAGCTGATTAATACTTTTCAGAAAGTGTCTTAACTGAGGGAGGTTTAATGCATCTGTTCTGTAATAGGAAGGTGTCCTTTAAACATATTAAAAAGGTAATTTTTTTGGTTGATATTTCTGGATTTGCATCAAGCTCTAAAAGAGTATGACAACAGTTGTGGAAAAAAAGCATTTGCTAGCTTTCAGCTGCTGTGTATTGTAGGGTTAAGCACCTCTGTTAAACTTCACTTCCTTTTTGTTTGATGCTAAAAGTAGCAACCCTAATAACCCTTGGGTTTAGTTTGGCTTTGCTATTTTAAGATCATGTTCAAAAGAAATATGAGTACATGCAAGAACAGCAAACTTAATGGAAATGAATACATGTGTTTTTCCTGACAACCTGCTTCTCCACTCTCCAGGCCAAACTTGGGGGTTCGTCTTGTTCTAAGGAAGAATCAGGTTTCAGGCTTATCAGAAAGTACACAGAAATGTTGTTAAAAACAAGCAGTTCAGCTTCTCAGAGGTGGTCAGGTGTTTTTGTTAGCTGGAGTGGTTTTGTAGTTTATGATTCTGAGCACTGTGTTTTTAATTTCGTGGCACATCCATGTGGCCAAACGAAGGCAAGTCACTCTGGGTTGGCAGCGAGTTACCTACAGCAAAACTGCCAACTCCCGGAGGTTTTATGCTTTGAATATAGTTGCCAGTAAACAAAAACTTAATGGTTAAGCAAGCACTCTTCTGCCAAGCTCCAAAGCACAATCTTTTAAAGAAATGTGGTTTCATGTTTGGAACAGAAATCTCCAAGTCGGACAATCTGGATTCCATTTGCAGTTCTGCCACAGCCTTGCTTCATGCCTTTAGCCAGATATCTTGAGATCTGCATTTCAGAGGTGCACAGAGAGTTCAGACAGCCTCCCTTCTCTCTTGGAGTTGGTCTTATTTTAAAACAAGCTTAAAAGCTGCAACTTTTGCAAAGTCAGAATTTTGAGCTATAACTTACTGCTACTCTTTCAGGAGTTCAGTGCTAAGGAATAGCACACCAATTGACTTTAAGCTATAAATAACAAATGTGCATTTTGATTCTTTTATAGGAAGCGTGACTATGAAGGGTTTCTGTGTTCTCTGCTGTTGCCTGCAGAATCTCGAACCTCTGCTTTTGCCTTGAGGGCCTTCAATGTGGAACTGGCTCAGGCAGGTATTAAAATATATTTGTGAACTCTGGAAATTTAAAATAACAATTTTGATAATCTAAATTAGACTTGTAGGTACTCTTTCTGTAGTAGGTGGTGTTTTGCCAAGATTAACGTTTATAGTATCAAGGGCAATGAATATATAGCGCAGCACAAACCTCCGGTTTTGAATGGCCCGTGGAAAGTAGCCAGCCTGCCCCTGTTACTTTGTTTATGTGTATAGTTTTTCTGGCTTTTTAATTTGGCATGCATTTTAAAATTGAGTTATAACAAAGAGGCGGTGGTTCTTGATACTGTTATGTGATTGCATCTAAATCCTGGCTTCATGTGCAGTGAATGGGTAGAGTGCAGCTAAATCCTAACTGTAGAAAGTCTGTCAAAAAATGGGATGATATAATCAGGACCAAGTCTTTGTTGGCAGAAGCGAGGTGATGAAAAGGCTGCCAGGAGGGAAGTTTGCTGTTAGAGAGTAGTGGGAGAGGAGTGGTTGCAGTCTCTCCCCTTTGCTGGGTGGCCAGAAACTGCCAGTGCAATCAGGAAAGTTGGCAACGCTTGCCAGAAAGGAGTGATCCAAGAAATGAGCTGATGAGGCAAAACCCCTGACTGCAGGCTGTGCTTCTGGCAACCCGTGGTGTGCCCTCCCTCACTGCTGTCACCACTGCTCTTTTTCCTTCTGGGAAGAAAGCTAAGGTGAGGGTTGCCTGGCACTTAATCTTTATGGGTTTTAAAATCAGATTGTGGTGAAGATTTCACTTTTACTCTATGTAGTGTTCCTAAGCCTTGTGAGGAATAAATGTCAATTCAGAGCTGAGCTCTTTCCCTGCCGAGCTTGACTATGTCCTGTGTCTGTCTTTTCAGCATAGATAGACCAAAGACACTGAATTTCACTCCAGATATATCCTTTCCAGATTAAAGACTCCATAACTCAGAAGACAACAGGTTTGATGCGGATGCAGTTCTGGAGGGACGCTGTGGAAGACATATACAGCGATAACCCACCACATCAGCCCATTGCTACAGAATTGTGGAGGGTAAAATGCACCTTTCTTGTCCTAAAGTTGGCTTAAATTTAATATTGCTGGGGGAAATAATGTCTGTGTTTTGTGTGTGCTGCATTGCATCAGTTCTAACCAGCAACACTGTTTACGGCACAAATCCAGAACACAGCCCCATAAAAGTACGGTGAAGAAAAACACAGCCAAAACCAGTACAGCATTCAAATATAAGTCATTCAGATACTGAGATACCAATTGCAACCCTTTCTAGCAGTTAAGCCTGGCAGTCATACTCCTTTCTCACAAAACAGAAAATTGATTTTGAAGAGGAAGAAGAATTGTCTTCGGTGATATTTCACCTCATGTATGATTCCTATAAAGGAAGACCAATCTAATACAATCCAAACAGAACTGCTTGCAAAACAAGATGATGAGAAATAATTCGGAACGTATTTCCAGGAGCTCTGATAGCTCTGAGCACTGCAGAACACTGGAGTGAACTAACAATTCAATGTGAGTTGGTCATCTTTGCAGTCAAGATGGGATTTTATTTCTGTATTTCAGCAAATACCCCAAGAGTGACCTATTTGAAGCCCATGACTTCACAAGTGTCCAAGAATGTCATTGCAATTCTTAAAAAGAAGGATTTAGAAAGACACCTGAACTCACAAGTATTGGAGAGCTGTTAGTAGAATTAGCATGTCTTTGCACAGCATATTCTATGTATACTCTTTTGTGGGTGTTGAGTTTATATCAGGACAATGGGATTTTCCAGAATAAATTAAATTTATGATGTTAAATGTGTTCCTGAAGTTTTGTATATCCCAGAATACTTGCATTTGGATTCCAAATTTTAATGCTCTAGTAACTAGATAAATAGCCTTTAATAGTATTTCTAAATTATTAATAGCTCAGCTCTTTGTGACTTTAATATAAACTTATTATATAAATAAAATATAAACAGCAACTCTATGATACTTGATCTTGCTTTTCTGTCCATTTTGAACGTTTGAAAAGTGAGGCCTAATTCTCTGTTCATTTCTGTGGAAGAAGCCAATTTTTAAAACTTCGCAGAAATGAGGACCCATGTGTTTGAGTGAAGGTAACTCAAAATGGATGTATTGTACAAATTGGGTAATTTAGCATAATTGAGTTTGGTCCTTTAAGTCTTGACCTATTAGTATTTCAAGGATTTCATTTACAAAATGGTACTCAAGGTGAACAAGTGAGACTCAAAACCGACATTTGTAGTTGTAACTTAAAATTTGCCTTTTCATGTACCAAGTGCTGTCTCAAGCAGAATTTGTTGAATCAACACAATCTGTTCTTGTCAGACCTTGAAAAAACATTTACTGATATGATGGATTCAAAGAAGAAGTTGAAAGTGAGCAGTAAGGACTAAATTGTGAGAAATTTGCTCTGTAGCTTTTGTTTATAGATGTTTATATGTGTGATTGTAACCTTTCTGACAAAAATTATGTTCTTAAAAACAGACAAAAAAATGTTCTGAAAAATTCCAAGTGTATAATTAAGAGGATTGAAGGTAAGTTGATAGAATAAAGTGGCAGAGGAAGGAAGTCAAGTACAAGATAAGAACCAAAAGAAGAATGCATGAATATGAGATGCTGTGAGATACTTTTTTAAACAAACCCATAATATTAATTATATTGCTTTGTTAGCATTCTGTCTTTACAGTATGTATTGGTATGTTGTGCTGACATTTTCTTGAAAATTTACAGGGGAAATATTTTTATTGCTGGACTCTGGAGGAAACTTCTTTTTCGAAAGTGAACAGAGTTATCTGCAAATATTTTGTGGGAACATATGATTCCAAGAATAAATTAATTTCAAAAAAAATTTTTAAAGAAATGCTTTTAGTTAGCTGGCTTGATGTCTGGTATGTCATTTTTTGTGTGCAGCTACTTACAGTAAATGCCAGTTGAAAATTTTTGTGTTTGAAAAAGATTCTAATTTTCCACTGACATGCCACTTTAATTTAACCCACTGAATACAATTCTTCTAATAAATATCTAAAATGTATTTCAGCCTTCAGAATGTAGTACTGCCATCACTTTATATACATTAACATGGAGATTTTATTTAATACTTTTCAGGCTATCAAGAGGCATAACTTGACTAAAATGTGGTTGATGAAGATCATAGATGAAAGGGTAAGTATTTATCTTTCAGAGTCTGATTCTGGCTTTAGTCATATTAGGGTTTTCTTTTCCTTATTTTTTTGTGTTTGTAAAACAAAAGCTTATGTAATTAATCTTTTCCGACAGTAGTATTTATCTTCAAAAATGATACTGCTGTATTTCTTTTTATTCTCCCTTGATGCTACTCTTCATAGTTTCTCTTCTTTCTGCCAAAATGGCTAATAGAATCCTTTGTTTATTTTTGTCTTAAATTGATGTCGTTTGTGAGTTCACATGAATATAAAATCTCAAAAATTAAATGACCTAACTGAACCCTTCTGCCACGCTTTCATGCTACTCCTGATCATGGCTGTGGAGTTTTTTTCTAAGCAGTGGTGTAAATTGGAGCATTCAAATGACATGAAGTTTAAAATAGCCCCCTTTTTTTTCTGGGAAAAAACAAGATTAAGAATATCACTGGTACAGTGATGTTGCTATAAACTGATACAAGGACAAGAATGAAAAGCAGAGTGCAGGAATATCCTAAGCTAATTTTGCAGCTGAAGTTAGTGTCTCATGAAGCTATAGATTGAGCAGATTGATGGTCAGTTACTTGCAGAGGGTCGTTGCTATAAAAGACTTCAGAGTTTCTTAATGTTAAGACTGGTTTTTAGTCTTAAGAGTGGTTATGTTTCAACCACAGAAGCTGCTAGGACAGGAAGAATGCTGGAGGATGTTACATTTTTGGGTGTATTTTATTATTTTGGGTGTATTATTTATTAGCACCACTAAGTTGTTCAGAGGGCTGGAACACCTCTCCTATGAAGACAGGCTGAGAGATTTGGGGCTGTTGATCCTGGAGAAGAGAAGGCTCTGGGGAGACCTTAGAGCACCTTCCATTACGTAGATGGGGCTTACAAGAGCTGGAGGGAGATTTTTGGCAAGGGCATGTAGTGATAGGGCAAGGGGGAGTGCCCTTGAGGTGAAGAAGGGTAAGTTTAGATTAGATCTGAGAAAAAAAATTGTGAGGGTGGTGAGGCACTGGAACAGGTTGCCTGGAGAGGTTGTGGGCTCTCTGTGAGGTGTTCAGAGGTTGGATGGGCCTCTGAGCAACCTGGTCTAGTAGAAGGTTTCTATGTCCATGGCAGGGAATTTGGAACTAGATGATCTTTAAAGTCCCTTCCAACCCAAACCACTCTGTGCTTCTATGAATCTATGGTTTGCACATGACTCTGAAATTTGTGTGCATTTCATAGATTTATTTTATGTTTTTACAAAATACGTTCCTATTTATCTAAAGTTCTCTCTGCTTCAGATGCAAATTAAATATTAAAATTGACAACCCTATAGTGTAAGAATACCATATGATGTTTCGTTTTGGCTGTCTTTTTTTTATGGAGAATGTAAGCGGACTTGGCTGCAGTTGAGCATAGCTATTTGTTAGACTTGCTATAAGCTTTAATGACTGCTTCTGTCTGAGTTTATACTCTGTCTCTCAGTTTTGTTCTTTTTTTTGTTTCTGGTAGTGCATTGGGTTGACATGACTGTAGGAATAAGCCTGTATGAACAACAGTTATGTTTATGTTCTACTGAAGTTCTGTGTTCATATTACAGGAGAAGAATTTGGACGATAGGGCATACCGTAACATCCAGGAGCTCGAAACATACGCTGAGAACACTCAGAGCGCTCTCCTGTACCTCACCTTGGAAATGCTGGGTAGGTGTTTTCCCATTTCTGGGTTTTGCTGATGACTCATTAGTGCAAGTACAATATTTACTGATATTTCAAAAAGCCCTGTCTTTTTCCACTGGAGTTTAATTTCAGTAAAAAAAAGTCTAGGTAGTTTAGACACTGTCCTAGGTAGTCCTAAAATGTCCTAGGTAGTACTTCAGATACCTTTTGAATGATGAACCATAAATGTGGGATCATACTGCAGCTGTCCTAGAACTATGTGCTTTCCTTGGAAGCTGCTCAGTGCAGAGCTCGTTGAAGTGCAGTTTACTACTGTTCTTTGTTGGCTTTGTGTTCTCTGTTCTTGCTCCTCTTATAGAGTGAGGTAAATTCAGCTCTTCACTGTGTTTGGATTGTCCTACTTGTTAGAATACAAAGTGCTGTAGGTATCCTGCAGCTGTTGTTCTGTATTGCAGTGATGGGCACTGATTATCTTGAAACAGCCAACTTCCCAAACTATAAACTTCCCTTGGTGATGTAAATTTGGGTCTGAATCCACTCCTCTTCGTAGAAATATGTAAACTATCACTAATTGAATAGCTAGAAAAAACACAACAAAGATGATCCTTGTGATCAAGAGCTACTATCTGTGTCATGTCTAATGTAAGAATCACAGACTGGGAAAGAACTGTTCATTTGTAGTGAAGAAAAGGATAATTTTCATTTAGGTGTCTGTTGCATTATGGAAGTATTCCCTGTATGAGCTCTGATGTAAAAAAAAAAAAGGTGAAGAATATCACTATTATTATTATTATTGTTACTGTTTTTATTATTATTTAGTGTTTAGTATTGTAGTAGCAATATTTTCCTCTTGCTTATCAGAGTAGTCTGATGAAAGGCAGATATTGATGTTAAAAGAGTTTAAAAAATAGAAAAAAGAAGTAAAAAAGAGAGATGGTGAGCACATTCTTCTTTGGAAGAATTGAGGAACTTACTTCTTAACATCTGATGTTTGCTTCCTCAGTAGGAAATCAGTGAAATGTTGCAAGTGTCTTTCTGAACCTCTGATTGAAGAAATGTAGGAGTTTGAGAAATACCAGTGTCTTCCATTCTCAGAAATCCTGAATAAGTTCAGTCATGCTTGGATCATTCACTCCTTGTACAAATCAGATAAAACTTTTTTTGAAAATCTGTGTGGAGACTCTGGATATTTTAAGTGTTCTATTGTCATGTGTAGCTTCTCTTAAATATACAAATATAACAAAATACCTTAGCAAAAGTCTCCTTCACTGCATATTAAACAGTTAACTTGTGTGATTTTTTTTCCACAAGTGGAGAAAGTAATCAAACACAGCCCCTTTCTTGGTGGTGCCCATCAGCAGGATTTTCTAGACCAGGTGGACCTGGTTTCATCCAGGTCATGTTTGCTAAATTTCTCGTGCTTTTTAGGCTCTTTATTCCTGACCGGTCTCCAGTTAGTGTGTCTCTCTTTCAGTACTAGTGCTGTCTTTTTCTTGCTGATTTCAGGTTATTTCTTTCATCAAGCTTATTTTGACTGGTAATTGTGTCGTCCAATGTTCTGGTACTTCCTCTCAGCTCATGTCATTTAAAAATATTAATAATTGTGTGCTCTCTAAATAATTGCCTAAGTAGTTAGTAAATAATATCCATTGATTCCACCAAGCCACACTTTGTTTTCTGCTGCCATTGCCAAAATCAGTCCCTGTAGTCTGGCTATAGTCACTCTTTCACAGAGGCTTCTGGGACCCACTGAAGACCCAGACAGGCTTCTGCAGTGTTTCTGGTACCCCCATTAAAATTTCCAGATGTCAGTTTCTGATCAGTTACATTGATCTGTAATTCCTCTATCCTCATTTCTTTCTTTGTAGAATGCTGCTTCTGTTACAGTTTTTATAAATTTTAGTTTAAATTTTCATTTTATCCTGGGTCAGCTTTATAATCAGTCTAAGCCAAGCTTGGATGATCTTGCCATGAAGAGCAATGGTGCTGCTCTGCCCCACTCATCTCCCCCTTGCTGTTCTCACAGTTGTGTGACTGACTGTGCAGTAATTAATATTACTTTTCCATTGTTTTGGTGATCTGATTCACTTTGCCTCATTGCTCCTGACAGCACAGGGGAGGGGGCAGAAATACGGGTTTGGGGGGTGAAGCATAGGATCATTCTCTTTGGCTTCACTACAGTGAGGAATCAACTGCAGCTAATCGTGAAACCACACTGTAAGCATTAATGCTTGTAAGGAATCTCACACTTGAATGACTTTTTCTGGCAGGAAAAGCAGTTCTTGGAATACTGTTATCCTGGGAGAGGATATGCCAATGAAAATGAGTTTATGTACCAGTGTGTTATATCTAAATAGGTGCTGCTCTGCTAAGTATACCCTTTGCAGAGACTGCAACGAGAGGCATCTTGCTCCTGAATGTGGAAATGAATGAATTTTCTTGCTGTTTTGCACCTCTGAGACGAGATCTCAAGGCAGTTTATGCACATGGACAGTTCTATTGTAGACCAATGCACGTAGCTTTCCTAAAGTATGACTGTGATACACACCAGAGAAGACCATACCCCTCAAAAGGCCTGACTGCATGTTTCTAAACATATTGTTTCTGCAATTTCAGGTGTGAGGGACATCCATGCTGACCATGCAGCCAGTCACATTGGGAAAGCACAAGGCATAGTTACCTGTTTAAGAGCAACTCCATATCATTGTACGAGACAAAAGGTCTTTCTTCCCATGGACATTTGTATGTTGGTAAGAGAAGCAAATTTTTATTAAAAATGGAATTTTTCCATTAATGCATAAAAATGCATGTACAGAATGGGGCCTGGGGTTTTGTGTTTTGGGGTTGGGTGTGGAGTTTTTGGGTTTTTTTTCCTTTTCCTAATACCATAAAGGAAGCACTGTGAGAAATTTTACTTCTGAACAATCTTCTTATGCTTCTCTTTATTATGTTTTCATAATGTGCTGGTGGTTTGTGGGGTTTTTTTTTTGTTCCATATTTGACAGTTATAGGCCTATATTCCATACATTTCTGTAGGAGGTGGTACAGTCCTCCAATTTAAACTGCACACCAAATTTGCATTGGAATTTAGCAGATCTTGCAGTTCAGCTAAAATGGGATTAAAGCTCAGAATTTTTCATGAATGTTCCATGGGTTGATCTGTAGGCATCTCAGCTGTTACTCCTTCATTTCCCGTCTTTATTTTTAAATGTTAATGTTGTTCTTCTTCAACATAACCAAAATTTATGCAATTATGATGATGCCTGAGGTGGCTGTGTTAGTATTTTCTGAATATAATTTCAATACAATTAAAAGTTTGGATTGGAAGTTTAGTAATGTAGGTAGCTGCAAAAAATGTAGCTATTAATATAGGTCAGGGTTATAAGACTGCAGAAGGGAATTGCACTCTCCTTTCAGCGCTTCTGGGACTGCGTGTTATGGGAGGCCTTCCAAGTTTTCAGCTTTTCAAACATAGCCTGAAAATTCAGTCATTCCTTGCCATGGAAGGTGTTTTGCAGTGAAACTGTAAAAACAGCTTGCATCCCTTCTGTGCAGACAATCTTGTAAGCATTTCAGCTGCTGGCAAGAACTGCAGAGTTCTCCTGAGTCTGTACCTCCTGTGAAGCCTTTCTGCCCACCTTCATACAGCTCTCACATGCCTGAGTGTTGTTGAGAGGAGTGGGCAAATGGTGCAATTCTGAATATGCCATATTCTGTCTTAACATTGGTCACTATAGTCAAAGAATAAGTTTGGAGTTGGCTTTTTGGGGTTTGGAAGGGTTGTTTTCCAGTGGTTCTGGGTTTTGTTGGTTGGTTGGTTTTTGGAGATGGGTTTGTTTGATGTTTTATGGGTTGGGGGTTGGTTCGTTGGTTTTTTTCCAAGCCTGGGATGTGCACACCAATCCCAAGGTTCAAAAGCCAGTATGGCTTCTGTGTTAGCTGTTACTGGCTTCCTTCTGCTCAGTATCGATTCTTGGATTATGGTTTTAAAAACTGGGTATCTAAACTGATCTAAATCTCCGAACCTTTACAATCTGACTTTGTTACCTCACCAACCACAAAATTTTAGGAAACAAACTCTTGCAGAGAGTCTGTACCAACTGTTCTCTTTGTTCTCTTGAATTTTTTTCCAAGTGACTGACCAAAAGAAAGGGAATTTAAAAAGGAGAGAGCAATGGTAGAACATTTAGGTTGTTTTAGTCTTTAGTCCTTAGCTTTGTTGCTGAGATGGCTTCTTGAGAAGCAAAAATGGAAACTTGATATTTATAGAGGGGTTTTTCTCTTTTTTGATTCTGATTTTCCTTTCTATGTCTAGCATGGAGTTTCACAGGAGGATTTCATAAGAGGCAAGCAAGAGAAAAATGTGAGAGATGTAATTTATGACATCGCCAGCCAGGCCCATATTCATCTAGAACATGTAAGATTCCTTTTCTTTTATTTATCTAAATAAACATAACATGCTAGTCTTCACAAAGCATTTGTTGTTAGAAGACTTAAAGCTGTATACTTATTTTCAAATATTTTGCCTTTTATTATTTTGAAAGTTTACATTAAAAAAATCCCACCACACAAAACATTAAAATATTACAGCTACTTCTGTGTGAATATTGTCTTTACGTACAGGAGACAGTTTACTCACAGCAAGGTCCAGTTACATATATATAAATGCTGCCTAAAAGAATTATTACTGGAAGAGAAACTTTAAGCAGGCTTTTATAAATGCAGCTGTGTGCCAGCATGGGATCAGCACCATAGAAAGCACATCTGCATATGGTATTTCACATGGCAGCATGTATGTGGAATGGCTGCCAGGAAAACAGAGCTTGTTGCCTTTAACTGCTGGTTAGTGCGTGTGGGAAGGGGGATTCATTCCCTAACATGACCAGCAATGCCCAAAGCTATGTTGAGAAAGGTGCTTTCTGTTTATTTCTTTCCTGGCACGCAGCCAAGTCAATTAGGAAAGTCTGGTTGGTTGGAACAGTGGATGATGGGCCCTGACAAACTGCAGAGTCCTACTCTGTTTTTTCTTTTGTGCTTTTATTCTAGCTGCATTCTGAGACACTTGCTAGTGCATAGTACAGAAGCAGAAGAATGTTTTATTGCCAATGCTTTGTCTGCCTCTATCTGGAAAACAAAGCACTGCAAAGAGTTTCTGATGTCTACAAGTACATGCACATGTATACTTTGAGTATTGCACCCAGTGCTTCCAATCAAGGTGGTCTGGAAAGATGCCACTTCAGAGTAAAGAAATGCCAGATTTCTCTGCATTTGCACCATTAATATAATTCTCAATTACAGCATTAAATGTGATCACAGTATCTTAGGCAATAGAAATAGAAGAGCCCTTCATCTTTTTTCTGAAGGTCAAGTGCGGCATCCCTGGTTTGTTCAGTCAGTGCCTACTTAGCTGATTAATGTTTTTATTTTATGTTAATAATGTGTATGTGTTATAACAGCCCTCCAGTACCTAAAGGGGGCCTACAAGAAAGCCAGAGAGGGACTTTTTACAAGGGCATTTAGGATAAGGGATAATGGCTTTAAACTGAAAGACAGCAGGTTTAGATTAGATACTAGGAAGAAATTCTTTACTGTGAGGGTGGTCAGGCACTGGAACAGGTTGCCCAGAGAAGCTGTGGATGCCCCATCCCTGGAAGTGTCCAAGGGCAGGTTGGATGGGGCTTTGAGTGACTTGGTCTAGTGGCAAGTGTCCCTGTCCATGGCAGGAGGGGTGGAACCAGATGATCCCTTCCAACCCAAACCATTCTATGATTCTGTGTACCCTTCGGCTTTATTTTTCATACACTAATTATAATTTGCATTTAAGGCATTCCTGTTCATGTTGTTTAACCTGATGTCTCAGTTTTTGTGGTCACATGCCCAAGAAAACTTTATTCCATTTAGAAGCAGGGAACAGAGACAAAGTACAACATCAAAACTGTCAATTATCTTTGTTCAAGCTGAAATATTTTGATTTTTTTCTTCTTTTTATTCTCCACCCTTCAACCCATAATGCACAGTGTTAAAACCCACTGACTTTAGTTGCAGTTTTGGCTTAGAAAAATGCCAAGTGCGTGACCTGTAATGCCTCATATCAGGGATGGGAGGCATGGAAAATGAGTAATGTGTATTTATGGTCCACATACTTAAAATTTGGTTGCTGGTATTGTATGGAAACTTTGGGACAGAAGCAGGAAGAGAATTTGGTTCTTCAGAACTTTTCAGATAATTCAGTAATTCATAGTGCATTGGTCCCCTGGCTCCCAACATGAGCCTACCAACTTCTGAAGAGAACAGGCCTCCTTTCTTCCCACTTTATTCTTAGAGCCCTGCCCATGTTATGCACTGGGAGGGTCCTGTGGAAAATACGCAATGTGATTATGTAACTGGAGACTGAAGAGAAAAGTATAAACACAAGGAAACTGGATTAGGACAGCATTAGCATTTTATTCAACTGAATGTTGATCCTGGCACTCCTCCCTTTTTCTCTCCCCTGTGTATGTTTTTTAATGGATGGGTTATATCATCTTAATTAAATTTTTAAAAAATTCCTCTCTGAATACTTGCTTCTAGTCTCCATCATCAGTGAATAGTTGACAGTGCAGGAACTCTATAGTGCTCAAACTACTTGAACTGGCCATAACTGGTAGCAGTAACAGGGTGTTGGCCTCCTTCATAATCAGATAGTCTTTGTTAATGCAAAGACAAGGATACTTTCTGCCCTAATGGACGAAATGGGCTTTTGCTGGCAGTGCTTGTGCAGTATTTCAGGACTTTAGGTGAATCTAATGGGCTGGTACTTTTAAATGCATTTGTTCTGCTGCATAAAATGACAATTTTGTTTTGCCTGAGGGTCTTTCCAGCCATTTATCCTTTGTTTTAGTTGGGATTACAGGGTAAGGTAAAGTTTAAACCTGCAGAGAGGTTTCAACCATTTCCGCTTTTGTTACACAAACCACATATTTTAGAGGAGGAGGGTCACAGGTACCACCCCCATTCCACAGCCAAGAAGACACATAAATCTGAAATGCTGAAGGGAGTCTCAGCCATGTTACATGAAGCATGTTGTAGCAATGTGGCCCTTAATCTTGGGAGAAAGGTTTCTGGAGTATGGTCAGGTCTTCTGACACTGCAACTGCTGACCAGCAGATGGCAAAATATGATAATGAAGATTGCAGTTTTCCTTAGGAATTGTGTGTTTTATCAGCATAAAAGCATATGACAAATGTTCTGTCAGTCCCACAGTGTTCTCTTTGAAAGCCTACAAATACATTTACACATTCTCCCTCTTTCTCTTTAGCACCCCTTCCCCGATTCCCCTTATTAAAAAGGGTCTCCCCTTTTGGCTTTTTGCATTTGTCTCAGTTGCTACATCATTATGGACTCAGCTTACCAAGGGAGATAAAATGTTTTCTGAATGACACGTGACCCATTCTGGGTTAAGAAGGTCAAACAAGACTACTTTATTTTTTCATCTTGCAATTAATAATAGTAGGGCAGAACATTAGATCAGGGAAGACCATTTTTTTATTTTAGAGATAGATATACACGCACACATGTTATTATATCTCAAAGTTTTAAAATAATTTGTCTTCTGAAAAGATTGATAATTTTTTCCCCCTGAAGTTTCAGGCTGTTTTTTCTCAGTTGTCTGGAAGGGTCCATGAAAAACTAAACTAACTCACACATTTTAATCAGTATTTCTAGAGAGCTAGTTTGTTTTAACCTGTAAGAAAAGGCAAAACAAGGAGGAATTTTGTTTTTATAGATAGGCATTACAGAAAGACTTGTTCAGCTCTGTTAGATGTACTGAATTGAGTATGAGTTTAAATTGCATATTTGATTCAGCCATGCTTTAGATGGTTATTGTAGATACTGAGGAACTGAGGTCATTTCGATGTCTCAGAAATGTAACTAGAGCTTTTATAACTGGGCTCCCGGGACTGATGGCAACATTGAACCAAAAAAATGCACTCAGAAAAATGTATTTCTGGTCTTCCATCATTTCTGTCTATTGGGAAAAAAAAAGGTTAAACTGTATTTACTAAACCACATTCTACTTGGGACTTTGTTGGAACAAGGAATGCTAATTTACCTTGGTTTATAGTATGTAGTCCTGGAAGTCTATCAAATCATGTAAGTATTTTAGAAAGACTCTCCCAGTATTACATACTTTGGTGTAACTACTTTTGTACACAGCTTTCATGTAATGAAACATTACAGTTTCAGGATGTCAAAATAAGAAGGGATAATGCTCGTAATACAGTTTGTTGCCTCTAAGCATTATATATAGTAATTGATGTTTAATCTGAAATGTTAAATTCTTCTGCTAAGTACTTTTTCTTTGTGTTTTGTTTTTCCCTTCCACCTTACCCCATTTACTTTTAGGCTAGATCTTTCAGTAAGAAAGTTCCTGTGAAGGCATATCCTGCTTTTTTCTGTACGGTGGGTGTGATATATGCACTCTTGAGGTGATGGACTTATTACTGTGCTGATATATTTGTGAAGAGTGTCAAATCAAGCATGGTTAACTACTATTCCATGTGTCTCTTTTGGGAGGATGTAACACCTGAAACTCATAAAAATCATAATGTGTGCCTGACTGTAGAACCTTACAGTTTAGATCAACACTTGTAATCCTTCTCTTTTAACTACATCATTCCAGCCAAGATGTCAGTATATTCATAGACAGCTGTTCTGATGCAAGAGCCCCAAATCCTGTCTATTTTCATAATTTGCTGATTGGTCTTTTAAAAGATAACACTTCTCTTCACAAAACTTGCCTTTTTTATATGCTTGAAATGTGATGATTACACATATTTAATAGCACAAACTGTCAAGCCTTTTTTGCAGTTTCTCATTCAGTTTCACGTATTGCTTTTTAAACTTAATGCCCCATTATTTGTGTGCACCATCTGGATTAAGCTTTTTTTTCTTTTCTAGGTTGCTTTAGATGATTATTTATATAACATGCGAAAAGTGGACTTCAATATATTTCATCCAAGCTTACAAAAGAAGAGTACATTATTACCATTGTATTTGTATATTAGATCTTGGAAAAAAACATATTAAAGTTTGTTTGGTTTTTTTCATATGGATTCAGAGTGCTGAGTTTTTTTTCTTTAATGTCTTAACTTGCTAGAACTGTGAAGTGTCTGACTTCACACTTCTGCAAAATGCAGTTCCTGGGAAACAGCAGATCCACATGAACTGTAGCTGTCAGCTTGCTGGCAGTAGTTAAGTTTCTTCTTGGAATATTAGGCTGATACCTCTTTTTCACATGTCTGCCAAGTCATATGTCCTTGTCTGAAATTGCTTTTCTTGTCTTTCCTGTAATAACAGCAATATGGCAGAATTCTTGGACAAACACTCTGCTAATGGATACTTCTGACAGTTCTGATACTTTGCTGAGAAAAGGAAAAAGAAAAAAGACTGCTTTGTTTGTGCCCAAAAGCAGTTACAGTAAATGCTCTATAAATCAGCTAAGTAGTTCTATTTAGTGCTAGGAGCAGGCTTCTTGCAAGTAGGGATGATGCTTCAAAGTTGGAAGAATGAGCAGGTATATTTGAATGTAAGAAAACTGTCAGGAAAAGCTTTAGCAGAAATTATTTAACTGTGTGTTGAGATTGAGCATTGAAGTGACTGTAGGTAGTGGGAGGATAGCTTTGCAACCAAGGAAGAGAGCCCATACATTAATATGTATGGATTAGCATGGATAAAATAAAATACATATTTTACCTCTGGAATTTTCACTCTGCTCTTAGTTTGGCTGTATCTTCCTCCTGGCCTCGTCTCTCTTGTTGCCCACAGCTGTCACTGCAATGTGGGTTCGACTGCCCCTTTGTTCAGTATCCAGCATGTCTCTCAGGACACACTCCTACATGGCTTCCCTGAATTCCTTTTCTTTGGTACTGTGAAAACATATTCCTGAATGTTTCAGATAATTTTAGTCCTCTCTCTCTAAAGATACTGACTGATCTGGGGTTTTTTTGTGGGAAATTACTAGTAGCTTTGTACTCAGCATCTTTTAGGATCAAGGTAAATCTGTTTGATTTGTTGTATGGTAAAATGCTTCCTAACATTCAGCTTGATTCAATTGCCCAAATCTGATAGTTTGTTCTGCCCTCATCCTTGTTCCTAATGAATAGCTGCTTTTCCTAGAGATTTTTTTTTTGTTGTTAATTTGGGCTAAACTCCCCAGATGCTTAGCTACATAACAACATCCTGTATTTTAGTGTAAAATGCTATGTAACAAATTTCTGTGAACAAGATTTGTGGCTTTTTTTATCATAAACTGTCAGCATGCAAGAAATCCTAGGAACCCAACATTAAGTTCTTTATTTGGTGATTTTACTTTACACATTTGAAGTTGGTTTGTGATACAGGTCTTGGTTAATTCTGCCGTTTTTTATTCCTGAGTAAGACATTTCTCTTTGAATTTGTTCAGCTCAGGTCCTGGTTTCTGTATTACTGGAGGTGGAATAATCAAGGTGATACAAACCAAGAAGAATCAGTATGTACTGGACTGGGAGCATACTGGCTGTTTTCTTAATGTAAAATCTTAACAGGCTCTGTCGACTTTCCAGATGAGCTGCGGTATCGTATCACTGGTGTTTCTGAATGTGGCAGAGAAGTCTGGTGAAAAGAAAATGTTTAATTCCTATGCAGGCACTGCAGCTCTTCCTGCCAAATGAAGAGCAAAGGCTTAGGCTCTGTTGCTGCTACCAGGCCAGCTGCACATTTGCTCTGTTTATTTTGTGATCTGGAGCAAGCATTACAAATGCCTCTTTCTGCACTTGGTCATGTTGTGTTCCAAATGTGCTGAGTCAGGAGAGTTGAAGCAGCCCTGTTCTCTCAAAAGGAATTGCTCTCCTGTAGTCTTCTCCCAGGCAACTAGCGAGAAGGTAAGAGGACACAGCCTCAAGCTGTGCCAGAGGAGGTTTAGGCTGGACATCAGGAGGAATTTCTTTGTGGAAACGGTTGTTAAACATTGGAACAGGCTGCCCAGGGCAGTGGTGGTGTCACCATCCCTGGAACTGTTCAAGAAATGACTGGATGTGGCACTTAGTGCTATGGTTTAGTTTACAAGGTGGTGAACAGTCAAAGGTTTGACTCAATCTCAGAGGTCTTATCCGACCTAAATGATTCTGTGATACTTCCTTTCTCATCGTGGCAGGTAAACGGCAGCCTCCTCTGCTTTGGCCATCCTCCAGCACTTCAACCTAGCAATTTCCCAAATTTTCCTCACAGCAATATCCTCTGAAGGACAGATCCTTCTCCAACCTTCTCCAATCCATGCAAAGCTCTAGCTAGGCCCATTCTTGACCCTTTCCCCAACTGTAGCCTAGGATGGCAGCTTCTGTTCTATGAGGGACCAGGATAACCTTGTAACACTGCAACTCCATGAATGCACAATTCTAACACTGGATTTTGAAAGAATTGGAGAAAAGCAGGTATTAGTATTTTATCCAGTATGAACTTCAGATCACTAAACTTCAGGTTTAAAGTGATCACTGCTGAAAATCAGTCCTTTTCTGGTTCCTATTAAATAAAAACATGCAAATAGCAAACCAAAACAACCCCACCCCAATCCATCATAAAAACTGCTAAGACATTAATAACCAGCACAATTAGGAGGTTGTCAGTGGGCTATTTTAAAATGTAAAAACCCCTTCTACAATAAAAATTAGGAAGAGAAACCAGTCTCCTAAAATTTAGTTCACTAAAAGCAAGAGGAACAGTCTACACCAGCTGTGGAAACAAGTTGTAGTCCACTACAGGTTGAATTATTTCACAAGCTAAATATCCCTCCCCTAATTGTTTGAATTGGCATTGGTTAACAACCATCTGGATTTGCAACTGTACAGGTATCAAGAAAATGTCCCACTTTAGTATTAACAAAATTGAAATCAGACTTACTCTGAGGTCAGGGTAATCCAAAAATACTCCCCATGTGTAAATTTTCTTTGCTTTCCCATCACATACTCATGCTTGTACGCCCACCTGAGAACACCTTGCACGAATCATAGAGTGTATCTGTAAATCTGCAATGACGCAAATGTCTTAAGTCAGGATTTCTCTTTATTAGGAACACAGTATCAATGAAGTATCCCATACCTGGAATAGGTACCTCTCTGCAAGAACAGAACCGTTACCATTTTTTCAGTAGGAAATGCTTGACTTTTACTTTCTGGCAAAAGTCACTGCTCCATAAAAATGAGAAACTTGGATACAAAAAAAAGCACTAGGGAAAATGGTCATGTTGCCATTACAGCACTGTAGGGTAGAACTCCAAGTAATTTAGTTTAGGAAAAACATCTTGCATTGCAAACCTTAGGACATAATTATTCTATTCCACATGTGACTCTGGGTCCATGCTGATTGAAGTACAGCTTTTTTAGCTTATACTGTTTATTACTGGGAAGCTACTCATAGAAGAAATGAAAGCCAAGAGATTATTTTTCAATTAGGTACCATTTGAAAACCAAACTGCAGAATCAAAAAACCAGCAGCTGCTGAAAAACATGGGTTTGGCCAGCATAACTAGAGGGGCAGCAGCATTATGCAAGAAACACTGTGCTGATTTGGGAGACACACAGCAGAAGTAACAATGGATTCAAGAAAGCTAAAACCTAGTAAATACTGTAACCGTCCTCGGGAAGAAAAAAGGAGTTAAAGGTCCAGTTTGACTTTTACTTGCTGTTTGAACCTTCATCTTCAGAAGTTTGAGCTCTTTGGCAATCCAGCATTTCACTCTCCTCATTTAGGTCTGACTGTTTAGGAAATATGATACTCCTATTTCCAGAAGGAGACTTAGCCACGAGGATCACTCTCTTTCATTTTTTTGACCCATTTTCAGTTGTCTTTGACATTTTAGTGTTCTTCCACAGGAATATATTCGGAGGATGCAAACTGAACTTTCCTAGGAAAAGAAGGAAGAACACAGTTGTCTGAACCACTTCTACTGAACTAAGAAGGAAATTCTGATGCGTTAAGGCAAGTTTTACTCTGTAATTCTCCTGACTCAGCTAACAGCAGGTAACGAACCACTTCTACACCAAGAAGTAGCTCTCAGGAAAAAAAAAACCTAAAAAGCAACAAATGAGCTTTCACAGCTACAGCTCCCCTCCCACACTGTTTTCTTGTGGACAACTTGAGCGCAGTCGCCTTTGAAAAAATTATTGCGGCAAAGCCTTTCATAAAAACGTAGTGTTTCATGAAGAAACCAAAAACCCCTTAATTTCAAAATTAGTTCAGTGACGAGTTTCTAAAAGCTCATCTATAACATGTGATGACGAAAAAGCAGAGGTACTGTCTTTAACAGTAAGACCAGCAGTCCTCAGGGTACCCAGCCTCCTGCGTTGGAAGAAAGGAACTATGTTCTTCCTTTTTTTCCAAGGAATTTTCCTCTGGCAACATGTAATGTTTCACTGGACACTACCTAAGATTGATGAGAAGAAAGACCGAATGTTTATTACAGGTACTATAAAATAGTTTAATATATCCTGTTAGTGCTGATACCTCACACAGGTATTTTAGGTATCTGTTGAGAATCATCACTCTCCATCATTTCCCCACATCCCTGAGAGCCCCAGGTTGGATTTGACACCCGAGGTGCAGAGGAACTTGCAATGGGGCATGCAGGAAGTGGAGGGATTGGTGATTAAACTGTTTTTACGTGCATTTGAGCATGTACTGCAGTCAGCTTTTATTTCTCGCGGGCAGTTGCCATCCATTTGCATTTCTAATGTGCTACGGTACTGCCGGTTGCTGCAGAAAATAGTCTTCTAGAATTGCTTCCATGGATGATTCTATCATGGGATATGGTACCTAACTTTGGGATAGCCAAGGTAAGGTATATCTGAGGGAAAAGGGGAAAAAATTTAACAATATAGTTAAGTTGTGAATGAGACTGTTATCTGGGCTTTGAGATGGGAACTAAACTTGGTCATACTTGCACAAGACTTTGCTGGAGTTGTGGCCTTCTGATTTTCCTGGGATAGAAACCTCATTAAACTGTATGAAATAATAAGAAAATATTTGAAAGCAATCTGTCTGTTCCTTCTCGTGCTACCCCTATCAAAGCACAAGACATCTCTTTTGCCTTTTTTTTCCTCCCTCATTTATTTACTTTCTCTTCCTCAGTCTCTCACTGGCATTTCTCCTTTCTCCTCTGAAGACTCATTCAGGGCCTGTGTCAGCCTGGACCTGCAATCTCTGAGTTTAAAGCTGCATTTCTGGCACAGTAACATAAAACATCTCTACTGGTTTACTCGAGAGAGAAAAGCACATCCATCCTCTATCTTGCTTTTTGGCCCACTCTGATCTTGCTCGTGTTTTCCAAGTGCTTCTTTCCAATGAACTCACAAACTCCCCCACATCAGACATTAATCTCCTTTTATACCATAATGATACTCTTCTTACCAAGTCCTAAATGCCTTTCAGGAAATTTGGCACCCAAAAGAAATGTTGTTGATGTCTGGCAAGATCTGACAGTTAAGTCAGGGTCTTGGCACACTTCTGGCACTCTGCTATCAGCAGACTATATAAAGTCATGGTGAAGGATGGAACAAAGTAATAATGAAAAAAACCCACATAGTTTGGTAACACATAATACTCTGATGGATTATTTTCCTGCACTTGACTAAGGCATAATGAAAACACAGTCGCAGTTCTGTTCAACCTTGTCTAAAGGTGAGATCAGAATCTCACCTTTAGACACAAATCTTAGAAATAAAGTATTTGGAAATAGTTTGCCTCAGACCTGCAGAACAGTATCTTTTTGGATTTGTTAAACAGGAATTTTAGGGTTCTTTGGTGGTTTGTCTTTGCAGACAGACTAGCTTGACTTGTTCCTGAAAGCATATTTGGCCTCTGATCACAAACTGAATTGATATAATTTCTTGCATTAATAGCAAACAAATCAAACCCTCCTATTAGAAAGCCAATGCAGTTCAGGGGAAAACAAAACAAACAAAACATCAGAAAAATAAAAAACCGAAACAAATGCACCTTTAAGTCACAAGCCATTGCTTTTGGCATGCTGTAGTCTTTTCAAAGTTTTCAAATGGCTGCACGTAAAGAAAGGTTTGAGCTCTCCAGTTATTTATGCTTCCTTTACTCACCTGAACTGCTGACTTTGTCTGTCCTTTCATTCACAGTAACTACTTCTTGATTACTTAAAAGCACAGAAGCTTGTCTGTTTGGTTTGTTGTGTTTCGTTTTAGCTAATTCTGTATGCTTTGCATTGTTTTACCTTGTAGGGTCTATCTGCCAGGCAACGATCACAAGACTAGTAACAATCCCAAATTGTTACTTTACAAAACAAAATTTTTGTTTCTCAGTATTTCCTTTGTGGAAATGTTCTTTGGGATGTTCTTTACTTTTCTATTGTTATGAATTTTTACTAAAAGCTAGTTGTTTAATAACTAGACCTGGTGCCCTTATATGAAACTAGACTGTATAAACTGTGATACTTGGAAAATAATGCGTGTGCTGTGATGTCTGGAGAACCTCACATGCTGCAAGAGTTCTGGTGTTCTGTGTGTGTGAGGCAGTGCACACATGTGGCCAGAAAAACTGGGGTCAGTGCTTGTCTCCCTGACACCTTTATATGACTGCAGTTGTCTGGAGGAATTGATAACTTAAAACCATCCCACATCCATTGAGCTGCATGATGTAATAAACACCAATTGAGGAGCTTTCCTCTCAAAATACATATTTTTCTCACTTTCTCCCAAATAAGGGAAAATGAATTTAGCAGTATTCACTTAGAAGTTACTTACAGATCGTATATATGATCATTTAAATGTTATTAATGTATTTTATATAACCATAGGATTTATTTGTGTACTCACTTTCATTGGCTGGTAACTGATTAACAGAGAAAAGAAGACTGAATGTTTCTGTTGGCTTATATAACGATGTTACTACAGTTCTGCAGTGAACCTTTTGCTTGGAGTGATGGTCTTTATTTCCAGTCTTTAGCTGTATCAAATACATTAGCTGAAAAGTTACTTTACATTTTCTGCTTAGGTCACATTCAGGCCCCTTCAGTTGCTGGTCCCTGCTGAGCCTGCTGTATCAGACTTGTAGTTACAAATACAGAAAAAGGACTTTTTTTTTCTTCTAGGTCCTGATGTGTCTTTTCCCCCCAAAATCTGTAGATGACTGAATAAATGGTCCTAACATCACTGAGAGATGGTGGGTTCCTAGAGCCTTTGAGGCACAGGAGCCAGCCCTTCCTGTAACCTGTATGACAATGACACTTTTCCAGGACTGTAAACTTAAGCAAGTAAAATAAATTATAAATTCATTTTTAAAATGCCTGCAGTTTTAGCAAATAATAAATACATCCCATCTCCCACCCTCTCACAGTAGTCTCCTCTTGATGAGCCATTCTATGCCTTGGAATGTCAGTGCTACTGGCCTGCATTCCTGACCTCTCTCCCAGTCAGTAATTTCCCCCAGAGAGAAGTTAGTCACTGAGGTAATGTGACAGGAGAGAAAATATGAACCCATTGGACTTGGACCATTTCTTAAAGCAAAGGTGTTTTAAAGACAGGTGGGGGAGTGTTAGAAATCCCAAAAGCCTCCATTTAAGTGGCAGTAGATGAGAAGGTGTTTGAGCTGCAGAGGTGAGGCAGAGATGCCACTGTCAGCTGTCTCTATATGATTTTCCAAGGATCCTCAACCAACAGCCTGGTGAGGTATCCTGAGCACATGATATTGTCCTGCAATTGAACCTGCAGGTTCAGGCCAACAACAGTAACAGCAATGAAAATTCATTTCTAGCTGTCAAAAATTTATTTCTAGTCTGAGATATTTTCTTAGTTGATCTAGTGATCATCTGCAGAAGGAAAGTTGTTGCCTCCTCCTTCTTCTGGTGGCATGGCTATAGAAGAGAGATTTAGCCTTCAAAATGTCAGTGTTTAATCTGGAGTGCTTTGAAATGTGGTTTATTCATTGACTTGGAGATGGGTGATTCTTCACTGTTCTAGAGAGTGGAAAAGAGACTGGTTGAAACATCAGACCCAGCCAGCTCAACATCTTCAAAGGTTACACCAGTGAAATCCCCAAACCAGACAGTATTGCTGTGTACCAGAAATTTCTGGCACTACTGAACAATGATAGCTTCATGCTCTCAATTCCAGATCATATTCGCCCATTAATTATAGATGGGGGTTTATAGTGGATTGTAACCCCCAAAACTTCCTTAGGTTGGCTAAAAACTATTGATGATTCTAAGTATTGACAGGTATCAGAACAGTGTTACTAGAATCTGAGGAACATCTCTTGCTGCTGAAAACACAAAGGGACCTTTTCAGTGACTAAATCTGCAGACTGGGAAAATAAAACACACACAAATGCTGAAGTTAAACTCTTCCTCTCAAGCTTCTATAACATTTCCATTGTCAATATTCTGATCAGTCAGAGTCATCCTCAGTAACACACAGTGCAGTCAGTGAGCACACAAATTTGGACAAACATTAAAAATGCATGTCAGGTACTAGTAGAGGCCAGTATACACCAGTTGAAATCCATCAATAGCTCTGGTAGATCATGGGCTAGAAGGGAGTGGAAGCAGACTGACCCTTCTGGTGTATTCTACACTCACAAGGCAGCAGCTGTCCTGCCTTCAAGCAGAACCTTTCATGTGTTGTCAGGCGTTATGTCAGCAGCTGAAAGAAGCTTTGGTGTAAGCATATGCAGAGGAAAAAAAAGAACCCAGACCAAATTTGGGAGGAAAAAACATGGGGAGAGGGTGACTGCTTGAATTAATGTAATTTGGTTTGTGTGTACAGAAGTCAAAAAAGAGTCTTGAGTGTAACTTCAGCCTTTGGGAGTCAAGCTGAAAGGCAGAGTAGCAGTGCCAGCTCTGGAGAGTCAAGGCAGCAAGAAAAAGAGAAAGAAAAAGGAGCAGCAGCAGTACAGGAAGCAACACATTGGAAATGGAAGAGAACTGGAAAAGAGCCAAAACCACAAATATGGGGAAAAAATGAAAGAAGAGCAAAGAAAAAGATGATCAACAGGTGAAATCTTGTCACTTTACAGAATGACAGATGATAAAAAAATGACTTAATTTCTCATTCATGAGTCCTTCCATCCCTGGAGATGTGTGCTAGTCTTGGACATGCAGATCCATAGGACACACAAACCCAACAAGACGTGTTCCTGGACTTGACACCAGGGGACACATAGCCAGTGCATGGGGACACCCAGGAAACACACAACCCTCTGGCATCAGTCTAGCATTTACTGATGAAGGCAGGGACACAGTGGTGTAACAGTGCTGGTTTAGTGGGGGTCTCAGGAATGCTGGTTCAGCAGGCACAGGGTGCTGGGATGAGCTTGCCAGGGTATGGTCCCCAGAGGGGTGGGTATATGGGGGGGGGATGGCAGTAGGTTGGGATGTAGCATGGGATTCTAGGCATGGGCTGTTGGGGTCCCTGGGGTTGAGGTCACCCTGATGCTGGGCCCCCTGGGTTGGAATCAACATCCTTGGAGAAGCTTCTATGTCACCTTGTGTCTCCCCTGGTTGCCTTTGGTCTCTCCCAGTCACTCCAGGACCATCCCATAGCGGCTTTTTAACGCCATGCACTGTCTCTTCTTGTGGACAGGGAAGACAGGAATTGTCCCTGTCCAGGGACAGCTGCAGCTGGAGCACCTTGATCTAATTTCCAGCTTCTAGGTGCTGGTTTCAGAGTCTTTGCTGCATCCTGTGCTGCCTGAACACAACAGAATGGGACTGGAGCCATGAGGAGGCTGCAGGAACACCCCCAGACTCAGACTACCCTTGTTACTGCAGACTTGCCCCCTGGAGCAGGTGCTGAGTGCCAAGAGACACAGAGTGCTGGTGCAGGAAAGCTGGGTTGAGTGCAGATCTTTAGGGAAGATATTGTGGGATTGAGAAATCCAGAAGTTGAAGAAAATTTGCAGGGGAGCTCCAGGAAGATAGGAAGATGAGGCTCGGCAGGAAGTCCTGTGTGGCACCACTGGAGGAACAGGGTGTGCAGCAGGAAGCACTGAGGAGTGTGGGACAATAAAATTGCTTCTGATTTCTGCAGAGAGCTTGAGCATGCAAGAAAGAATGGATCCAAAACCAGTGCATTGCAACCATTGCAGTGGTGGTGTTTCTCCATGAGTATCTGCCTCCATCATGAAATGGCTCTGCCAGAATGGGATCATCTTCCACAGAAGAGTTCCGTGGCCTGGCAGGAAAAGTGGGATGCTGAAGGTGGCCTCCAAAACCTGGAGAACACTTGTTTCATCAATTATGTCCTGCAGCGCCTGACCTATAGCATGTTCCTGGCCAACCACCTGCTGCCATACGAGCACAGGCAGTCCTGTGAGTCCTTCCTACCCCACCTTTTACATCTCTTGGGCAGCTCTGAAGGATGGAAAACCAGCAGTGACTTTGGGAACAGCTCCTAATTTCCCCCTAGAAAGCCTTCAGAGCAGGCTCAGTGTAGTGCAAGGGAATGGCTTGGCTTGCTGTCACGTGCCACATTCTGACTCCCAGGGAAGATAATTTCTTGCTTCCTGTGGCTCCTGAAGTACATCTGAAAGTCCTGCCTGGAATTTTATGCACCTGTCACCTAAATGCGGAATCGTTTGGTGTTTGGTTTTTTTTTCTTCCTTGAAAGTTTTTTATTAACTACACATATTTCACCAACACAGTTCTTTATAGCACAGCCACGTCTTCAAGAAAGTTGTCCAATGGCTTCAGGGTCTAGTCTCATGTGTGACTTTTGAAAATCCCTTTTCTTGCCTGAAACCAAAATGGTTGCAACTTTAGTTTGCCCTAAGTTTTCTCTTAAAAAAACCCAGAGCCTCACAAAGCCCTCAGCCCAATACAAATACTTTTCTTCTCTTCTATACTTTTAAGTATTTTAAAGGTCAGTTATTAACACGCTCTTTGTGTTTTCAAGCAGGAAAGTTAATTCTCAACTTGTTACTTTAGCCACTTGCTGGGGGTTGCAGTGAAATAAAAGGCATGTACATCTTCCATCAAAAGTAAGTCTTCATAAGTGATCTAATGATCCTGATGAAAAATTCGTAGTAAAAACCTCATTTGAAAACTTAGATTTTTCATTAAATTCTCTGCAATTCAGCAAAATGTCATGGTGACAGTCTCAGTTCATTAAATTTGCTTTTCTGCCAGTTCATTCGAGGAAAACAGTCCTAGCACTCCATTCCAAATTGTACAGTTACTATCAAGAAGAGTAAGTACAACTGAAACTACTGTCACTCATTCAGAAAATGTCAAATGTCAGCTATCCTTATCTCTGATCTTAGCACGATTTTCTTTGAAGTATTTCCTGATTAATTATGGCAGATTTTTAGAATTCTTCCACAGTAGGGAATCGTGATTAGATCTGTTTCATGGCATGTCATCTTCTGTTCCTGGAAGCAGATAAAAACTGAAGACAAATGTTTGTGCTAAATGTGCTGTTTAGTGCACTTTTACTGGCCTTCAATCCAGTAAGCCTTATATCCTTTTTACATAAGTGCTAAGAAGTATCAGTGATAGCCAGAGAAAAACCACAAAACCAGGGTTCCAGTTTTGCACGCTATGTCCTCCTCACACCACCCCCATCCCAAAACTTTTTGGTTGCTACACACCCATTTTTTTGCTTAGCTGTTGCCAATGAACTAGAAGGTTCCCAAGCCTTGCACCTGTGCAGTGTACTTTACATCTTAGTCCAAACCTCTGTTAGGAAGTATGAGTAAGAACATCACATCCCAACATAGTTAATTTGCTCCAGCACCAGCCTTGATCAAAGCTTTTGTTACCAAAAAGGAATTCTTGTGTGCACACCATTTTTTTCGCCTTCAAGATGCTACAGCCGTACTTTATAATTAATTCATTTATTCATGCTTTCTTAAACAGTTTGGTGTCTGGCAGCATCCCATTTCCATCACTGGTCACAGTGAAACCAAAAATTATCAGAGAATTAACTGCTTGTTGAGATCATCTTACATATATCCAGTACCAGGTCTGGCCTCCACAGTAAATGCAGTCTCCAGACAGCCCTCTTGTGTCCAAGCTGGACACTGCTGATGGAGACTTGTACTGCTCTGTGATGCTGCCTTGTTACAGGGGTTTGTTATAAAGATGGACTTTGCCACATAAGCATTAAGGCTGAGTTGAAGTTCTGACCTCTTCATCTGACAAGTTGAAGCAGAGTTCTCATGCAAAGTATCCAGGTCTTCATAAAGCAGGATCTAAGGAACCCAGTTTGCTGATGGCTCTGATTACCACAACCTCTCTGCAGGCTAAGCTATCTATTAGTGCCAGAAGTGTTCCTACAACAGAGCAAACAGAAAAATATGATTTTCATTCACTGGTTTAGTAAATTTTCTTCTGTTCCACATAACCTTCTCCACTGATCCTTCAAAAAGGACAATCTTTAAATGATGAGATGCTGATTTGCAAAAGACTCATTTTAGGACATTAAATACAGATAAGATAACACAGACCTTAGGCTGACTTCAAGCTTAGTGAATTGTTTTCAATTCTGACTTTAAAATCATCTGAAATTCATTAGCACTGAATTACTGGTTTTCAGGTTAAATGGAGGTGTCACATCAAGTTAAATAGGTTGCAGTCTTCTTTTCACAAAGATCAAGCACCTTCTACATAGATACAAGACATGTCCTGCCTATGAACCTGGTCTTGTTTGCTGGCGCGTACGGGAGCAAGAGCATCGATCTCATCAAGGCAAATAATTGAAGGTCGCATCTGGTAGGCCTACAAAGAAAACATAGGAACATTGACATCAGGAAAACAGCACTATTTGAAAGAGAAAATACATGAAAAACATTATGGTTGCAAGAGCACTGGAACTGGTTAGTTTGGGGTTTTTTTGAGGGGGGTGATGGTGCTTTGCAAGATTTTCTTGTTTGCTTTACTAATATTTCCCAATACATCCCAAGATTTCAAGCCCCCAAAAACCCCACTGGAAAAGGAAACATTGACAATCCCATTTCAGTAGAAGGACCTGACAAAACATGAAAAAGAATTTCTTCCTGACTACAGAAAACCAGTTACAACTCATACAGAACACATGGCACATTTCAACCTTACCCACTCAAATAATAAACGAAACTGTCATTCATATTCTCCTACCCATTCACTCAGGCAGTTGGCACCATTTCTCATAAAAATGATTACTCTCCCATCACCCTGGCTACATTCATTAGCAAGTGCACAAGCTACCAGTGTCTTTCCAGTCCCTGGTGTACCACAGAATAGGAAATCTCTGCAATTAAAAAAAAAAAAATCACGTAAGAAAAAAATGTAATGCAAAAGTGCCTGTTACAACCCCCATCCCTAAAACACACAGCTCTGCTCTTCTCAGCAAAACACTTCATAGCTAAGACAGCGGTAACAGCTAAAGTGTGAGAAAGTCAAAAGTGTTCCTACACAATTCAACAAGGCAGCAAATGAAATGAATGAAGAGGATAATGTGTATGTAAAAAACATTGAGAAAAGATAGTAGCATCCCAGAAGGACGCTTCCAAAAACTCTGACAAACCAACAGGTGTGGTTACAACAGAGTGGGGCTAAACAAACTTCCAGTGCAGAATCTGAGACCAGGATAACCTTGAAATCACTAGTTCTCCATATTCATTCTTCTTTTCACAAAAGGCAAGATTTGAGAGTAAAGCATTTAGTTCCCCCTTAAAAAGCTTTAAATTACTGGGTTGGGTCTCCCTTGGTTGGGCCCGGCTAGCGCAGTCGGTAGAGCAGCGATAGGGGATACACATCATAAAGTCACCCCACGACAGTGGGTGATAAAGAAGTAATCTAAAGATGGGAGGGTATTCTGCACTTCTGCATTTCCATCAGCTAGAAAAGCCAATATGCTGCTGCTTCAAAATGAATTTCAATTAATAAGCAAAAGACATAAAGATTTTTTCATTGCTTGTAATACTCTTTAAAGTTACTGAAAGCAAAGCATTTAAAGTCTTATTTCAATATACCATGACTGAATTTTGCTGACCAACAATATATAAAGTTAATAATTAAATCTCTAATAATTTCATTTTGTAACACAGAACTCAGCTGTGTGAGAAGTGGACAGATTCTTATTTTAGCCCAAGCATAACAAATGCTGCAAGATTCTAGTTGCAAGTCCTATCAATTTTAAAACTGATACTTGAGCATTTGAAAAAAAAAGTTTGTGGGAGAGACAAGGGGACTTCCATGAAACAAACTACAGTTGACTACCAGTAGTTAATTCATTGTACATAGAACTCTAAAGGAAAAAATCTCCAGCTTTTACAGGCATGACACCTTTAAAGGATCTCACCTCACAGTAAATCTGTGAACCTACATATATGCTGGTTTCTATCAATTTTTTTAACTGTTACTTTTAAATTTTCTTAAAACTACTTTCTACTACTAAAAAACTCCCCATCAACAGTGCTGAAAATTTTGGAGCATTTTTATATATTAAAGAAAGCTGCAACCTCAATAAGGTTCCATCAGTAATTCGCTGTCAGCACAAAGGAAAGGTTTGCAGCAATTTTCAAATTGCTTGAGAGAAACCTGTAAGCCAAGGGAGTTGTAGACAGCCCATTACTGGAAGCTTTCATAAAAAGTGCAAATGTCTCACTGACACGATGAAGTAAAAATACTTACTGAAACATCTATTTGCATTGGCTTGACACCAGACAGATTTGCTTCAATTTTCATGTGATCCTTGTGAAGATTTGAAGTGAAAATGCAAGCTCTGAAACAGCTGTGTGTAAACAGTGTCCATTGAAAAATAATAAGGCAATTCAGGAAGCACAGTATAAGACATGTTGCAGCATATCACTGCTATTTCATATTTTCTGAAGAAGATATTTCCTCCACCCTTAAAGCATAGCTCTGGCATAACTGTGACAGTAAGATTATAATTAGAGAGCAAAAACAAATGTTGCTTTAGACTGCACTATGCTTTGGAGGAAGTTTTTTTCAGCTAAATTAAAATTACAATTAAATAATCACTTTATGTGAAATAGTAAAATAAATTAGTGTCTACTTCTACCAGCAGAACACCCCATGATCTCCCATGATCCTTTGCCTTCTATGCGTCTTCTCTGTAAAGCCAGTTATTTGCAAGATTGCTTCTGCAGTACTAAGATACAAAGTTGACATGTAAGAGCAAAGATAGATGAATACAAAAACCCCACATTGAAACAGGCACATATGATCAGTGTGACATTTTGATACAGTGAACACAAAGCAAGAATCACCAGCATTTAGCCAAGTTTTTCAACACTACTTAAGAATTAGGTCAAATGTTTACTTTTTTATAGACAGACTTAGGAACAAGTGTTTGAGGATTTGCAAACATAGACCGTTTTCAGGTTTATTTTCTCCTCTTGCTGAACACAGTTTAAAAAATCCCATTTAGTAGGAAAAAAAGAATTCTGAAGATATAGGAAAATAACAGAAAAAAATTATGGCAGGCTTTCATAGCCCTAAAGTTGCTTCACATGATAGCATTAAGTCATTTTTAGTTCCCAGCCTTCCTCAGACAAAAGGTTACTTATTCTTCTCTTAACCTGAGTTAAGGTCTTGTGCCAATTTTCCATGACTATATATGGTACAAAAAGCATCTCACTGCTGTTAGTTACACTTTGCAAATCTTTCAGAAAACAGTGTCAATTTGGGCTTCATGAAGAGAATTAAAACACAGACACACAGCCAGAAACACTAGGACTGCTTCACTTTGCCTGTATCCAACTTCTGCTGCATCTTAACTTGATCAGGAGTTATAAAATTATTTGTAACCACGAAAGAAAATTTAATTAACCATGAAGCTGCCTCTGAAGCTGCCAAGAAAATTGATTTAGATGACAAGTAAAAATCTACAGAAGATCCCAAATGAAGACACTGGTGGCAAATTTAAATATTGGCTGTGTCCAAATTCTTTACACATGAAGCACCTGCCAAATACACCCTCCTGCACACACTCTCAGATTTGTGGCTTAAACAGCCACAAGCACCTGTTTTCAAAATACTCATGTTAAACAGCTTGGCCCACACTTTATATAAATCAGTACATTAAGAATAATTACATGTCAGCTCAGGCTGACTGGATGGATTTGAGGGAGAAGTGGAAGACCAGGCTGTCATGATGTAGGGTGCTTAAACCTCCATGTCCTGCTCCCTTTTTTGTGTCCCTCTTCCACAGCAGAGAAACCCAGCTCAGTGATGTGGTTCTCGCCTATCTGTGTCCTTGTCTGAGCTGGGATAAAAAATTCAGTTGAAAGTCAGAAAGTTCAGCAGGTTCATGATTACGACTGGAAAGCCCCACTACCTATTTTTAATTCCCAGAAAAGCCAACCACATTCTTGCTCAATAATGTGAAATTTGAAAAATGAAACTGCCATATTACATGTAAGTGAAATTTTCTTTGAAAAAAAAGGCCCACTGGGCCATTTTCCAGCGCAGACTTTGGCATCAGAGCAATACCATAGAAGTTAATGGTGCTGTACCCTCTTACCCCTCCTTGCTCCACAGCTCTTTAGAACTTCCCCTGCAACCCTTCCCTTCTGGTAGCATGGATTAACGGCTGGAAATCCTAGAGGATCAGGTTAGCTGCCGAGCAGCCGGCTAGATTTGGAAAATACTGCACCGGATGACTTGATGTGCAGACACAAAAAAATTTAACTCAGAAGTGCCTCCTTGTATTGACAGTGTTTGTGGTGGGAGCCTTTCTAGCAGACCTGCCACAGTTTCTACAGGCTGACCAGCAACTCTTCACACTGAAACATATTACTAATTTCCTTCCGTGTGCTGTGTAGAGAGAGGTAGTTAAAAACGTGCCCATCCTGAATTACCTCTGGGCGAGTGTACTTAGAGCCACGGGCGCGAGCACAAACCCGCAATCGTCCACAGAGAATGGAAACGCTCTGTTTCTTAAAAAACCCCATGAGGCAGGTCTCGTGCCCGAACTATCCTTCTTCCACGAGGTGCCACTCGTGGGCCGGGATCAGCCGAGCCGCCCCCTGTCCTCCCTCCCCCTCAGGGCGGCTCTCCGGACAGCTCGGGGCTGAGGCGGTATTCCTTCCCGCCCAAGATGGCGGCGGCCCCGCCCCGCCGGGCGGTGTCCCGGAGCCCGTCCCCCGGCGCGGGGTGTATGACCGCGGCCGTGCAGGGAGCGGGGCAGGCGGCGTCCGGAGCGGGGTGTACCGGGTGAGCGGCGCCGTCTGGCTGCGTTCTGGGCGGCCGGGGTTCGGCCCGGGGTGGGGCTGGCCGGGGAACGAGAGGGAAACTTTCCTCGCGGAGTCCTTCTCCGCTGGGGCTCCGGCCGCTTTCCCGCGGCCATGTTGGGAGCCGGGGGCTGCCCGGGGGGGGGGAAGGAACTCCCCGGCGGGAGGCGGTGCTGGGCTCCGCTGTCCCGCCGCGGGGCTGGGGCAGCGCCGCGTCCCGCCGGCAGGGAGGGAGGCGGCGGGGCGGGAAGGACCTGGGGAAGGAAGCGACGGCGGCGGGCGCTGGCTTGTCCCAGGGCACTGAGGGAGTTGGGGGGCCTCGGAAACGAGTTCGTCTTCGGGAAGGGGGAGGAACAACGGGGGGGGCCCCGCGGCGTTACGTAAGTGCCCGAAACTCCTCGACTCGTGACTCCGCCGAGGCGCCGTGAGGCGACGGGACGGGACGGGCGGGCGGAGGGCGCTTCCTGCCCCGGCGCGCTGGCGGGGCCGCGCTCCCCCCGACCCTTCGCTGCCCCGGTGAAACTCCGTGTCGTTCTCGGAGCGAGTCGCCTGAAAAGTGTTGACGCTGTGGTGAAAAACCAGCGGAACCGCGAGTCGTGCGGCTGCGAGCATAAGGTGCTATTTTTTTTTTTTTCTTCTCTATGAAATTCGCCTTTTTTGAGGGGAATGTAATTGGTCTGCCAGAGATACGTATGGCTCATAAGCTGTTTTCTGAGAGTAGCTCGGGAAAAGACAGCCGCATGTTTTTCCTCTCGCCTCATTAGAAATACTTATGTTCGTAGGCACCGATATTTATAAATGGCAAAACTGCTCATCACGGCAAGAAAGCGATGGGTGAGTCTGCTGAGCAGCACGTCCTGGCATCGGCTTTGTCCCTGCTAAGGGAAATAGCTGTAACTCGAGTTTTGACATGAAGCATCAGTACAATAGTGGCTGATAACCAGAAGGACCTGTTATATCCTTAAACAGAGATCAAGGATTGTCTTTTGGCTGAATTGATGTGAATGGTTCCAGAAGCATCATTAAGTTCTAATTCAGGCTGTCCTCAGGCTGTGGTAGGAGTTACTGAAAGGGTTGATGCTTGTTTGAGAAATACTATATCTGAAGCTTCGATGTGCCTAACAGCTTAAGGTCAGATGAGGTTAATACAGTAGGCAAAGTGACTCTAAAACCAGACCCACAACACAGGAATCTGTTTCAGAACTGAGACTGCAAATTCCTCTTTCTCTCCTGAAATAAGGAGAACTTAAATATTCAGATCTTAAGTTCTGATACTTGTATATTGAATTATTTTAGAGATGCCTGTCTGAAAGAAGGGAAGTATTTAAAGACAGCAGTGTAATCTGTGCTGAGATCCTGCAGATTATTTGCTTTGTGTGCAGTCATCAGCATGCAGAATGGAATCGGTTCTTTAGCTCAGAAGGCAGTTCTCTTGCTTTTAGCCTCTAATCTAAATACTGTTGACTAATCCCAGTGGGTAATAGGAATCCCAGTATTGTTAAATGTCTTTTATATCAGCTCAGTTTCTTAAATAATACTTTCCCAAGAGTTTTAGTGCCACCAGTTTTGTTGAAAACAACAGTGAAAGTGAAGTGTTGTGAGCCTGAGTCCCAAATTCCTGCTTCTGAATGCCAGTCGGCTTTGTGCCTTTTGGAGTGTCTGAGTTTTGCTCTACATAGAAGCCCACAGAGAGGAAGTCCCTTAAATGCTAAATGAAAACTGGTGTATAGAAATTTTAAACTAGAGAAGCTGGTTCAGTTTCCTCAGTTGTATTCTGTAGAAAGAGAGTAGCATCTTTTCACCTAGAAGCAAATTTTCATTTGCATTCAGATGCAATGATGAAGTCTTCTTCAGCTACAGCTCTGTTCTGTTTCCCTTAAATCAAGGGCTGAGCTTTAACTATAGCAATTAGATGTGCCCAGAGTGGCCGAAGGATCTATCCAGAATATCAGAAAGCCCTTTAGTCTACAAAAACTATCACTGGCAAAATGTTTGCGATATTCAAAAGGTATGGTGGCTTTTAAGTTTCACTGTTGTGGTTAGTGGATGCAGGATAGTTTCAGAGCAGTAAAGAGATGGAACTGCAAGTTCAGGTGAGGCATGATATGACAGAGCATTGCCAAAAGCCCCATGAGAGCAATTACGGCAGAGTACAAACACTGGTTTCATACACTTACAGCATTTTTAGTGCCTTGTCTTCACCAAAGAGGGCTAGAGGTGTTTAAGTAAAAGCTTAGGGTCAAGGCAGGGCACATAGATAATGCAGAGTTGAAGTTTTTAGTACTCGCAGATATGATTTTCTGAAAATGTCTGTTAGATAAAATGTTGTAAGTGGTGTCCAAGCAAACAAATGGCATGCCAGTTTTTGTTCTTAAAGTGCATTTATTAATGGGTGATGTCAAATAAGTAAATCCCAGTATTAACAACTGATACAATTCTTAGAGGATGGTAGGTAAGGAATCTAAATTTTTGATTTTATGTTAGGAAATGAAACCTTATTCTGTACAGCCTCTGTACAGTGTAAAGGTACGTTTGTGACTTACTTCAAGCTCTGTTAATATTCAAGCTTACTTTTCCATTTAATTTTTGTATTTTTTTTAAGTTATAGATCATGCTTGTGTATGTATATTTTACTACTGCCAAGAATTAATTCAGTAGTTGGATGAAAGTGTGATAAGCTGAAATTCCTTCCAGAAGAGAATACATACAGGCAAACACAGACTTCTGAAACAAAAACATGTATTTCAGACTTTCTCCCTAATGCAGCAAGTGCCAAGTTTGCTGTTGTAGGATAACTTTTGTCTTCACGATTCATTGGAGGACTTGTTTTTATAGTTGAAGGGGGTGAAAAACTACTCTATAGATAGGTGTGGTAGAATATGTTTACTAAAGATTATTTTATTGTTGTCATGAACTGTAAGATGTGATGACAGCTGTGTTAGTAAGTTGAGTCCTGCAAATTCAGGGCTGCATGAGTAGTCCTGTTGAAGTAAATGAGTCTGTGTGCATTAGAAGTGGCTTGAGAGTTGTAGGACAAAGATTCTCTTTTTATGAAAATAAATATTACTGTGCAGAAGTGTTATTGAGTAGAAGAGTACTGCATGTTTTTCAGCCTGCCACTTTATTGCTACACAGTCAAAAATGCACTCATGTTGACTTCAGTTGCATAAATAGGTAAGAGTACTGCTTCTTTGGACATAATCATGTTTTGATTTTTTGTTTGTTTGTTTGGGGTTTTTTTAGCTTATTAGTGATTGTAAATAATTTAAGGACTTAAAAAATGAAGTGGAAGGGAGTGACTTTCTATTTTTTCTCTTTGCATCGTTACATTTTATAGTAAAACAGTGTTAAGCATATTGTGTATGTAATATAGCAGGATTTTGGCATTTTGTCAGACTGTAAAAGAAGAAAAAAAAACAGCTGAAAGTTAAGGATTTCGAATACAGGAATGTTCTTGCTGCATCACCCTGCCCTCCAAGCCCAGTGTAATGGGGGTTGAATGTAAGAATGTGGCTGAATGTAATAAGATGACGTGCAAGCAGTTAGTTACTGTGTTAAAGGCAATCTCTTGAGAAATTTTACTGAATCAAACACACAGGGGGGCTGCTAAATAGATTAATATATATATAGATAGATAGATATATGATCTTTGTATCAGCAGCTTTATCTTTCTTAAAAGCTTCTTATGCCTCCAACATATCATCTAGAGGTAACCGTTTTGCTTTTAAGTACATACTATGCCTTCTGAAAGAGGAAAAGTTACAGCATGTTCTTTGACATTTGCATTTCAAAAATGTACACATAATTTGCTAACCAAATTAACAGTGTACCATACATGCAGCCGTTGGGGTTGTCAGCATCTTCTTAAGCAGGTTAATTTCAGTGCAAATCTTTGTGCAGTTTTCCAATTGTCCTCTAGATAGTCTGTACTCTAATTGCTTTCCATGTAACTAAAATGAATCAAACACATTTGACAAGCAGTGAAAGGAAAAAGGGTCAGTAAATGCATTTCTCAGGAAGGCCACCACCTACAATAAGCTGCTGTGATTAAGGGGTTCTTTCAGGAAATGACTCCTTGTTTTTACCTTTCTCCTTCTGTTTTAAATTTCTCCTGACTTAGCTGTCAATACTTGGTAATGTAAAACTTCTGAGAGTGATTTTCAGTGTACTTCTGTTCTGAAAGCTGTGTGTGACAGTGATTATTTCCCCCTCCACCCCTCTCTGATCTAGGTTAACAGCATCGAGGCAAGTGAACTGCCCTTTTAACACACAGGTTATGTTTAAAAAGCTGGTTACATTGAAGATTGACAAGTTTTATTTATGGTATCATTGTTAAAGCTTTCCTTTTGGTTTTTATTAATAGCTGTCAGATGTCAGTTTTCTAGACCTTCACCATTCACCCATGTGTCACCAGGTAGCAGCATTTGACATAAAGGTCTTGTGTCCCTTGTTCAGAAAGAGAATTCAGCCCTTGGCTTATTGGCTTATGTGTTTTTAAATAGTGCTGGTTAAATATATTTTAAACATTGCTGGGGATCAGCAGTGACAGGTCCATGATTGCAGCACTTTAGTGCTGTCAAGCTTCCTGAAAATCACGTGTGGTTTGATTCCAAGCCCTAAGCTGTGTTTTGGCTTCCTGCACCCATGGGATCTCCTGATGCCAGCCCTGCACATGGTTACTGGGGCATGAGCCATTTTTGGTACCAATTTGGGCAACTTCTTTCAGCAGTTTTAAATAGTAGGAAAAGGATTCCCTGCAACCTGTCATACTTGTCCTTAGTCTGTTCTTGCTGGTGAGCTAGTGGTAGAAGTTACTCGGAACTAATTTTTTTAATAAGGAGTGAAGAATTTGAATGAGTTTGTAGGTCTGTATATTCTGTTTTTCTTACTATAATATTGAAAATGTGCTCCAGCAGTGTTTTGTTTGATCCTGTTAGGTAGTGATCAGCTTCCTGGCCTCCTGAAAGTACTCCTACAGTATAATGTATTATTAGGGTTGCCTCTTAAAGTAAAAATTTCTTCGTTTAGGTGGGTCAGGAGCGGGAGAAAGTTGAGGTGATTGCACCTGGTCAGAGAAGAGAAGGTTGAGTGTTATTACTTGGCTTGTGTCTTGTTTAGTTTTGTGGAAATGCTTAAAATTACCAAGCTGGTAAAAGAAACCTCTTTATTGTGCAGCTTCTTTTCCTATAACAAGATTCAAAGAACATATGCGCATGAAAAAAAATTGATAGAAGAAAAATGAAATAGCAATGATGTGGTTATGTTGCTGTGCTTGCAAATTATGAGACTCCATGGGAAAACTTTGCTCTGGTTTAAAACATGGCTTGCTAAAAGTGAAAGTCCTCTTGTGTTGTAGTACTTTGTAGAAAATTAATGGCTCTTGTCAGGCTCTGACTACTTGGTAACTCTCTAGTTTGGTCTTGCTGTAAATTATTACCTGTCATCTAGTCCTTGTTAGAGTGTTAGTGAAGTCAGTAACTTCTCTCATAATGGTAATAAAAGTGAACTGAAGAATAAAAAAAACCCCAAGCTTTCTGTTTTAAGTTAACACTGTCTTGTTGAAGTACCTGTGCATAATAAAAAGACATAAGCCAATGAACAGGCTGGTGTGTCACAGGTTTGTGTTTGTGGAAAAAAAAAGGAAAAATATATTCTGTTAACTTGATGAAGCTCTTTGGAACATGTAGCTGTTCTGGTAGCTCTCAGGTGCTAAAACAAGCAGGTGGCCCTGAGATCCAGGAGGTGCTAGTTTTAATGTGTACTTGTGTCTTAGAGATGCATCTAGAGATCTTTCTGTAAATGTTCTGTACTTGTCAGTTAAAGTTACTGCAAGAAGCATGCTGAAAAATACAATTTATTTCAGTCACTGGAAACCAAATCCTCTTTTTTGCATTGACTGAGAGACGGTCTGGGTAGCCATTAGCAAGTTGCCTCCGTGTGTGCTGTAATAATCCATAACAACAACAAACCACACAGCCAATCTGGTTTTGGAAAACTGCTTGCAAGATGGATTTGGCAATAGCTCTTGTAGAACAGCTGCATCTGGATCTGTTTTTTTCTATACTAATCATGCTGTGTCCTCTCTTCAAAAGAATTTAAATAGGTCTTTTTCAAAATTTAAAATGTTGATGCAGTGAGTTCTCTGTGTTGTGCTGGGTTGACAAAGCTTAAGCAGGATCTAGCTTGCTCTGAAATTGGTCAGGTCCTTTTGACTGATTCTTTTTTTTTATGTCCCTCACCCAATGTCCATTTAATGTTAAGTGTGTATATCTGCCGGGTAATTTGCTAGCCCAGATGTCCAGAAGTGTGCCCCGGTGGGTTATCACCAGTTAAGCTGTCCCTTGAAAAGCAGTGTATCAGATGGGAGGGGCACACCCGGCGCCTGTCCAGGCAGTCTGGAAGGGAGGGATAAGTCGCTGCTGCCAAACTGGAGAGTAAGTTTGCTGGGAGAGACTCTCCCAACAGCTAAACAGTTGGAGTAGGAAAACATTAAATTGTAAACAAAAATACGTTCCAGTGTTTGGTATTGCTGCCCGGTCAAGTGATCTTTTAGGTCTCGGCCCGGCAGATGGGGTTTGTGTCTCCTGGAGCTGCTTGAGGTGGAGCAGGATCCCAGGCTGCTGTCCTCTGCCCTTGACTCTGCGGGCACATTTTGAAAGTATTGATCTGTTGTCTGTGTTTCTTCTGATGTCTTTTATCTACTCAGAACTGTGGAAAACTTCAGAAGGAACTTGAGCTTTTTTGGACTTCAGATCTGTGGAAATTGGTCTTGAAACCATATTCTGGTGTATGTCCCCAGTGCTTTGGTTAAGATGAAAGATGCAGTTTGCTAGTAACCAGAAGTTAAGCTAAACCACTGCTAGTGCTCCTAAATACATGCAAATGGCAAATCAAAATACTAGGGTTTTTTCCCGTGACAGCAAAGATTTGATCTGAATCAAATCTGGTCTGTTTTAATCACTTGTTTGTTAATTAATTTTAAAGGGCACACATGTGTTACGTAGTTCATTAATACATCATTTTTAGATATAAAATGTCAGCCTTTTTACTTATCCCTATTTTAGTATGCTCACAGCTGCAAGTATTTGCTGTGCCTGTAGTTGCCTGGATCTTGCTTTCTGTGCTTTGAGAGATGAGTTTATCAAAGTTGAGCACTGTTCGTGTTGGATCAGGCCTGCTAGTTCACCTCTGGAGATCTCAAGCTTTCAGGTTTTTTGGCTGTGTGCTGTGGTTTGGGGTTTTTGTATATGTTTGTTTGTTTGATTGCTTTTTAAATAATTCCTTTAATTCTAGCCATTCCACATGCTCATGCTGGCAACCTCCTCTTTCACATCTTGAACAGTGTAAAGAATTTCCTCATCTGAATGTGGCAGCACCTCAGCTCCTGAAGTGCTGCTCAAAGCCGTGTAAGCCTGTGTAGGTGCTTGGGAAATGCTCACCTTACCGGCAGATGGGTAAGGACGCAGAGAAGTTAGTTTAGATAGTTGCTCTGTGTGCTCCAACCCCTGACTACCAAGTGGGGGATGGACAATTACGTGTTTCTTCCCAGCAGCAGCTCTGTCTCTATCATGCCAAAAGACAAAAACAATACCAGCTACCATGGTTTATTGTAAATAGAAGCCTGACAGTGGTAATAAGCAACTGACTTCATTAAAAAGTTGGACCTCTTACAAGAATGTTCCTCCTGGATTTCTGCAGTGAGGTATCTTCTTCCCTAAGAGGCATTCAGGGATGACTTCCAGTGCAGCAGGGGACAGAAGGGAAATACAGCCCCTTCCAACTGGTCTAGGAGTGCATTGAGGCCCCCTGCTCACGTACTTCCCTGTGGTACAAACCCTTTAGTACTGCTTGCATTTCCATCTTTCATGTTTTCTGTTACTGCCAAGCAGGAGAAGATAGTGGGAGCAGCTTTGGACTCAGCAATTCTGGATTTCTGTGTCTCTTTGATGGGTGCCACATGTTTCTTGCTTGGAGCTGCCATTCCTGCACGTGGCCTTATGGCCGAGGTGATTCCTCTCATCCTTCATGCAGGGCAGGTTTAAAACAGGCCAAACATGTCTGGTGGGACAATCCTCTTCTGCATGCCTTTATTTTCTTCGTGTCTCCTCTATGATTACTTAGCATTATAACTCTTTTGGATGTGGGAGTTGGCCTTTCTGTTTGCAAGGAGGTGAAGTTGGTGTTCTATTTCCAGCTGAGGTTTATGGTGTTAAATACCAAACCCTGTGAGAAGCTAATGTGCAGAACTTAGATGGTTTTGTGTGCATACGGCTGCTCAGGGAGTGTGTTAACTGTTCAGCAGAGTAGCCTGAACAGTAAAACATGATTGCTCAGGTCTTGCTGTGCTAATACATATGCTGCTTAGCAAAATAAATAGTCTTTTGCTAAAAATAGCTTTCTGTACCCAAATGAGCTGCTGAGTGGGTTGTGGAATATAAGGGCATAGATATTGAAAGATTTACCTAGAAATTATCTCCATCCCGAAGATAGAATTGGCCTTTCTAGGCAATCCTAACTCAGGAATTCCAAACTCGTTTGGTTAATGGCTATTGCAAACTTGAAGAGCAATGCACTTGCCATGCAGATTTGATAATAAAGTGAGGTTTTTTGTTGTTGTTATACATTTAGAATAATTTACATTATATGATCAATTCTTACACAACTGGTCAACTAAAGTGAAAGAGCAGTCCTTGCTTGTAAGTTGGAAATTAGATTATACAAAAATTAACTGTAATTTATAGAAAGAATTACTAAACTATAAGATGCCAGCCAGTTAAAACAAGAATTTCTACACTGTACTTTCAAGAAGAGTTTAGTGGGATTTGACTTGTGACAGTCATGTGCAGCAGTTAAAAACAAAACAGTTCATTATAGTTCATGTGAACTATCATACAGTTCATTATAGTAATTATAGGTTTATGATGACATCCAGCTAGACAAATGCATGGATTTGCTTTCGTGATGTAGTTGGACATGACTAGATGCTGGAATGAGAAATAATCTGAAGCTTTCTAAAGTTTTGTCAAGGCAGAGTATTCACAGTTTGCAAGCTATGAAGTAATGTGGTTGCTGTTACCATATTTCCGGCATGGCTTCTGTGGTCGATGCCACAACATTGGCCAACAGGTTGAGACAAATGAAGGGTTAAGGCTGCTGGGTCATACTGGATGTACCAGTGAGGGGGTGAGTTAGCTAATCTGTTTCCCCACACTGGAGCCATTGCTCCACAGGCTTGCACAATGCAGGAAGACGTGTCTTCTTGGGGGGAAGAAAAAAAATGTATTAATGTAGAAAATCGTGAGAATTATACAATGAGACTTGGGAGAGGTTCACAGTAACACCCACTTTCCTGCCAGTGTGCTACTGATTGCTGTTTACACTGTTTCTTTATAGTGCTTAGATGAAAAGGTTGCAGGCATCTTTGCATCTGTAATCTGAAGCAGACTTGGGTGTTGCCATCATCTTTTCTAGTGTTTTATCTTGCAGCTTTTTTGACTTTATTAAATGCCAGTATTTATTACGGGTTTGGACAATGATTTGAAGATTGAACAGCTTACATTGCTGTAAGGAAAAGGTTGGGGTGTTTTTTGTCTGTAAATTAAGTCAAAGTTTCTGTCCCACTATCAGTATCTTTCAGAACACTGCAGCCATTAACCAAGTTAGTCAGAAGTGATTATCTGGATAAAGACTATGCTGAAGTTCAGAGGGATCTTATTGCCTCATTTCCTGCTATCATCTCTACCTGATACAGTCTCTTTAATATCTCCTCTCTTCTTTTCAGTATTGTGTTGAAGCTTGTTGTTGTACTTGATACATCTTTGGTATATTTGGGTTATCCTCTATATCCTTACCAGCTGGTTATGATAGCAATAGCAAGAGTTTGTTAAATAGAACAGTTTGGGGAATACTTTTTTGAAGAGAATCATTAAGAGAACTGCTTGTTAAAAGGCTGTATTTCTCTTTAAGTGACAGTTGTTGTCTTATGTTTTAAATAGCATCCAACTATCTCTAGCACAGGACAGGCATGTAGTTGTTGCTGTTGTGTCAGCTTTTAGCAGTGATAAAGACCTTTAGAAAACAATTGTTGTACCCATATCTCCTATCAACATAATATTTTTGTGGGTGAAATTTCTTTTTGTGGGTAGTAACTTTATGCTTAAATTGGTTTTTTTACTCTTTAATAAAAAGCAAATGGTGAATAATCCAAATATATAATTAATACTAAAAAAGCTATCAGTTAATTGTTACAGATGTATTTAAGTAACTGCAGACAATTGAATGGAATACTAATGGATTAAAAAATGGGTTGATGGATACTTAACACTTAATTTTTCTCAGTATTTTATTTTACATGCTGAATGATAGAAATAAAGTTTAATTAAATGCCTCTTGCAGGTATTTCTATACTACGTTTAATCCAGTTGTTATTGGCACTACCTGTCAAGGACCATAAACATGGCTTGTGCATGAATGCTTGGATTCTGATTACAGCTGATGAGATCTAAGTCCATAGAAAGTGTAATTTTGCCAACCAGGACGAGCGATGGTGTCATCCTTCTCTGGATTTACTGGAAGAGGGAGGGTAGGAGGTATAACTAGTGAGGCCGAAGTAAGATTTAAAACACGCTGATTTGTCTTCTCACTTGTATCAGATCTGCTGTGCATGTTTTTAGTTCAGCAATTTTCCACACAAACTATTTTCAGAGCATGGATGTTTCCTGAAACAGGTTGCACTTCAGAAATTTACACTTGAGTTTTACCTGGCAGTGGTGTAAAATATCAAATGTTGCTCTTAAGAGCAATATATGTAATATTTATAGAGATTAGCATACTGTATTACACTACTGAGATGCCTTTATAGCCGGAAGCTTGTCCACAAAAAGCAGTGATATTACTGTTTCAGACAGAGCTTTAAGTGAGGGATATATGAGGGTTCTGGGTAACTTCAGTGTTGGTGTTTATGCACCTGTAACTCAAATGACCGTGTCTTCCTTGCATAAGCAAAGTGCAAGAGGAAGACACTATGAGTCTGATGTGATAATACAATACATAACAATTACTTGAAACCTGTTACTAAAAAACTCCCATGTAACTAAATGCCTGATTCTGCCTGATGAACTCTTTTTAGGAAGAGTGTGATATTTTCCTCTGTAGATCCAAATAATGAGTCATCTTACAAACCAGTCATTTAATGCACATTAGATATCTGGTCTGCAGATAGTTCTTGTCTGTCTTTGGTTTACAATTTACTTGTTTCTGTCTTGCAAACATTTTTTTTTTATCTTCAGTACCTTTCATTGGTTTAATTTGTGTGATTTAAGTATAAGGAAGCAAAATGAATTTCTGTTTGAATTTTCTCTTTTATTCAGAGCCTTCAAGTTGTAGAGTCAAACACGATAAAACCTTTGATTTTTGCCTGATAATTAATTGACTTTAACTAGAAACTTTTATGAAGCATGTATGTTACCTTTAGGTGAGAAGGAAAGTTGGTTAATTTGAGTGTGGTCTAACATAGTTGCTGACATTGTATGTGCAGGTGTGAGAACAGGGGTGCTCTATGAGACCTGGATAATTATTTAGAAGTTTATTGGGTGGCAAGGTATAATGTGCTTTGATTTAGAGCTGCTGTTTCTATCTTTTCTGTCTTTATTCCTTTTGTACTCCTCTACTTCTGACTCTTTTCTCTACATTTGCTTCCATACCTAGATCCATATGTATGTATCCATATGTACCCATATCTAGATCTCATTCCATCCATTCTGATGGTGTGGTCAGATTCTGTGTTTAATGACACTTTTTTATTGGGCTTGTGTTACTGAATCTGGCTTTGAAACATTCAGGATCTGCTGCAGCTTTGGGACTGGATGGGCCTCTTTGTGATTATTTCTGAGCACTTGTGCTTTTTGCAGCAGCTTAAATATGCTTTTTTTTCTTTAAAGCTGTCACCTTAACTATGAATATTCATAGTAATGGATGAGCTGCCTGCATCCTGATACCATGGCTCTGAGAAATACAGACTGCCTGGTTTGTATTGATGCATTGTGTTAAATGTAGTTGTTAACAGCCTAATAGCTAATTGTAGAGATGATGAACTGACAATTATAACAAGGCTGGTAATATTTTTCTCCCTTGAAGGAGTGTTGAAGAAAAATAATGCTAGAAATTAGATGCTTATTAATTAACGTTTGTTAGCAGGGACTGTACACTGGACTTGATTTGTTCTTGCCCAACCCAGAAGTAATGGAACACTGCCAGTCCTGCTGTCTTGCTGGAGAAACTTGGGAATTTGGGTTGTGTCCCTCTCCTGCACACCCTTTGTGCCTGTCCTGCAGCCTGAAGGGAGTGCTGGTTGTGATGGTAGTATGCGCTGAGCTGGGGTGGGGAAATGTTTTTGTGCTGAGCTGTATGCAGTCTGCATCGCTGTGCCCTAACAGCTTTTTTATCTCATTTCTCCCCTAGCACCTTTGTTATTTATGGTTCTGCTGTATGGTGCTAATGCTAACTGCTATAGTGCCAATGTAGTAGTAGAAAAGTCTTCTGTCAGTATTGAATTGGGTGTAACTCTGTCAGTCAGGATTGCATTCTTTTTAGTTGACTCCGTATGTCTGTCCTCAGCTGCAGCAATTCTGTGCAGTTCAGTCTGGCCACTATCACAAGCAGAGCTAGCATATAAAATAAACATTCTCCTATTTTAAATAAGACCTGTAGAAGCATTGAGTCCTGGGAGATCACTGGTTTGGTCTCCAGGATACAGTTGCAGAAAGAAACAATTATGTGGAAAGTGACTTGTCAGTGCACAGCAACCCTAATAGAATTATTTTCCTGCTGCAGTGGTTTGGAATGTTAATAACTGTAGTAAATGTGTGACTTCCTCCACAAGGATTGTCTTTTAGGTTAGTGGATAACTTGTTAGTTCTTCAAAAGTTTCAGTGAGGTCTATGTTTGATCACATTGGAGGTGGTTGTTCTCACCAACGGGATGCAAGTGTAAAACTGGACTGGAATAGGGGAGCAAGAAGATCTTTATCTTGATAACAGAATTGTTACTTCTCTAGAAGCTTCTTGTGAATAAAAGTGGAAATAATTTAAGTGTCAAAGACAGTTCTGTATATTGTAGAAGAGTTGGGGCTTTCTGTGTCATGAAATATTTTGTCACCTTTAAATAGCATATTATGCCATGGAAATGAACTCATTTGCCCAGCATTTTCATCATGAAAGGTACTTACTAAGACCGTGTGTGAGAAAGGGACAAACTGAAAGTTTGACAAACTGAAGCAGCATTTTGAGAGTTGAGATTTATTTACTTGGAAAGGCTGCTAAACCCTGCTTATGATGTAGCTTAATGTAGCTCCTTTTCTTACAAAGTGATCTGTTTGTGTTCATTTTGTTTGTTTTGGGGGGTTTTTTGTAATGTTAGTACTGTGCTGCTGTCTGGACACAGCAAATGAATCTGATGTCTGTGAGGACCATCAGTCCCATCACAAATGGAATCCCCATTGCACAAGGGCCTCAGGACTTCTAGGAGTTTGTGTGCCAGAAGTGTGAAATTAGTCAAATATTATAAAAGTTTAATAATAGGTTTGAGGTTTTTGATTTCACAGCATCCATAAACTGAGACTACGTATAAGATAGTCTCCCCTTAAGTGGAGCTGTCTAACCTTTTATTTTGAAGCCTATGGTTCTGGATTATTCCTCACTTGCTTGGGGAAGGATTTGGGCATGTTTTCAGCAATTTGCCATCATTCAGGAGTCGCTTTGTTTGATCAGATTTTGAGATCCTGCATCTTCAGGGCAGTAATCCAGTATCCGCTTCTTATGGTGGCCAACGGCAGAAACTTCAGGAGAAAGTTTAGCTGGAAAAAAGGAGGATATTGCCACCCAGTTCCAGGGTATGATGATCTGCTATCTCTTACAATAGATCTGAATATGCTTTAAAGCAAGATTGTAAGTTTTAAAGACTAGGTATTGATAACTTTGCTTTTGGACTGTGACATCTTGGGGTTAAAAGTTCCTTTGCATATCCAGACAATATTTTAATTTAAATCTCCTTGGTCAGTGTGCTCATGAGAGGAAGAGGTGCACTTCTCGTAACTTTAGCTTCTGTGAGTTAGGGATGTCTTCTCTTGTGTTTCTGGTCTATTTGTGTCATGCTCCATGATTACATGTAATCAGGATATATTTCGGGTAGTTTCCCATCCATTTCTGAACTTACTTCCTATCTCAGAAAAGGCTAGTGAAGGTGCATGAGCATTAGTGTGCATAGGATTTCAGATGGATTTTTAATTTTTAATTCTTTAAAAACTCATAGGGAAAATATCTGAGTGCTTATTCTAAAAAGTCTAATCTGTTAGTGTGGAAAAACACGATTAATGCCTTGGAAAGGTGGAATTGGCATCAGCAGTCTCTGGTGTTTACAGCCTTGAGGCTGGCAGGTGAGAATTTATCCATTATAGAAAAAAGTTTCAGTCTAGAGGAGAAGTGATTTATCTTGTCTTTCTTAACAGTCCTTAACTTTCCCAGGATTCTTGCTTAAGGTCGAGTTAGTGATTATTTTCACAAGAAGCTCAAAATACAGTCTTCTGCACAAGTTCTGGAGTCATGTGTCTTGGTTTCAAGCCATGGTGATTATTAAGCGATCCTGGTTAGAGTTGTTTTCTCTTAGATTGTCCTAGAGAACAGTTAATTAAAACCTTTAGCTTTTTCTCCCCTTGTTTTCATCTCCCAGTGACTTGTATTTTGAAAGCTTTTGCAGTGGCCTTGAACTGAGTTTGCAGTTTATTGGCAAGGAGTGCAGAGTGGCTGAATTGGAGCTGTGGAGCAGTGACTGCTTCCTACAGGTGGCTGGGACTTTACACCAAGAGCTTGCTTCACTGAAACACATCAGTATGGTTGTGTTTGTGGGGGTGGGGAGTACTGTTCGCCCCTGCGGACTACCAAAAGCATTTAACTTGCTGTAATTTATAGATAATTTGTATAAAAGTGTAAGTTCATAAGTAGTGCATATTGATTTCTACCTGCAGAAAAGCGTATTTTCTGGGCTGTCCCCTTTGCTTTCTGATGTCCTTTCCCACTTCACGGGGAACATGGGATTACTAAGTAACTCTAGACTGATCCTGTGACTGAGACCTTGCTTTCTAAGTTTGAAGGGCTGTTGGTTCAGTTATGATGCTTGCAAAGGCTGTTTATTTCTCCTATATTGTTAGATGGGAATGGTTATTTGGCAGTTAATGGCAATTAAACGTCATTCCAGATCCTGGGCTTCAGCAGTCAGGCACCTGAATTTGGTTTTGGAGCCTAAGACAACAGCAAGTACATGTAAAAAAAGCTCCTAGTTTCTTTTCCATTCCCTTCTTATTACTTTTTACTTGGCAGTTTGTGTTTTGTCTTCACCGTCTGCAGCTCAAACTGGTTGCGGATTTGGTGGCTTTGTAATTCTCCTAACCATAAAACCAGTTAACACAATACTCATGTATTGTAACTAATGCCTTGAGGCATGTAAAGAAAATTCCAAAACAGTGCTGATAAATAACTTGTAGAGATTCTCTCTTGAGTGTCAGACTTTGATACAAGATAATGTGTGCAGAGCTTAAAAAAGTAGTTACATCTGTGCAAGCTCACGTGTCAAACTACTTTAGTATGAAACTAATTACACTTTCAAAGCAGTAGCTAAGAATAATAATAATTAACATTGGGCATGTGGATTAGTGTAATCACAGGTAACATACTTATTTAGATGAGGCCTGATGAGGGGTTTCATCCCTATTTTGTAAGGAAGTATCTGTGCTTTGATTCATAGGAGGAAGATTGCCTGGATCAGGTTATGGCAGAGCACTGGAGTCTGAGCAGCATCAAGTCTGAGCCTTGTTTCAGCCCAGTTTCCTCTTGGTTGTAGGCTAATGCTGTATTGATGGCAGGCAGTGCAGATTAAAGTAAGTAATGTAGAGGATTTCCCAACCTGGGATTGCGTCGCGAAGCACAGGTAGAAGGCATTGGAGTATTTGCTGCTCTGCTCTTCACTGTTCAAAGCCGTGGCTGTAGCAAAGGGTGTTGTGAGCACCAGCCCTGTGGGAGGCATGGGGGAGCATCTTTTGTGGCTGAGAAAAAGTCTGTCTGTAGTGCTTGCCTCTGCCAGACATCTTGCTGCTGCATCAAGCACAACAGTTCAGGTGCATGGCTGTACTCACGAGGGGTTTGAGGGAAGCAGATCTGGGTTGGACTGGCAAGATTTTCCTTTGCCAGACTTCTTCCTGGGAAACTCTAGGGCACAAGAGGCTAAAGAGTGGTTTGCCATGGTATGAATCACTATAGTGACTTCTTAATTTTAGCTCCCTGTTGAGTGCCTTAGGTATCTCACAAGGAAAAAAACTTACTTGCTACGTGGGGAACAACAAGGTGGGGTTTTAGTCTGTAATTGGAGCATACAGTTCTTTAGCACTTCCTGAAATATAAAGTCGTCTTTTTTAAACTTTGAGCTGGTGCAGGTCACTTAGTCTTTCTCAGGAGCAATTGTGAGCTGTGTGGCTTGTCCTCTGTGCAGGTCTGCCAGTGTAGGTCGCCTGAGTGTGATGGATGCAGATGTGGTTTGTGTAGATGAGGAGGGAGGGACTGTGGGACTCCTGCAAAAAGAAGGCAGCAGCAAGCAGGTGATGAGCCGCCAGCCGTGACTCACTCCCTGTTCCTGGCTCAAGAAGTATGCCATGAAAGCAGACTTAGTGGGGGGTGCAAGCTGTGGCCTGTACAAAATGTTTCCAGCAGGTAGATTCATGGTTTTGGCCCATGATTTGAGGTTTACATACTGGAAAGAAAAGCAATAGTGAGCTAGCTCGTGGAGTGTGGTTTCCTATGTGAACATCAATTATATAATTTGTTTGTTGTGTTAAAACTAATGTGGGTCTCCAGGCTGCTAAGTTAAGTTGATGTTTTTGCAGCATTAGAACTTGAAATGATGAATGATAACTTTCTGTTGCTATCTGGAGTAGGTGCAGGAGGATATACAGAGAAATATGAGTATTAAACCAGGATGCAGTAGCCTTACTAGAGAGGAACTAGTTTGTTGCTGGAGGCTCTCCAAAGCAATGCTGTAGGTGCTGTCTGTGTGATAAAGATAGCTGTCAGCTGCACAGAACATTTTTGCTTTTGGAAAAAAGACTAATCGGTTGCTAAAAATTCTTAGGTGTTAATACTTGATTTAAATCTAGCCCAAGTCAATGCCTCTCAGCCAGCAGGTCCTGTTAGATATTTTAAGAAATGCGGGGTTGGTACCTTCCTTGGGGAAGGCTGCTTGCTGTTGAATCAGTCCTGTTCTAATAACAAACTTTTTTTTTTCTAATTTTAGGATACTTGTGAAAGATGGTGGATCGCTTGGCAAACAGTGAGGCAAATACTAGAAGAATAAGTATAGTGGAAAACTGCTTTGGAGCAGCTGGTCAACCCCTGACTATTCCTGGCCGTGTTCTGATTGGAGAGGGAGTACTAACGAAACTGTGTAGGAAGAAGCCCAAAGCAAGGCAGTTCTTTCTCTTCAATGACATTCTTGTTTATGGCAACATTGTCATCCAGAAGAAGAAATACAATAAACAGCACATAATCCCACTGGAAAACGTCACTATTGATTCCATCCAGGATGAGGGAGACTTACGGAATGGGTGGCTTATCAAGACACCAACAAAGTCTTTTGCAGTTTATGCTGCCACTGCTACAGAGAAGTCTGAGTGGATGAACCACATAAATAAGTGTGTTTCTGATTTGCTTTCCAAAAGTGGGAAGACTCCTAGCAATGAACACGCAGCTGTGTGGGTACCGGACTCGGAAGCCACCGTGTGCATGCGCTGTCAGAAAGCCAAGTTTACACCCGTCAACCGCCGTCACCACTGTCGCAAGTGCGGCTTTGTCGTGTGCGGGCCGTGCTCGGAAAAGAGGTTTCTGCTCCCGAGCCAGTCTTCCAAGCCAGTGAGAATCTGCGACTTCTGCTACGATCTTCTTTCTACCGGGGAGATGACTGCTTGTCAGTCCTCTAGGTCAGACTCCTACAGCCAGTCACCTAAGTCATCTTTAAATGATGTATCTGATGATGAGGATGATGAAGACAGTAGCGATTAAGGACCAAATGTTTTTCCATGTGTTGCAAGTTGTGTTTCAAACCATATGGAGCTGCTTTTGGGGAAGTCTGTAGTGAGGTTCCTCAGAAAAATCCTGTTCTAGCCATGAAATATGCCTGAATATCTTCAACTGCGATGTGCCTCAATCTATGAATTCTCTAGACAATAGTTGTTTTTTTTTCCTCCTCTGCAGGGATAGACTGGTGCAAATGTTATCAGAATGTTTTCCAACTTCATTTACTTGAGTTGTGTCTAGGTTAGACTTTTGTGGAAGATTGGAGAATGAAATGTACTTTCTTAATTTAACAACCCATACTTTCTAATGTTTCAAATTGATATGTTATGTGGGGTTTTTTTGGATCTAGGGTGGAAAACTGAGCATGCATGGGATGGTGATGTTTTTGTTAAACCTGTAGACTATCTTATTTTTCTAGCCATGGTATATAATAAGTTGCAAGGTCATCTAATGTACAAACCTAAATGTCACAAAACTTGGAAACTCTTGTTCTGCTGTTACTTAGGACTTCCTATGCCAAGCAGTGCCTTGTACCAATTGTGCTGATTCAGGAACAAAAAAACCTGTTTTATGTCTGTATTTGCCTGCATGCTGGTATCTGAGAGATTGTTGGTGCTATTGAAAATAACTGCTGTGTTCAAAGTGGAGCTTTGACAAGGTCATAACTGCACCCCGTGGTGGGTGATGGAGACCCAAATGGCATGTCCTCACCTGTGCAGGCAGACCCGAAGACTCTGCAGATTCCCACAGGCTTCAGCAGGGTTCTCCTTGCAGAAGCTGTGTTGTGGGTTGGGATCTTGAGATGAGAAGCTTAGGGAGATTCTTCATGGGGATTTATATACATTCTTTTCAGAACAGTTTCTAAGTTTCAAATTTGGCAAATACATACTGAAATTTCAGTTGGGTGATACAGCATTTGGGTGGGCTAGCCTATATATTTTGGAAATAATTCCCAAAAATGTCACAAATTTTTTTCTTACAACACTGGCGAGAGTATTGGGTTTTTACTTCCTCCCCCAGGAGTTTTATTGGCCTGTTTAAAAATAACCTCATGTTTTGAACAAGAAGCCTGCAAGCATCCTTATAAAACTGGCTTTCCTTTTTACACAGCTGACCTCAGGATAAATGTGAGATGCAAGTTATTTCATTCTAAATGTATACCCAGGACCAAGAAAGATGTATTTAAGGACTATCATGAAATCGTCAGTGCAGAAAATGTCTCTATGATAGTGTTCATTTTAATTTCTTGAATATGGAAGTGTCATGTTCCCATATAAATGCAAAAGTTACACTTGCAAAGACATGTTAAACTCCCAAATATATGTTTCTGTATTTTTATAATGATAACCTCAATTTTGAAGCATAAAAACCTCTTTGAAATAGCTGTATGAATATAGTAGCAACTGACTTTATACAAAAAAAATGTTAAACTTTTGTATCGCTAAATGACAATTTCTGCACTGTTTGCCTTGGTTGGCAATAATTGGGTTAAATATTTATTGAATAAACAATCAATGCTGCATGTTGCACTAGTCTCCCATTCTGTACGCTGAAAGTGTCAGTCATATTTTTATTAAAAAATTAGCAGAGTACTTCAGAGCCCTATCCCTCCATGAGATTTCTGGTAGCTAAAGATGCACTTAGCATCTATAGAGAGGCACTCTACATTCAAACTTTGCAAGACATTGCTTCAGGTGAAAATTGCATCAGTATTTTTAGCTTAGACAATTTCTAAAAATAAGGCTTTCTTTAGAAGCACCGAGGGGTATTTGTTCTACTTGGAAATAAATACACAAAGGGAAAAACACTTTCTGACGCAGACTTGGGACCAGGAAAATTCTGTAAAATTGCCAGATCGTATATATTGAAAGACTAGCTGAAATAAGTAGCTGCATATACTTTTTCCTTGAAAGATGAGGGAGTGGTGACCTGCAGCAGGGAAAATGGGCTGTTCTGAGAAGGCACTTTGAGTTAATAGTGCTTACTTTTTGTACCTCTTGGTATTTCTATTTCAGGAGTGGAGACTTGCTAGCTTCAGTTTTTCTATAGAATCGAAGTACAAACCTCCCTCGTACGTACCTTCTAATGACTAACAATCGTTTTCTTCCTCATGCAATTGTTTCCTCTTTCTTCAGCTGTCAAATATTAACTTGTCTTGTTAAAGAGTCCATCTCCTTGTGTACTTTCCCCCTGGTTTCCGTATGTTTTGCTTTTCAGCACCTTTTGGTGGTGGGAAAAGGGTTGCTGAGAGTTAGATCACATCCTGTATTTTGAGAATGTACTTGTACCTACTTCATGTATCTTTTTATCTGTGAATGAAACTTGCACTGTGCTGCACTGACCCCTGAAGCTGTAACCAAACCAATGTGTGTGTGTGGAATTTTTCATCTGAAATTGTTGTATGTGGTCCAGCTTTTTAAAAAAGCATTAAAAAAAGTGTTTTATGGAAATATTCCTATTCCTCAGTGATATTTGTTTAAGACTTTGCAAAATGGACTGAACATTGACTTCTCTTGTAGTTAAAGCTTTCTGAAAGGGCTCATTTCATACTTTGTAATCTTCTTCTGTCAAATTATTTTATTTACAAATACATCGTATAGCTTCAAGCCTGTGTTTAATTTTCTTTAACTGTGGGCCTTCAAAGGTGAGAGAAAACAGGGCAGCTGGTTTTTATATTGACAAGTAGTTTAGCAGCAGGTTTATTCACTGTCAGGAGATACCAATAAATGGGGAGCGTAAACCTACAGAAGGAGTTTTAAGACTAATTTTGACATAAATGTGGTTATGGATTTAGAAGCCACTTACACATTTAAGGAATGGTTTAAAAGAAGTATGACCAAGCATGTTGCAAAGTTTGGCTTTTGTTGGACTGGTGTTGGTTGCTGGAACTGACAGTTCCAGTCACTGGAAGAGGCTGGAGGGCCCTGCAGTTGGAGTGGCCCAGCTCCAGTGCTACAGTTCTCTGCTCTTGGTCGTGTCAGACCACCCCGGGGGACAAGACTTCTTGGGGTATCAAAGAGGAACTTGGTACTTTTCCCAAAACTTCTGCACTCTTAAGATCTTAAAGTAGTGATTAAAGATGGGAAGTCTCTGTATTTTGTGTACTTTTTATTTGTGGCAGATTTAACCTGCTTCTGTTTTTTTTTTTTCCAAATTCAATGAAATAAAAGCAACAGTCTGCATGTCTCTTGCAAAGCTCTGCAAGAGACATGTCAGTTTCTGCTCTGTTGAAGATTCTGTATTGGAAAAATAAGTACATGTTTGCTTTAGCCGAGTTCACATTTTGCACACTCTTTACCAGTACTACTTAGTTCACTTGCTGGAAATATTAAAGGAAAGGGAAAAGTCTTTCTTTTGAAGATTTTAATTGAACACTACTCGTTTTAGCTTTTGCACCTAAACTGCCATTAAGATAAATTCGGCTGTTTTCCTTTCAGATTTGATGCAGTTGAATTTGCTGAAACTGTAATCTGAGGGTCAAGCACTGCTACTCAGTTGAAACAAAGTTTAACAAAATGGGCGAGTGGATTAATGAGTGCTGAGTTCGCAGTGGGGCTTTTAAGGTCCTGCCTCTAACAGGCAGATTATGAAAATGACATGCAGAAACCTTGTATTTATGCGAGGCTTTCCCCCGGGGAATACGCTTTAGCTAATCTCTTAATGCAAATGAAACGGCAGTTGTCGTAGTTGCTGGTTAATGTTTGTGTGGAAGCAGATTATGGATTGTATTGCGGGTTTTGTGTTTTCCTGTAATCCCTGAACTGAGAGAAGAATGCCTGGTTCTGTTAGCAGATACAGTCAGAAAAACGTCAGAGTACTGATGTCCCCCCTTTCCCCTCCAATAGCAAACTGTAGTAAATATTAGAAAGTCTTTTGGCTCTTTATTTCCTTTCATTTGATGAAATCTGAGCTACTTGTTTGTGCCTGCAGCCGGTCTCTTGCCAGCATTGGCTCCCATGACTCATCGGGTCTCTCCCGGCGCTCTCACTGGGAAGAATCTCTGCTCTGTTCCCTTGCTGTGATGGAGTTGGGAGCTGCTCGGGAGCGCAGCGCAGTGACCATGGGTCTGCTGTACAGTGATAGACAGCTCTGCTGTACTGCATGGACTGAACATTTTCTTAAACTCATTCACAAGTGAGAAATTTGAACCTCGGTCTTTGGAATAGAGATTAATTGCTATGGAAATATTTAATTGTCTGTGAAATACTACATGTGCCTGGAGTAAAAATCAAAATGCTGCAACTGCACTTGGACGTATTTAGGATAAAAACTAACAGAGTAAATCAGTTGAGTTGACAGTGAAATAATATGCTAAGGAGCAGAAGGCATTTCATGGTTACTTAGTGCATCTAGCTGGTTCAGCCTGCCTAAGGGAACGAATCTGTCCCTTGAGATGAAGTTTTGCATTTATGAAACTCACAGTTACTTGTACCTAGTATTTTTAAAAACTTTGTCTCAGGTTAATTTCTCCAAGCGTAGAAGGCTAACACATGACAGTAACAGCAGCAGCAGCAAAGGCCAAGGTGATGCCATGAGGCCTGATGGCACTCACAGTCTCCCCCCCACCCCGTTCAGGGTCATTCTCAGTTACACAGAGGGTAACTGGATTAAATGGTAAGAATGTCTCTAAAAGAAACCTCCTTTACAAATCCTTTTAGACAAGATGATACCCCCAGACTAAATAAGTGTTCAGGCAGAAAGCAAGAGCTGCTTTTATTCAGATATTCTGAGGCATAATGCTAATAAGTTCAAGGGCTTAAATATTTCAACAGTCAGACCTTCAAGAGCATCTGTTGACCTTTCTTAAGTAGTCTCTTCTGCTGATGAAGAGTGGATGTGGTCAGCTCTATTACAGGTGTGAGCGTCTTGCTGCTGATTCATTTTAGCATCTGGCTGCTAGACTTACTGTTTAGATTTTTCTCTCCAAAAGCTGTTGCCTTTATGCAAATATAATCATAGGCTGCGTTGTAATAAGTTAGGGCTTGCTGGCTATTTTATTTATAGAGCCTGCTGCTGCTGTTGAGCACTTCTAACCTCTGGGCTTGTATCAGGTTTGCCTAACACATCAGCAGTCTGAGAAAGGTGTCCAGCAGCAAAGGAAGGGGATGTGCTTGGTCTGTTTGAAGTAGCAGTCAGTTCTTTCTGGTACCTGTTTGCCCCACTCCAGGCTTGTGCTGTCTCCAGAATGACAACTCCAAAATGAGTTGGGATATCTGCTTCTGTCTGCATAAATGTGTAGGTAATTTCCTTCCTTCCCCACCTGGCTTGCTGCATACTTGCCTTATCAGGGTATTACCCTAGAAGATAAATAACTGAGGGTTGAGCCTGTCTCTCCGGTGTGACCGGGATGATGTGAGCGCTCCTGTGGTGTTGTGGGATGTGTACACTATGCTGGGAATGAGGAAGACAACAGAGCTAAGTGCTACACTGAGAAAACAAACATTGTCTGTAAGGAAAGACCTCTCAACCTACTGAGAGCATGCCAAATGTTGTGGCGCTTACTGCCAGATGAAGAAGGAAAGGCAACCAGCTTCAGTGGGAACAGGCTTTGGAGGGCCTGTAGTCTGGAAGATAAAGTTACTATTACAAGTGGAAAAAAGTCTGTAATAGGTCTGTGAAGGTATTACCCGTGCATCTGACTTGACAGTTATATATAATAACTTTTTTAATAGATGGGCTTAAAGGTTGGAAAGATCAACCTGGCTTTTAAAGAAGAGCATTGTGTAATGTTCTTAACAGCATTGAAACAACAGCATATGAGAGGAGGAGTGCATGAAAAAGTCTATTTTGAATATTACTCTCTTTGGCTTTTAGAAGTGCATATAGTTTGTCTCACATGAGACAATTGGAAGGAGAGGAAAGTTACCTTCTGTTGGGGTACTTCCTAGTTCACGTGATAAAAGGGTTTGTTACTTCCCTTGATGGTAAGTCCAAGAAAACCTCATCTTTCTGTGAATAAACTCATGTATCTGACTTGTTGCAGGAAATACTTAATGTAATTCAAATGAGCACAGTGCAGTTCTGCTCATTCCTAAAACAAAGCAGTCTCCATGTGCTGCCTACCAGTGGCTTCAGGTTTACAGGTGATGACAGCAGGTCTTGAGCAGCACATGAGTACAGGGTTAACATGGTCCCTCCCTGTCACCCTTTTCCAAGGGACAGGAACAATTTGAGAAGGAAAATGTTATTGCTGTTGCTGGTCAGCATGTAGAGATTAATGCTGCGAAGTTCAATGTGTGATTCTTACTGTCTGTGAATGCCTGAGGCTCCTTTGATGTAGGTTTGGAGACAAGTGACTTCCTGCCATGCCGTCCCAAAACCACATATCGGGAAGGAACATGCCTCATCTGAAGTGCCCTGTGCCTGTCTGCCCTGGAAGGGGGTGCCCAGCACTGCTGGGTGCTCTACAGCAGCTCTTGAAAAATGCTGTGAACTCTTGCTGCCCAGCTGTGCCCCTGCAGTCCTCACCTGAGCGGGCTGGGTAACTCAGAGCTGGTTGCGAGGTGTGGGGAGGATCACCCCAGGGTGCAGATGTGTTTGGTAAAGTTTGCAGTTGGTAGTAGAGTGAGTGCAGAGGCTGCAATCTGCTTATAGGACAAGTGTCAGCATGTCTTGTGCTTGTCGCTTGGCTCTGTTGGGTAGGTGGGGCTCAGAAACAAATACCTGGCACCAGAGCTGCTGGCTAAGAAGCTTTATCTGCAGTTTCTGTCTTGGATCTGGTGTTCTTTGTTGGTACCCATGTTAAGAGTCTGGTTTGGTTGTCAGAAGGGTGTCAGGCATGCAGGCAGTTGTCCTGCTTGTGCAGGTGTCAGTGCTGCTGCACAGGTGACCAATGCCTGGGGCCAGCTTCTCCCCCTGCCATGTTTCTGGCTTGTGCTGTTCACCACAGCATGCAGTGGCAACCTGCTTGGGGTTAAAAGGGAGCTTGTTGGTCCACGGGATAAATACAATTGCTGGCAGGAGCAAGGGACCAACAGTGCCATGCAAGGTCCCTTCTGCTCCTCTGTCTTGTGTGCTGTCAGACCAGTGACGTGAGGCCGGGACTGACCTGACTCCTTAGCCGAAGAAAAAACTGTGGCCTATTCTCTTGGTTTTGTTGTACATGTGTAAACTGGGAGGAGAAGGAAACCGGTGTCTGTCTGCTGCTTCCTGTGTGAAGTAATGGGATGGCTGAGGCTGGTAGGACCTCTGGAAGTCATCTGAACCAACCCCCTGCTGAAGCAGGGCCACCTAGAGCTGGTTGCCCAGGAACATGTCCAGGTGGCTTTTTAATATCCCTGAGGATGGAGACTACACCATCTCTCTGGGCAAGATATTCCAGTGCTCAGTTGCCCTCACGGTGAATAAATGTCTCACGACACTCAGAGGGTACCTCCTGTGTTTCAGGGTGTACCCATTACCCTTGGCTGTGTCACTGGGCACCACTGAAAAGAGTCTGGCTCTCTCCTCACTGTACCCTCCTTTCAGGTATTTATACACATAGATAAGGTTCTCCTTGAGCCTACTCTTCTCCAGGCTGAACTTTTCCAGCTTGCTCAGCCTTTCTTCATAGGAGAGATGCTCCAGTCCCTTCATGATCCTTGTGGCCCTTCTTTGCATTCTCTCCAGTATGTCCATGTCTCTTTTCAACTAGAGAGCCCACAACTGGACCCAGGACTGGACTCAGGTGTGGCCTCACTAGTGCCAAGCAGTGGGGAGGAATCACCTCCCTCCATTTGCTGGCAGTTTTTTCCCTCATGCAGCTGAAGATACTGTTTGCTGCCTTTGCTGCAAGGGTATATTTTGCCTCATATAAATTGGATCATAAAGTGCTGGACACATCTATAAGCTTCTGATAACTTGATTTTTTATTTCAGTTTTGCTCATCCCACCTGTGTGCTTGTGTTCCTTCTCTCCCCCAACCCCCCTCCCCAAGTCACATTTTTATGTGTTTTCAATGAGGAAGGAAGAGATTTTAAAAGTTGTTGGTATTTTCTTTATTTGCACTCAGGTTTTTCACACAAGGATGTTTACCCTGTTGCCATCCCTTTGCAGTGCTATGCATTCTTATTCATACCATGTTTCTTTCTAGGTGGGGGAACTATTACCCAACATCTTAAATACTTCTCTGTTTTCTAGCGGAAGAGCTGACACTTTTGATTTTGATTTGGCCGTCCCAACATAGTGTGAGGATTTTATTTGCTTCAGCCAGGAGTTCCCATGCCAAAAATCTTGGCTGTGTTTGGGATGGTTACATCCCAGATGACGCATGGCCGCTGCCGCACCTGTGGGCCTGCCTATGACTAAAATAGCACATCTGTGGGTGTTGGTTCCATGACAGCCTGTGGCAGTGGGAAGAGGACTTCCCTCACCTCTGTGTGTTTGTCCTCAATGCCCACAGCAGCTAAGTGCAGGCAGAAGTGTGGTAGCTGCTGCACTTGCAGCCATCCAGAAGGTGGGGAGAGGATGTGGTGCTCAGAGCATGAAACCACCGAGCAAAGTGGGATGGGCATTTGCCTTGGCGTTAAACACTCGTGCCTGCCCTGGAGAAGAAGCGTGTCTTGGTGCAGGCGTCACCCGGCTTGCGGGCAGGGAGGCTGGGGGGCAGGGACAGGGAGGTGGGGAGCCGGGAGCGGTGCTTCTCTGCCTCTGCGAGGCAACACCCCGGCTGTTACAGAAACAGCCCCGCATCCCTGCTGAGATAAGGGCTCCTTTGTTGCTTCACTTCCTAGGAATGCCTCAACCTGCCTCTCTAACAAGTTTGGAAGAAAAAAGGGCAGATAAAGGAGAAGAGGAATATGAGTCACAGAGAAAGAACTGGTTCAGGGCAATTCGAGAGAAGCTCAGGGCAGGGTTTGGAGACTGCTGTGCTGTTTTCCTCTTGACTCCCTTTTTCTGCTGTGTGCAGTTTTTTCTTCTCTTCAATCAGAGATTTGGTAATCAAGCCTGATCTCACATTTCCCACAGAAGCAGGATTCTCAGCTATCCCAAGGGGAGGGAGGGCAGTGCTGGGGGTCTGGGTGGAAATCCATCTCACCCATAGCATGCTTGTGCACTGGGAGCACCCTTAACACTGCTGTGGCTCTAGGAAGGTTGCACCAGATTCCTCTTTGCCCCAGACCTCCACTGTACAAAGTGCATGACCCATACAATGGTGCTGTCTGGACGTTAAGAGCTGTATTTTGTGGGTATTGGGATGTGGGGAGGAAGCAGTGGGTACCTGTTAGTGGCCAAGCAATCAAGGCTGTCTTTATGCATGGAAAGGTCAAAGCAGAATTACAGGCAAGTTTTTCATGTAAGGGCAGGAGGGGAGCTGAACCAAGGTTAAATAATAAAGTAATGCTGCAGATCAGTTTTTCCTCTTACGATTTGTGTAACTGCTTGTGCTGGGAATTGCAGAGGCCATGGTGGGAAGGAGAGGGTTTCCCATGCTGTGCCTGCCTTGCTGCTAGCGGCTGCCAGGGCTTTTTTAGCAGGTGGATGTAAGGGTGCAGCTTATGCTCTGCAAAGCTCTAACTGGACTAAATCCCTACTGCGTCAGAGCCTGCCTGTCTCCAGATGGCATCGGCCTGGCTCAGCCGCCCGCTCAGCAGTGGCCGTGTCACCGGGTCAAGCATGGGCCATTCCCAGGGATGTGGCTGGGGTTCAGTGGAGCCCAGTTTACACTGCAGTGTGTGATGCAGCCTTCAAGGAAGCTATTCAGAGCCTTCAGAAAGCTTCCCCCAAATCTTTAAGTCCCCTGCTCTGCTCAGATTCATTCATCTGTCAAAGACGCCATTGATCTCCCTTTCCCCTTGCACACGCTGCAGTTCCCTGTGCCTTTGCTCGGCACTGTCAATAACTGGAGCTGTGCTTGGTAGATTCCCAGTGCAGCTTGATTTAAGGGCAAGGTGGGGTAGCAGGGGCTGCAAGAGCTGCTCTGGTCAGCCCCTGTGAAGGGGGGAGCTCCCTGGCGATGGCACCATGGCTGTTTTATGTCCTTTCCTGTGCTGAGGCGGGGGCTGAGCAGAGCTCCTGCTTTGATGCACTCCACTGAGAGGGAGGCATGAAACTCTTTGTAACTGTGAGGGAGGGCAACCCTTCCAACCCAGGGAACAACTACAGAGAAGGGAACATTTGAATCTCAAATGAAGATGGAGGCTTCTTCCCAAGGGGTTCACAGTGGAGCACCTGTGGAAGAAAAGTGGCTGCTCTTTTCCCTCTCCCTAGCGTGCTGTGGTGGCAAGCAGGAAAGGTATGGAGGTGAAGGGAATGGCAGTCAATTTCTGCTGTTTGCCTGTAAACTGAGGACAAAGAGGAAAACTTCAGCTTTAAGGTGTTGCCAGTTGTTTTTGCAACACAATTCTTAGTACAAGTAACAATCAAAGCCCTGTTAGGGAACTGTTATCCTTGTGGGTCCAACAGCAAACTAATGTGAACATGGATGCACAATTCACTGGAAATCTTAGAGGTCTTTTACAACCGTAATGATTCCATGAAACTCATGAATATGAGCTCCCACCTGATGAAATGCTTAGGGTAAGTGACTGTCAGTTGTTACCTGTCCCATGGGGAAGTTGTTCGGTGACCTGGTGTTGCCAGGGGAGATGCCAAGCTGTTCGTGCGAGCCGGCTGTGGGCTGTGTTACTCCACCAGAGTACAGTTGCTGTAGTCACTAACACCTGGTGGGCAGCCAAGCCTGGGCTTAAGCAGCATGTGGTTACTTTTTGGTTTTTGTCTCTCAAGTCTCAACTCTTCACGGATGAGAAGCTTTAAGAAGTCATTTGTGTTTTGGATTTGCTGTTTGCAACAAAAGGACTACTCCAAACAGAGCAGCACTGCTCAGCCCCAAACACGTGCCATTCACAGGTCTGGGTTTCTCACTCTTATAAGTAAAAGTTTCCATACCTGGAGAAAAGTCAAGTAACTTTCCAGCAGTCCCCAAGCACTTTGCAGAGTGTGCTGGGTATCATTTTGCTCAGGATGGGGACATTCAATGAACTTACAACTTGTTGAATGTCAGGCTGAGGTTGGACACAAACCTTTTCTGCTGTTTCACATGCAGAGGTTTTACCTGATGGACTGTGTCCCTCCTTCAGTGAAATAATGCCAGCAGTGGGGGAAGAAGAGTTTGCTTCCCCTTACCAAGAGCCGCTTCTTTGCCCTGCAGAAGGGGCTCCCAGCAAACCTGTGGTGGTTTGCAGAAACAGTCAGATGTTGGCTTCTGGCTGGTCCTCACGGTGACATCCTACCCTGGGGCTGGCCCTTCTTGCAGAATCCACAACCTTTGCAGGATCCACAATCAGGAAAGAAGATGAATCTCATATTCCTTCTTTCCTCCCTCTGTTTTAAGCCTGGGCTTTTCAGCCACTGTCTCTCTAGAGATTTTCTGTGGTCTGAGTCTGTATGAATGTGGCCCTGCCATGTGGTGGGGAAGGACAGGAGATGGCATCCACCTCCTCTCCTGGCCAGAGACAGCTCAGGCAGCCCATGCTGCCGTGCCAATGAGCTGGGTTGGAGGGCAGAACTAAAGAGCAAGTGCAGAAGAGAAGCCAGACCTCAGCAGGCATCTGGCTCTTTCCCAGCACATTACCATGGTATGCAGTGGTGCAGCTGCCTTGCCTGTTTTTTGTAAAGTACAAAACTGGTAGCTGCTTAATAATCTCATGAGCTGAGGGAAGTGCTAAGAGAGCAATCTTTTCCCCTGCAGGCTGCATGTGTGGGTTTTTGCTTTTAACAGGGAAAGAAGAAAGATTGAAAGATATTTGATCTGCAATCTAGGTCTGAGTTGGTTGAATATTTATGTTATTGTACGTGCAGTTAGTTATTGAAAGTCTTATGGAAGCAAATCAGACAGGAGGCTCGTGATTCAAACCCAGGAGGCACCTGGACATGGAGAACGTCACAGGGAGAGCGTGCCACACGCGGAGAAACCTGCTCACTGCAGTAAGCTCGCCTACGTCGGGCTCTCCGTGGTGCAAAGGGCAGAGCAGGGAGCAGAGTCACCGTGTCCCCCAGGGCCTTTCTGCACCGAACCCTGCAGCCTGCAGGTACCCAGGGTGGCCGTGTGGTGCCAGAGCCCCTGTTTGCCGTGAGCAGCTGCTGCCACACAGGCCAAGAGAAATGCTGCGTGTGTTTCTGAAATGCTGAAACTGTCCCAAACAGAGTTTTACAGAAGTCCTGTAAACAGGCAGCTGTGTGAGCCAGGAGAGATGGGGCTCTGTTGTGGGGTTCCCTGGTGCCTGCTGCAAGCTGGCTTCCTTTATCAGCCTATTCTGCCATGAAGGTGACGGCAAGATTTTTATTTACTATTTCTGTCTTCACAAGACTTCTGCAGGCTTCAAGGCTTCTACTTTTCTTTTTTTTTTTTTAATATACTATGTTAAAATATGGTGGGCAGATTCAAAACCTGTTTAAGCATGTGCATGTGTAGGGGAGAAGGACTGCTTCCTCAGAAGACCTGGCTAAAGCCATACTTCTGAGTCTTGCAACACAAACTGAATAAGAATCCAAGAATGAGCAGAGCTCTTGGAGAAAGCAAGAATTTGGCTGGAAGCTGTGCGTGGGGAGACCCCCAGCAGCGCTGTGCATTAATTTTTGGGTACCCATACAATGTTTTCCTGACACAGAGCGGGGCTGGGTGCCTGTCTGCAGGTGGGCAGGATGGTGCTGTATTTACCCAGGGTGAGGGCAGTGTGCTGCTTCAGCAATGCCTCCCAAAAAACAGTGGGGAGTGAATGACGTGGTCGGTTATTGATTTTCTTCTCAACCAGATTCTGCTCCTCTCATGTTTTGCTGTCATTTTTTTGGGGTTGGTAGCACTACACAGCATTCCTCTTCAGCAGAGAAGTCAGGATGGTTAATTTGCTCCAGCAGCCCACAGAAGAGGGACCCTTTTGCTGGCTGTTAGAATGGCAGCTGGCTGCAGAGGACCATGAAAAAGGTGCTGCTGGCTCTTGGTGTATTTGGTGTTTTACTAAAGCTGCACCTCCCCAGAGTAATATGAAGTACATCAAAATGTCAGGTTTCATTATGCAGTTAGTGGTTTGGGAGGAAAACTGAAACACAGCCCTAAAGGCTCCAAATCTGAAGAAGAAGCCAAGTGCATTATATGTAAATTCTTTCTTTTTAAGCATTGAATTCTGACCTTTACATTCTTGAGAGTAGGCAACTCTGTGCTACACTGCTCCTGCTTTTTTATTTTTTATTTGTCGGCTTTGGGGTGTATTTCCTGGTTAAGACACCATATAGCTTAATGGCTTAGTGGCTTTGATGTGCTTTCCAAAGTCTGATCCCACTGCCTTGGGTGCATCTCCACCCTCTACCCCTTGGTTCTTCCTGGACCAATTCCTCACCCTTGGCCTCCATGGCAAATAGTAAAATGGCCTGAAAGTACAAACCCTTTAAGCAAGGCAGCCCCCTCTTCTTAATAATTTATGAGGATCTTTCATTGTCAAAGCTCTGTCAGTGAAGAGCTGGGGCTAGCCTGGGCAAACGCAGCCTCTCCCTTCCAGGTGGCTGCTGCTGGTGTGATTGCTGCTGGAGGCACTGCCTGGGCCCTGGCCACCATGGGTCAGGTCTTGATATGGCCTTGACCGGGACCCCAAAACCCAAATCTCTTTCTTTTCTTGTAAGCTATTAGCTATTGTTAACTGATGGGTTTAGCAGAAGCTTAGCATCTTTAGATGTAAGGAGGTAATTCCAAGCTCTTTTGCATACCCTAAGGGCATGTGCCCTCTGTCCTTGCCCTCACAGGAGATAAACACTTTCAAATTAGAGGGACTCGTTGACAAACTAATTCCCTCCCTGCTCCTGTAAGCAGTTTCCACTCGGTCACTGGATGAGTGCATTCCCTTACAGGATTTGGGTGTGCTGGCAAAAGTGGGATGGAAATCTCAGCCCTGGCTTCCTCTCCCAGCCTTGCCATTTCTCTGGCTAACCAGGCAAGCCGCCTCCTCCGACATCCTGGTGTGAGTCAGCAGAGCCCACACAGCCTTCACAAGCCAGGTTTTGACTTAATTCCTGCCTTGCTGAGGGGGAGCAAGCGCAGAGCTGTCAGTGTTCTCTGACCCGGGGATCCTGCCAACCTCTTGCAGCCCTTTTTCCTCAGCTTCCCTTTTAAAATCGACTCCTGGGCCTGGCTCGGAGCCCTCAGTGCTGCTGGGCCGGTCCTTGCCGCAGGTCTGGCCTCATGGGAACCCCAGAAGCACAGGGTGCCTGTGTGAGCCAGAACAGCTGTAAGCATGATGCATAAGCAAGGTCATGGTATAATTTGGTCTCCTGAGCCTGCACTCTGTTTTAGGGCAAGGCCTATGAACACATCCCTGGGCTTCAGGTGCTGTATAATGCACCTGAGCTGTACCGCGTTCAGTAGATGTTTGCTCCATCTGGTTTTCCCTTGATGAAACAAAAGGACTCTTTGTGGTGATTAGGGTTGAGTCATAACCAGCCTGGCCTATTTGTAAATTGTCATGTCTCTGACCAGAAGCATGTGCCAAGAGAAGCAGATGCTCATGGCTGCTGCGCTGGGAAGGTGGCTGGAGCTTCAGGACACCTGGCAGGGCAGCAATAAACCACCTTTTATTAGCTGCTGTGAAAACAGGTTCCCCCATTTGAATCCTGGCCAGATTACAAGCAGCATGATGAATTAGTGCCAGTTAATGTGCTCATCATAACTACTTCAAGGGAAATTACTAGGGATCACAAATGCACTATTCATTTAAATATTATTCATTTATTTTAACTTGCTGCAAGTGGGCAGGTGGGAAGGAATGCAGGGAGTAAACAGTGATTAGCTCTAATTGGCAAGGCTCCATGGCTTCATGGAGCTCACGTTCAGCCAAAACTACAAATGCAGGGGGTGCCCCTGGATGTCAGGGAATGTCCTGTGGTCTCAGTAGGAAGGAAGTGGTAATTTTAAATATCATGGCTGTCAGGCCTGGCACGTGTGCCATGGGGGCTGAGAGCTGGAGCTGCCCAGGCAGTTGCACGGTGCCACAGGGCCAGCCCACGCCACCCTTCTCTAAGCACTTTGGGGTGAGGGCTCCCCTGTAATGAGGGAAATAAGGTCCCCCATCTTTGGTCTGTATGGATGCTCAGGCCTCTCTGGGCAGAACTCACTTTGGACCAATGTCAAAGGCACATCTAATTTTATCTTTGTTTCCAACCATGCAGACTTTCCTCCCTGGTGTTAGCCCCTCCAAGTCACATTAGCACAACAAAAATCAATTCTGTAGCTCTCAAAGCGCGTGGCTGCACTGCTCTACAGATGCTTTGCAGAAATTCAGAGCAGGCCAAAGTGGCTCTTATTAATATTTACACTGGCAATGCCCCACACCAGCAAAGGCAGGAGCCTCATAAAAGCCTTGGGGCAGCGCAGGGCACGGGGTGAGTGGCTCACTGGTGGGGATGAAGGGCAGGTCCTGCAAGCTCAGAGGAATGTCCCTTCTTCACCAGGTCTTTACTTACCTAGAAAATGGGACTCTAAATACAGCACCTCGCATTCCTCTTGCACCCAACACCACCCTGCCACATGCCTGTGGCTCAAGCAAAACACTGCAGAAGCTGAGGCCACAAGAGACCTCAGAAGGGTTTGAGGTTGAAGCCACAGAAATGATGCTTTTTGAAAGGCTTCCTGAGAAAAGAAAACCAAAGAAAGGCTAACTTTTTTCCTTCCAGTGCAAAACCTTTTTTTGGCCTTTTTTAAAAAAAAATTTATTCAAAAACAAAGCTCTGTTCTGAGACATCAGCCTGCTGAAAAAACCCCCTGAAGTCCCACAGGTTGTTCACAACCAGGCAGGTGGGTGTAAAATGACACTGTGGGGACTGAAGAGCCCTTCTCTGGTAGACACTGCCAGCCTGCTGGACCAACATCCACCGTGGATGAGGTGTCATGGGACTGGGGAAAATCACCTGCTGGGCTGGATCAGACCCCACTTCTGGTTGGGGTTGCTCATCAATGCCTCTTTCAGAGCAGCAAGTTTAGCAGGAGACACCTGAGCAAACATCCCCACATTCCCACCCTATTTTCATATCCCAGGGTTCCAGATGTCATTTCCGTGCCTCTGTGGATGCCTCCAGCTTGGCAGCTTCCCCCTGTGCACCCCGCAGAAGGAGCACACACATCTTTACCCAAATCTATGTGCTTTAGAGTGGTTTTGAAGTAGGTTTAGCACCACAGGTACTGTGCCAGTCCTTGACATTTTGGCTGCACTGCTCAGAGACACAAGCACTGCTTTTATTCATCAGGGAAGTGGCTGTAGCAATCTCTTTAGTGATAGATTTTTCTCTATATATTTCCCATATTCCTTAGCTATATTTAAGCACATCAATTGATTCAGCTTTAACTGATGTATCTAGGAGTGATGGTTGTCAAACATGTTGTTAGATCACTAATTTACAAGCAGGTAAAGACAATGCAAGTGTACTTGATTATTTATGCTACTTTCTTACTTCTGCAAAAAGAGTTCCTTAAAAAAAGCCAAATTGAAAAAGTGGTGAGTGTACAGGAAATGAACGGACATTTCAGTGGGCAAAAGTTATCTATAGTTATAGAAGTTATCTGAAAGAAATCTATTTACATTTAAAGGTTAAACACTTTAAGGAGAACAACTCTGTTGGGAATAGTTCTGCCAGTCTGGAATATGATCAGATACTGTGATTACTATAATTTAAAAATGTGGTTTAAAGGATGAAAAGGGGTGAAAGATCTGTGAGCCTTTTTCCTTCCCACCATGTGTCACTACCCCAGCATTTGCTTCTGAGGGGATTTGAAGTGTACACTTTCTTACAGTCATAATAATTCTATAAAATGATCAGTGTATTTTAGAGTGGATGCAGATTTTAAACCCTTCAGCCTCAGTGCTTTTGTATTTTAGCTGTGGGAACTACTGAACTAGAAATCACACAGGCAAAATTTTCCCTGAGGAGCCAGCTTGGTTCAACTCCCACCTGCCAGCAAGGCTGAGGGTTCTCTGTAAAGCCAAACTGCAGCCGTGTGGGGACGTCCCTGTGTGTAGGAGCACGTCTGTTGAGAGGGGACAGCGGGAAGGGCAGTGCCATGGGTGCCTTGAGTGTGCTGGGGGTTGGTCACCCAGGTTTGCAGCTGGATAGTGATGCTCTGGAAATCACAGCAGACCTGAGCACCTGGGTTTGGCAGAGGTGAGGTGGTGAGAGGTTGCGATTTTTTTTATTTTTGAAGCACCTGGCATGGGGAAAGTAAGCGGTGGGATGGGATTCCACTTTGCAGCTACATCCCCGAGGGCCCTTCCATAGCACCTCCGCTCTGTGCTGCAGGACAGCCACTCAGGTCACTCCCAAGGCATCGCTGTCTGAGGGAGAGGTGGGTTTCACCCCCAGGCTTTAGCTATATCCTTCTTTAGCTCACTAAAGAAGGCAGTAGTTTTTTTATATTTTAAAATTTGTCATTTGCCCAGACACTTTCCAGTGCTTACCCAAGAAGAATTCAAACCTGTTGCCAAACTGCTTTTCTCAGCTGTTTTTTGTGACGTGTATGAAGGTGGAGAAAGCACACACCAAAAACCACTGGAACAAGCAATGGTGGAGGCAGGTATGAATGACACTTGGTTTAAATGGAAGTGCACAGTGTTCTGCAAAAGCTTCAATTAGTTTAATTGTTTCTGTTGAATTAATGCAATCCTACATTTAGATAAGCTCCTGAGGTATGACTCTTAAACTAGTTTTCTTAGGAGAGTATCAAAGTCTGTCTGACTGTCCTTATTTCTGGCTAACTCTAGGCAGAGCTGAAAGGGATGATGAAAAATCATCTCAGTTGATTTGATGTAACCACCACAATCTAAACCAAGCAAAGGCACTGTCACTTGTTCCCCAGCACATGTTAAACCAGTCTTAGTGAGAAGCTGTCTTAGAGCCAGCTTGCCTTGCCTAGTTACAGCATGTTTTAGTGCTCAGACACATGATCAGTTTAGGGGAACACACCAGCCAAACGTCTTCACGTTGCCTTTAATCAGTGGCAAAGGAAGATTTTTCTGGTGTGCAGTTTGACTCAGATCTTATTCTGTTGCAATTCTGGCAGCTAGTTTTGAGAGAAGCCCCCAGAAGCGAGCATTGGTGATGGTTGAGGGAGCATGTGTGTGCCAACCCTGCTCATCCCAACAAGATGTTGTAAGTGTGAAAATCACCAGAACAAAACCATGGAGCTGCATTAATGTCAGCAGCAGGAGAAAGCTGGCAGTGCAGTAAAGGAAAAAGAGTGAGCCAACACTTGGGAGCCTCAAAATCTCATCTAGTGGGCAAGACCTTTGACTGTCATTCCTCTCTTAACTTGAGAATATAACACACACAGGGAGCAGTCTTCCCTTCACTGAAGGCTAATACTAGCCTGGTGGGCTTCCCCTCCAGAAAACCTATCTAGGGTGTTATCATGGAGATGGGAGGGTTAAGGTTGTCCTGTGTGCCATATACAAGGCAGCTCTGCAAGGGCAGAGTGTGTTACAGGCCCTATGCAGGCAGCAGCATCTTAAAATCCATTCTCAGATTGTGAAGCACACAGAGAGGTTTGTTCCTTTGAGGTATCTCTCAAACCGAAACAAAAACAGCAGATTTAGTACAAACAAATGGCATTTGTGTATGTGCTGTTGCCTGAATTCAGATTCAAGATCCCCAAGGAAAATCTGGAATAATCCAGTTGAAGGGCTCCATATTCAAAGCGGAACCTCCCGTTGGTGTGTGGCCTTGCCTGTGCTCTCCCAGGAAGGAAGCAATGCCTTCAGCAGGATGAGCCAGCTGTGGCAGGCATGGCCTGACCCCAGCTGAAGATCAGGCTCTACGTGACTTGGGAGCACACCACGTTTTTTTCCACGGCACGGCAGCAACTGCTGTATTTTGAAGAGCGAGTTGAAAGGATTGCTGTCAACAAGCAGCATTGCGTGGGGAGCATTCCCCTGCTGTGATGTGGAGGGATTTAGGTACATTAACTCCTGATGCAGCTGCATAATAGACACAATAAACTGGTTTTGCATCAGTCCCTTATACTTTATCCATCTGCCTTCCCTGGAAGGCAATGCTTGGCTCTGTGGAGATCCACAACCTGTGGGGTGAGCAGGGCCAGACTGGAGCTGTGTCCTCCAAGCACTGGGTGCAGATGTGGCGGAGAGTGGATGCTGAGCCCCTTCTTGAGTCCCTTCCTCCACAGCCACGGCTGCCCTCAGAGCCAGTTTGGTCCTTTCAAGAAAACTGCTGCGCTCCTCAGTGGGAATTTCCGTATTTAAATGACAACCTTACAATTTCTCTAATCCTTCTGTCAAGGCCTCAGCAGTGACCAGGGGTGTGCTTGATCCCTGCCCAGCCACCCAGTCATTTCATCCTTTAATTCAGGTTAATGCTCCAAAGAAGTACTGTACTTAACCCCATTACACAACCACAGTCTGGAGGCATTTCAGGGCTGGCATACCTTATTTTAGCATCAACTCCTCTTAAAACTATTAAGTTCCTGATGCTGTTTGATCACGTTGATTTATTTTATGAATCAAAGGAAGATAATTTCTCAAGGCTGTAAGATGTAAAAATCTGTGTCATAGGGCTGTGGTCATAGCTTATTCTAACTCTTACCTTTATATTTTTTTGCTTTCCTTGCTAAGAAGTGTGATCTTAATTTTTTTTTTTTAATGACTAGCAGTTTATGGAGAGATTTTAAAAAGTAAACAATGCATGTGAGTACTCATTGTCTGAACTACCCAAACTTCTAAAAAAGTGCAGCCTGCCTCCTCTGTCTCATTTTCCCCTGTTCTCTGGCTGCTGACAAGCCTTCCTCAAGCACAGTGCTCTTGTGGCTTGACAGACTCCTTCTTCTTTCATGGTAGAGCCCCAAATCCCTACTAGTGGTGTGGGATTTAGGAGAGGAGGAGGTGTGGAAGGGCCTTCATCTCACAGGCAGCATTCTCCATCTTCTTCCCCTTTCAAACTCACTGCTACTCTTCTTGCCAGCAACCACCAAGGAGCTCCGGCTGGGAGCCCCTTCCTTTGCATTTAAGGTGCCTGGAAGAAAAATGGAGCCCTGTAGTTGGCAGGGTGGGTTGGTGCCATAAATTAAAACTTCTTAGAGTATAATTAGCAGAGCAAGGGGAGCTCCTCAGGTATGCCTTTCTAGTGAGCAGGCTCCTCAGTGCTCACTCACACCTACCTGCATGGCAGCAACTTGCGTGATGATGTTTGCACACAAATAAATATATTAATGGTCTATAGTTTACACACAAGTGCTGAATCAGAATATGCTACAGTGGAAAGATTTTACTGAAAACATCTTTGCATTTCAAGAAAAATTTGCCTCTGTTATTTTGAAAAACACAACAGCTGTGGCTGTCCTACTTGTGGCGGTACTCTAAGACCTTTCTTTCAATCTGCACACCCACACTTTTTATTTTTTTCCCAGCAGTACAGTTTCCAGCACACAAAATTTATGGCTGCTGACAACAGAATTGCTTTTCTTAGTTACCATTCTTGGGCTTCTTAGATGAGGCCTGTGACCTCCTGGGGCCCAAGGCTATATCAGGACCCACAACTCTAGACTGCATGCTCCAGAGAGAGCTCAGTCTCCATCAAAAGTTTAGAAGGATGGCTGTCAAACGTGACAGTTTAATTGGCTAGATTCATTGAGAAACTAAATTTACTTCCTGAAAGTTTGCATTGCAAGCGTGCCCTGAGCTTTTCCCCGGCCATGCAGACAGAGATAAGGATTTTTCTGACGGATGAATAAACATAGTTCCAAGTCTGTAAAGAAAACAACAGCCAACAGGAGCCAAAAAAAAGTGTGGGAAGCGATGTTTTATTTTAAAATGTTTGAAGTGTGAATGTGTTCAGTTAAAGTAAGGCTGTCAAAACTACCACCAAGTGCCTAAATCCCTCTGTGATGTTATCTTACTGCAATTCTCCTGTGTTCTCCTGCGTTCTCCCACGTATTTCTGGTTTTGGCTAAGACACAGCCCAACCCATCAGTCTGCAGGGAGAGAAGGGTGTTCCTTCCATTCCTCCTGGGACTCACTGGGCAGCTGGCATGGAAACACGTGGTGTCACTTTCTTTGATGTATACTATAGCCTGCTCCCCTGCAGATTGGAGGGGGATTTCTGGTGGCAACCTGCACCTGGGTTTAGCCTGAGCTTCCTGTAGGGGTAGTCCTATCTCAAGGCAGAAGGCAATGCCTTCCAGCCCTATGTTACTGTCATTCATTTGAGCATGGCTGTAGAAAAAGGAAAATATTTAATTTCAGACAAGTTAATGAACTCTCATTTTCGGCCCTTAGTCCTTTAAATAGCAGGGCAGGAAATATGAGTAACTTGCAACATCTGACAGAAAAGGAAAGTAGCTGCTTCATTCTTTTATGGCCTGTTACCCTATTGAACAATGACGTGAGAATGTGTTGGGACAAACCTGATGAGGTGCTCTCTGCCACGAGGTGCCCATTAGGCTGTTTGTTTTTCCCCTATTTAAAGGTGTCATTTGCCTTATGATGGATCCTGAAAATACCCAAGGTAACCACATGCCCAGCACTGGCTGAGAACCCCGAGTAGAGAATTGTTATTGCAAGGTCTGCCAAATGATTTGACATCTGGAAATGATCCAGTTTACAAACATATACTTTATAAAGAAGTAATGTTCTCCAGGTTTTAGGAAGAATTTGCAATATACCACGGGGAAAAACTCTTTTGCAAAACTGTAATGATTAAAGATTTTAGCTTACTCTAGCAACCTTGGTGTGGAGCACCTGGCTGGATAGTCTGGTGCTAAGAGTGCTGACAGCTGTGCCACCGTGTCCTCCTGTGCTCAGGAGACTGGTGATGTGTGGTACCCACGTTCAGCAAGCAGAACAGATGGACCCCAATATCTTCTTGACTTGAATTATTTTAGCAATTCATATCCAGAGTGTTATCTTTGCAATGACCCAGGACAGATTGCTTTATCACTGTTCAGGACATGGGCAGACTCTTTTATACCACTCTCCTTTTTCAAAGTTTGTTTCTAGCCTTCCTCACTGGAACCTAACTAAATATAAATCTAACATGGAGGAAGGGGAAAGGGAAAGGGAAAGATGTTTCAGACATATGTGTGAAGATGCAACTAAAAGACTGCTTTAAACTGCTTCCAGGTCTCAATCTTAGCCAAAATAATTTCTCAGTATACTTCGGGGAAGAAATGAGAAATGAGACTCATCATTCATAGAAAAATCAGTGTGGAGGATCCTAGGATTTTGTGTCACTTCAGCCACTGAGGAGCACATATTGATGGAATGGTGCTTTGCCGTGCTGTAGGCTAAGGGCAGATGGATTTCCCAAAATATACACACACATAAATCAAAAGGAAAATTGACATCATATATTAACAAGCAACGGATTACACTGCAAATAATGTTTTGAAGCCATGTATCTGCCACTTGTAAACAAGACATCTCACCGATCCAAAGCACATAAGACAATGCAGCAACAGCTTTTATCTCTGAAGAGCTGGAACCAGAGCACTGATATAAAATCTGTAATCTAAAAATTAAACCAGATATTGCAGTGCATATTCAGATTCAGGAAAGGCTTATACTGCTTTATGGCTAGTAAGACTAACAATAACTCCTACTGTGACAAAGTTTTTATTTTTAAAGACACACATCCTCCTACTTCAGCATGCAGATTAATCTCTTCCTGCAAGTGATAGTAACCCAGACTGAATGAGACTGTAATACACGAAGCACTATTTTGGATAAGTGTATAATCTTTTCCTAACCCCATCTGCACATGTAAGATTGTACTCTGATTACATTGATGAGGATGGTCTCCCCAGGAAGGGCCAGGCAGCTATCACAAGCTCCTGTAGCAATTTCTACACTTTTTCTTATCAGCATCCTGAGCAGCCCGCTCTGCCTAGATAAGGAGTTTGATGCTAAATTCAACCTTCCTGTCTCTGGTAGCTGCTTCCCCCTTCCTGTGAATGCTGTTTACATCAGGGCAGTCAGGACACGGAATTCCAAGCACACTCAGATTGCTGACTATCCCAAAGCTCCTAGCTGAAACACGTATGCTCACTATCACATCTACCACAATGTCTTAGAGCAAGGCCCTATGGCTTGCCTTTAAATAGAGACTGAAAAATTCTATGGATACTTTATAAATACCCTATCACCATTCAAGAGTGAACATTTTTTTCCCTTCTGCAGGCAATCACATTTTCTAAGCAGAGGAATTTAAGGTACTAGGGAGCTAAAATATTATGTGCTGGTTTGACCGCTGTGAAAACGCCTTTCCTCCTCTCTGCCTCCCAGTTCTTTAGCAAAAAGTTCTGAAGCTGCAAGGGTTTCAATTTCACTAAACTCTCTTGAAAAACTTCAGAATCTTTTTGCTTATATTTGAGTAACAGTTATAAACCACTGTCTAAGAGGGTTTTCCAAGCCCTGAATATCTTAGCTCTTATATCTAAATATAATATCTATGTTAGGTGTTACCTCTAAAACCTCTCAACAGGAAACAGGTTTCAAAATACTGCAGGAAACCCTGAAGCAGGGAATGGGGGGGATAGATTCACCCCCATCTTCTGGGCCAGCCAGTGGAACTGCAATCATAAAAGATTCCTAGAAAGGACACCTCCCATGTGAAGTTTTGTCCTTGCTTTTGGCAAATGGTGGACATTTGAACTTGTCCCTGCAGCATGCTATTTTTATTTCTTTCACTTAATGTGTCTTTAGTTTAGAAGCAAATAAAAACCAATGGCTTAGTTGTTATCTGAAAAAATGTTTTAACAAAACTTTTCTATATGAAACCTCTCACAGTGTGCTACTCAGCCTTGCTTGTTCCTTTCTGCTCTCTCAAACTTTCAATTCAATTGTTTCTCCTATTAGAAGATATCAAGTAAGCAAAGAATGAAGTTTTACAGAGATCACTCACCTATGGTGTAACTAGGCTAAATTTAGATGATGCTCCCTATTTTACCAGTAAAATAAGCAAACTTTAGTTTCATCGTTTAGGTATGTTTGTGTTTCTAGTTAAAAGCACCTTGCCACTTCTCCAGAAACAGACACCACTGGTTATTGGAAATAACATTTACTTCCATCCACTTTAAATCTGCTTTGTACACTCAAACTTTCTGGATTCCCAAAGAACCAGGAGAGAGTTCAGAGAGTGAGACTTCACTAACCTCAGCTGTGGCTCAAGGATGATGGACTGCAGGATGTAGGTCTTCGGATGATTCTCATGCTGTACCTCAGACTGCTCTGCAGCACTTCTGGTCTACGTTGCTTTCCTACATAGATGGGAACAACTTTTTTTTTTTTGCATTTCTAAATTTTGGACTTTTACTATTTCCTTTTAAAGAGATGTCACCTTGGGTGATGTGCTGTATAAATTTTGTATTGAACATTAGAAGATCCTAACATATGGAACCTCTACTTGCCAAAATTATTTAACATTTTCAGGGAAAATTAATTTGGGCAGGGTGAAAAAAATCATGAGGCAATTCAGGTTTTCTACTGATGTTATTAGAGGATAAACATACACAAATATATCTACATATGTACACATAGAGAGTTTTTTATGCTTCTTTAGATGACAGTTAAAAAGTTAGTCTACTTCAGTATTGGTCAAGGATCATTTGAAGACCATTTGGATGAATTCACACAAAAATCAAATGCAATTGCTACAGATCTGGCTACCCCACTTATAATGACATTAGTAGGAGACAAATGCAAGAAGCCTCAGTCCGCTGAATGTAAACAATTATTACAGAAAAAAATAGAAGTATGAGCTTCTATTAGTGAAGCAGAAACCTGAACTGCAACACTCAGCGGTGCTGCTCTGCCCTCTGCAGACTGGATTGTACAATCACATACTAACCCTGATAACGTACTTCTAAAGCACACCTAACACAACAGAAAAAGAAGTTATCAAAGTGAATGAAACACACATAAACACCACTGTGACACTGCAAGTCCTAAATAAGTCAGGAGTACTCATGAGGCAGCACCTGGTTTCTGAGTATCTTCACTGTGTCCACACTGCCAATTAAGTTGGGGAAATAATTATTGCCTGAATAGCACCAATGCCTGGAATCCAAATTCAGAATGAGGTACAGAAGTACTTATGTTTGTTACTCTAATGTAAGCCACACAGCATTTCTTGATGGTGGAGAAACAAGTTCCAACTCCCATACGCAGAGCAACTCCTCCCTGGTACTAAGAATGGTTTTCTACAGCAAGACCCAGGGCATGTGGACCACAGCAAATGCTTGACTGATAGACCAGGCTACCAGCACCCCACTCTGCAAGTTGTTATATGCCACCCTGCACACCCTGACTCCACCTTTCATCCTTGCTAAACATCCAAGAAATGTGGCAAATGCATCCACTTTTATGACCTCTCTATAATTTCATGTGCTCTCCTCATGTTAGCTGGTAAAGAATGTTAAAGCTTATTTAATTCTCCTCTATTTGCTGCACCCCCACTGATGTGAGAAAACACACACACCAGTACTTATTGCTTCTTATGAGCTGGACAATGCCTTTGCACTAAGGACATGCCATAACCCTTCTGACAGAAAACATCATTTTTATAAGGCTTCTCTTGGACAGGAACAATACAATAGAATTCACACCACACACAACTCAGATTTGTTCCAACTTTTCATTTTATTGACTGCTGACATTTGAAAAACTTTCTCAAAGCACACATGCCAAACCCTAGGCATCAGATGTGGCCCTCACAGATGAGCAGCACCTGACGTTCCTTTACTGCACCTGCCACCTGTCTGTGGTTATCGGGTGTCACGCCACAGACAGAAAAAAGAGCCTGGCAGGAAGAAAAATTTGCGTACGCAGCTCTCAACATAGCACTTCTTGTATTGTGTGACTACCACATGTGCTGGTTACATGACCCAAAGACTCACATGTCAGGAAACAAGAGAAGTGGCAGTCTTTCAGCAAGTGGCAGCATTTGCAGAATATCTTCAGTACAAAACTAAAATAGGTGTTTGGGGGAAAAAAAAGTCTTTATTTGATATAATACAGAGCAGAGCTTGCAGTAAGTAATGTTATTATGCTTCTGTAAGTTAAATTTAATGGTGGGTCAAGATTCTTAATAATGACTCTTCTGAGCTATATTCACCCTCCATAGTTTGCAGGTAAAACAAGTGAAAGATAGAGCAGCACATAACAATTTGATGGAATCTCATTTTGTCATCCTTCATTGCTTTTATTTTTTTTGAGGGATCTGCTGCAGACTAATGGGACAGGCTAGAAAATTTCCAAGCGTATCAGTAAGCAAAATAAAACTGTTGAATTTTCACCTTGCCCATTTCACAAATGGAAATGGTATTATTATTACATAGCAAAAAATTGGAGGAAAACAAGGGTCACATTTATACTTAGCAACACTGTTCTCCAGTACTTCCCTTTGACAACAGCTGAATTGCATTCTTAAACAGAATTCTTTACATATTCTTAAACAGAATTCTCTACATAATCCCTGCTATCTCAGATAACTGACATAGAAATACCACTTAGGGTCTAGGCTACATCTTGAAAACTTTGTACAATCTGACAGTACCTTCATCAAATGAACATTCAAGCTCTAGTTTTACCTTTCTTTACATTCTTTTAATCCGAGGACTTTGGAGTGGTTTGTAACATGTAACTGAAGAAAGCAAAGGAAAGGAAATAAAATCTTAATACTGCTCCTCCTTCTAACAAAATAATTATATCTAATGACATAGCAATTATTCTCAAATCTAGAAATATGCTAAATTCTGAAAACCTATACAAGAAGCACTATTTCTGTACCTGTTTACAACTTCCCTTGGACAAAAAGCTGTCATATCCCACCACTCCAACCAAGGCCAGAAACAAGTTAACTACACTTGAATAAACCTGATTATTTCAGGGGAACGGTCAGGGTACAGGAGACACGCTCCTTTTCCAAGTCGCATAAGACTTGGTCTCATGCACTGAGATGGGAATTAGGATTTTCCCCATTTCCTGCTCACAAGTTGCAAGCCCAGCTTGTTTCTACACTGTGGCACAAGTTCCAGTACAACTCTAGCCAAAAGACACCCTGTGGAACTACTTGGTCATGACTTCCACATAGCCCTGGAACAGATGAGCCAAGGCAACTCAGCACTTTTTGAAATGCATTCTTTAAGAAGAATGGAAAGCAGATTTCTTCTTCCCCAGAGCTTGTTGCCTTCTGTTGGGTTCTTCTGTTAGGCACTCTTCTCTTAAACACTGATGCCCTCTAGGCATGACAGTTGCTTGGGCCCATCTGAAGAAAACCCAGGAACACTCACTGTGTACAGCCCAGACCAGGGCTACATCTTCACAAAGGACAGAAAGGCAAGCAGAGCTCTTCCAGGAGCTGACTGAGCATTAGTCAACTGGTCTCTGGTCCTGAACCTGCAGTTTTGGACCCCAGCAGTTGAAACTTCAGCCTGAAATGCTAAATTCACTGAAAACAACACATGACCCAAAATATGTCTATACCATCATGCCAAGCAGTACCTCTCCAAAGCCAACTCACCTCTGACTCTACAGCAAGGCTGCATGGGACACTGGAAGGTGCAGCCTGGAGCACCGAAGAAGCACTGCCAGGCTTCCCAGGCACACTGCTGGGCCTCTGCAGATTCTAAAACAAGCACTCATGGAAGAACAAGGTAAGCAGGCTGCAGAGTATGTGATGCCTCTGGTCACTACTGAGATCTGCTCTTTCAGAGGGCGACAGACACAGGAATCACCTCTATAAGAAAGACCGTGCAATTGTTTTGGAAAAGCTCAGAAACAGAACAAATGTACAGATTAGAACCATGAGCAAAACTTCAGAGAAAGGGAAATGGCTCTGTGTAGCTAGAATCGTCCAAAGTAAGTAATTCTGAATTTATCTGTACAGACACACATGCTGTACAGCAAAAATACTGTCAGATGTCCCATTTTGAGACACTTTTCAGTGTAGTAAATGACAGGACTGGTTATTCTTTACTCCCTCTCCCCCTGCATAAAACTCAAATCTATCTTCTGTCGTATTTATACATAAAGAAAAGAAAAAGCTCATAAACTATAGGAACATTGACTGTAAGCAAGACAATTCACCAAGTAAGTGTTACTGAGGGAAGGGGGCGTGTTGAAACAGGACAGTTACACTTTCTAAATACACAATATTTTAAAGAGAAGCTGAAGTGAAAGCCAAGTGAAACTGAAAAAAAATCTTAATCTGAACATCATTGGGGATATATATTTTCTCACTCTTAAAAGCCTGAGCCTTTTTCCCTTGAAAATATTGATAAAAGAGTAACATAGCCTTCAGAATCTCTTTAAAATTGCATATTTAATAATTGCACAATAACTTGTTCATCTCCTGTGCAGAGAGGGCTGAAGAGAAGTTCAAGAAACTCATTGTGGTAGAAGTCCTTAGTCAGCAGAAAGTGCTCTGAAGAAAGTAGTAGGAACTGGAAGAAAATTTTCAGCACCTGCAGTTTTTGGCTACTGGTGGGTAAAAGGAAGTAAAGTTTTGGGGCATCCTGAAACCTTTAAGATGAGAGCTGATCCCACAGTAATTTTTTAAGAGATAAACAACCACTTGCTCTCATTAACAGCTATGAGCAAAGCAGAAGAGCAGGATTCACTTCTGTGCAGAAATTCAAACGCTTGTGTGTCACAGTTGTTTCCCAATCCACCATTTTTAGTCCAAGATTCTGCAGACACGGGAAATAAGCCTCTCTGCTACATGTGAGGAACTGTCTCAAGGTGCTTTGCCCATGCCCAAGTCTGTTACTTCCTCTTCTTTTCTTTAACACTACTGAGTATGAGCTTTAACCTCAGCTTCCAGAAAGCCTCCAAGTTGGTTGTTTCTCCTAATAATTCAAATCTCCACACGGCTTGGAAGACAATTTAAATTAAAAAAAAAAAAAAAGAGTTCTCAGATAGAAATCTGGGTGTTACAATCTATTTCTAGATCTAAGTATTGCAATTTTCCATCTGTTCTCAGAAAACTGGGTAGGAAACAAATTGATTTTAAGACCTGTTTCCACACAAGAAGACTTCATTCTCCATGTTTACCACAAACCCACCAAAGCTGCTGCTCTGTTTGGAGGTCAGTTAATTCATCAATGGATCTCCAGCTGCATTGACAAGCATATGCACGAGCTCCTTTCTTCTTTATCATCTTTGCTCTTAGTTTGCTGAGCTCAGGCATGTTATTCCTGCCAAAGAAGTGAATTCAGCTTAGGAACCTGCTTTTTTTTTTTTTTTTTTTTAAGAAAAGATATTCATGAGGCCATTTCAAATCAGAAGACATCTTAAGGACAATTCTGAGCGCCACTGTCACGGATGAATTTAGGGATATATTTGAATTCTGTTTTGAATGCAATCCTTTCCCGAGAGCAGTCTCAGTGCTGTGCTCCCAGATCAACTGCAGATTGATGTTTTTGTTGGGTTTAGTCTCCCAGTCAGCCTCCATAGAAAGAGTTGGGAAGAAAACCAGGCAGAGTTAATTCTTGTGTTAAAAAATTATCCACAAATGTATTTATCTTATCAAACTTACTGTAAAAATTTCTATGCATAATGGGTACAATTACAGAGTTAAACTTTTCATTAGGAACTGCTACTCAGGATGATTGTTAAAGTGACTGAAATGAAATGGCCATAAGACTGTACTTCAAACCAGAAATAATTCCTGTGCAGCTATTAACCACAACAAATGAAAAATCAGCATGGCTATGACAAAACAAGTTGTTTCAAAAAAAACAAGTGAAAATGTAGCATTTTAGCTATCTTTGCTCTCATGACCTCCTGCTGGCCATCAATTACTGGACACTGAATACCTCAAAAACATTAACAAGCCCAGCTAAATAAAGAAAACCCAAAACAAGTATCAAAGGAAGAACTTTTAGAAAAAGAGATCAGGTACCTATTGATGGAAGGAAAATATTTAATCCTAAAGTTTGCTTTCTAAAATTCAGGTTTGTCAAAATAAACAGCTAAGTATCTTGCTAAAGATTACAGATTTTAATCAATGTTATAAGTATCTGATACTAATGCTGCTCATGTGGGTGGGTTTTTTTTTTGGTTTGATTTTTTAATTTCAAGATCTGAGAAGCAAAATAATTTTGACTTTGGGTAAATAAAAGAATCCCACTTTTATTTTTTCTATCCACCTTTCCCACTACCAAACTCATCTTGGGAGACTAGTGCAGCTAGTGCGCTGCTTTAAATGATGGGAAAAGTAATGGTATTCAGAAAAGTAATGGTATTCAGAAAGAAATACAAATTTTGAGACTGGAAGAAAAATACAGGAATAACCAAAGACATAATACAGGAAAAATAATGGAAAAGAAGCTGATGTCTCCATTATTGTTCTGCTCTGGCTGTCACACTCCTCACTGTCCAAGCACTATCTCTGAACACATCCACCTCTTCCATCAGTTAACGGGCACACACAGAGACTGTACTGAAATAAGAGAAATCCAAATTTGATGTCTGCCTACTACACTACATTTCACTAAGTCTTGGCATTAACTTTAGAAAAACTGGGAATAAGAACTCCTTAATTTTAAGTCCTCAAAAACTATTTAAAGAATTAAAGACATCACAATATAAGCAGAAAACAAAAATCCTACTTCTCCATTTAACCAAACCTTGCTTCAAGAAAGAAATCTGTTAAGAAATAAAGCTACCTGATATTCATTGAACATGACAGCATACTTGATAGTGGAAAAAAGAACATCTGACTTGAAACCATCACAGTCTGTATGACTGAAAGTGAGGTGCAAAGCACATGCTGAGCAGTCTGCATTCATGTTGTTGATACTGTAGACACCCTGCACTGGTTGGCAGAGGTCAACCCATCACATGGATTAGCTGCTTATTTCAGCAATAAACTGGCCTTTTGATCCATGAAACTTGAATTCTTTTTAAAAGCAGAGGGAAAGTCATGGGAGAAGAGATAGAAATGGATGGAAACAGATTTTGGGAGATGTTGCTTCCCCCTCCCCACAGAGTTTCCCACCTGATCCCAAATAGGTAGCCCGCATGCTTCTTTTTAGGTGACACAGCAGTGCTAAGGGCTTTTCATCTGTCCTGTTCATATCGAGCCCCAAAGCACAGAAACACAACACTAATACCCAACCCACCCCAGACACACCTGAAAAAAAGATAATCACAGGACTGATCCCAGATGTAGTCATTGAAAAGTGACACACGGAAGTCACAAGCAGTACAGCGTAGCTGATCACACGTTCTGGACAAAGAAGAACAATCAATCAGAGAAGCTGACTGATACAATGTACATGGATCATACCTGCTTTGCAGTACAGCACTCACTCAGAAATACTAGAAGCAACGTCACCTAATCTTAATGCTTTTACATCTGTGGCATGTTCAGAATTCTGGTATGTGATTTAATTATATGTTCATGTATTATTTTTACAGGTTCCTATCCTCACTGAACACATAAAATAAACTGATATTCACTTGATATATTCTCTTTAGTCTTCCTCACTGGTACAGCACATGGGCAGCATCCAAATATGTGTTGAGTACATTATTACTTACTACAAAAAATGCCACATGGAAACGCAGTAATGTTCTATAGGATGTTGTGGATAAATCTTCAAAGTACCGCTTCTGCTAAATTCACCTGCAATTGCAAAGCACTCTGACCATTTTCAGTTCAGGTTCTGGGATGAACCAGCCCACTGATTTAAGTCACATACTTGGCATCACATAGAAAAATGAAGAGAGGTGGGGAAAAATAACAATGCAGCAGCAATTTCCTTAACTACTTGTTACTGATTTTTGGTTTCATGTCTCATGTGCAAGCATCTTTCAACACCTCAAACAAACAAAAGGTCAAGTGGTCAACAACAGAGGACTGGAAGGGACCAGTTGATATCAACTGCAGTTACAGGCAACCACTTCTTTAGATGACTATAAGGCTGTCCTGCCCTGCTCAAATGCAGATTTTTGTACCACCACAGAAACACAGCTGTGAATAAAAATAATGATAAAGCAAGTAGCACATAAATGTTCAGGTTTCCTACCTTTTTGAAATATTTGTTCCTATCCCAGATGGTGAAAGGCTTCCACCCAGGTACACTGGACAGCATCTACATGGATTCATTAAAAAATATTAAATTATAGCAAAACAGGTTGGAGAAAGCAGTACAACATTTCTCCTAGTTTAATCGCATGGTATTTATAAAAAAATATTTATTAAATATAGGCAGAACATCCAAATGCTTGTAAACTACAGAATTTTAAAATTTCCATTACCAAAGTGTTCAAAGAAAAACTCTTATGAAAATCACTCTCTATGCCAAATACACAAGGGTCTATATATTGCAGCATTTGATAAATGTATATGTCCATAAGGCAAAGGAAGATGTTGTTCAATGGCTTAAATAATTAATAAATTTATAATAAATTATTTTGATCAAATGTCAACACATTAACAATTCTTTGAAGTTACCTGTTTATCTTTGTTTTTCTTTAAAAAGACTGTTTCTCTTCTCAGCGTCTTTCTTAAGAAATGTCAACACAGATTAAACAGCAGCAGTATTATTAGACTGATAAGAAGTTATAATCAAGCAACATCCAACAAGCCTGAACATTTTTCACCTACCTTTTCCTGTGTGCCTGTACAACAACTTTATTTCTTTCAGGTGTGAGACTTGCGGGATTAGACTTCAATTTCTGTTTAAAAACAATCCAAGAACAAAATGCAGCATTACAGCAAAGTCACAATATTCTATTTTTAACCAGAAGCCAGAAAATCTCAGTCACAGAAGAAGGGGACTAAGACTCTAGCATATTTCTTGTTCAAGTTTATGAGGCTCTGAAGTAACAAGTAAGTGACGAACAAGGCTTCTCTTCCCATACTGAATTTCCAGCTCTGGCTGAAGGAATTCCACACCACATGATCACTTAGGCTTTACAATCAAGACTTAGTATTTCACACCCTCTTTTTAATAATTTTGCTTTTAAAACCAGTTATAATTTGGAACCCTCTCCCTTGATGTTTTTTAGCTCTTTTTTCATTAAAACCCATCAAGAACTTAGATTATTCAAAAAGATAGTCTTTGAAAAGTTTCTTATTTGCTGCACACAGAAGAGTTTATTTGAATTCTAGAATATTAGAACTCTAGATCCTAAGTGGGAAGTTCTAGGGATATAAAATGATAAAATTATGCAAATTCACTGACATAATTCTCTCTCCCTCAGATGTATACAAGTATTTTTGTTGGTTCAGATTCAGCCACTCTGTAAAAAATGAAAGACAAACAAAACAAAAACAATGTCACTCATGAAAATAAGAGAATCTGCAGGAGGTTATGAAGTATAAGTAACACCATTTTCTACTGCTGATACCCAAATAAATATCTATTTTCAATGCCTTCTATCATTGTAACTGTCTTGAGAATGTAAATTTGTGGCTTCATCTCCATCTCCTGCTGTGGAATGAGAAGTCATTTGCAAAGAATACAAAATGGGGAGCAGTGGTTGGTGTGTCAGATGACTGCACTGCCATGAAGAGGGACCTCAAATGACTTACAGGAATGGGCTGAAAGCAATCTCTTCAAGTTCAGCTAAGGTGAAATGCAAACTCCTGCCCCCGGGGAGGAATAATCCTTATGCACAGAACACCATGTGGGCTGACCAGCCGGAAAGTGGCTTTGCAGAGAAGGCTGTGGGAAATTTGGTCGATAACAAGTTGACCATGAGCCAGCAGTGTGCCCTTGCAGCACAGAGGGTCAACAGTATCCTGGGCTACATTAGGAGGGCTGTTGCCAGCATGTAAAGGGAGGTGACCTCTCCTCTCTACTCAGCACTGATGAGACAGAATCACGGAATCATTTCCGTGGAAAGGGACCTTCCCCTGCTCAAAGCAGGGTCACTTTCAGCAGCTTGCCAAGGACTGTGTCCAGCTGCATTTTGAAAACCTCCAGAGACCAAGACTCCACAACCTCTCTGTGAAGCCTGTCCCTGTGTTTGAGCACCCTCGCAGTTTAGAAAAGTGTTTTCTTGTGTACAAATGGAATTTTGTGTGTTTCAGTGTATGCCCATTGTCTCTTGTCCTGTCACTGGGCACTATGGAGGAGAGTCTGGCCCCTTCTTTACTACAACTATAGCTATTTACACACATTGATAAGATCCCCCGGAGGCTTCTCTTCTCCAGACTGAACAGTCCCAGCTCTCTCAGCTGCTCCTCATATGACAGGCATTCCAGTCTCTTAACCATCTCCATGGGCCTTTGCTGGAGGTTCTCCAGTAGCTCCACCTCTCTCTTGTATTTGAGAGACCAGAAAGGGACACGGTAGGCCAGATACAACCTCACAGACATGTTTGGAGCACTATGTCCAGTACAAAAGAGACATGGACATAATGGAGTGGGCCCAGGAAAGGACCATGAAGGTCATTAAAGATTTAGACCATCTGACATCCAGGTATAAGCTAAGAGAGTTGGAATTGTTTAGCCCAAAGGAAACAATGGTCAGGAGAACCTTATGAACCTTATGCCAGGGAAGAATAAAGAAGACGTAGCTAGACTCTTCTCAGTGGGGATCACTGACAGGAGAGGCAATGGTGCAAACTGAAGTGCAACAATAACAATTTCCACTTAAACACATGAAAAGTCTTTATGACTTGTGAGGGTGGTCAAACACTGGAACAGGCTACTTAGAGAGGTTGCAGTCTACATCCCCAGGGATAATCGAAAGCTGTTTCAACATAGTCCTGGGCAATTGGCTCTAGGCAGTCCTGCTTAAGCAGGTGGTTGGACCAGATGATCTCCAGAGGTCCAACTGCAACCTTTCCGTGATTCTGAACATTGACACTATGCTCTATTTTGAACTAGCATTTCCTTTAATTGCCTGTTACTGTCTAGGTAAGAACATCTCTTCATATCTCTCCTGTTCCTCACTACAGGATTATGGCATTTTCCTTTCTGCTTTATTTTCCAAGTTTATTCTACAGCTTGTTTTCATTCATGTTTTGCTTAAGAAGTTTTAGCTTATGGTGCTTTTACTTCCATTGTTGGATCTGACTTGTTCTGAATTTCTCCAAACCCCTACTCACCAGAGGTGTTTTGGTAAAGCTGCTGTCATTACAGATTTCATCAATAATGTCATCTAGATCTTCTTCGCTGCTGCCAGCACTAATTAACACTTTAGCTGATCTGAAAAATAAATAAACCAGCCTTCATCTTTGTAGCAAGACTACAGCAATTCTAAGAACTGTGAATTAAAAAATATAAACAGCTACAGCCTTTTTTGTCTAATATTTTTGTAGTATCTCAGGTAGGCCATCCAAATCATGACTGAACAGATGTAAACTGCAGGATAACACCTTTCAGTCCCTGTTGAGTTGTCCCATCATAGGTCTTATTTTTGCTTGCTTCTTTTATTTCCAACCACTTCCAACCCTGAAAAAAACTGTGACAGTATAACCCATGCTACACTTACTGGGCAATTAATTGGACAACCCTGATTTTTCACATTTACCTTCAGCAGCAGGAGTACAAAAAGGTCAGAGGAAGGTCTCTACTCAAGCTATACAAATGCAGGGGTTCTGAAGAGAAATCCTGCCAAACTGGGTGCATTTAGAAAGATCACCTGCACTTTGCTTTCACTCAAGTAACACTCAAGTCTGCTGTTTGCTGGCTCTTTGTCAAAGAAAGAGAGGCCTGTAGTACCGCTGCATTAACCAATCAAGAACAAATCTACTCCTGAGAAAGAAGAAAACTGTGATTTTTTTTTTCAAGACTGTGATTAGATCGACTAAAATTAAGTGCTCATCTAACCATTATACAAACAATGTGGAAGTCCAGTAATGTGGCCAAAGGTAGTGGTATTGCTGGTCTTGCATTAGTCATTGGATTCTTCAAGATCCTTTCCCTGGACTCTGAAATGTGTGGTGGGTAAGCGCTCAGCAGCCCACCTGTGGAGACATCTGGCCAAACCTCTCTGGTCCACAGACCTTCCAAAGGGAGTCTGAGATGTCTGTGAGGGCTGGGATGTAAACCTGATGGTCAGGATGGAAATCTAAGGGCAGGCAAAGATGCCTGTCAGGGCCAGGCTGGAAACCTGAGGGCAAGCAAAGACACCAGTGAGGGCCAGGATGGAAACCTGATGTCTGGTACAGAAGCCTGAGGGCAGGCACAGATGTCAGACACTGGATGCTTGGCAGTACTGTCAGCAGTGACCCTGTCAGGACCAAACTTGCTGGTATTCTTATCACTATTTTGAAAATTGTGGAATTTGAGGCAGATACCTCAGAGTGTAGCGTGTAAGTTAAGTGCTTACTGTAGCAGATATGGTTAATAAAGCATGAACAGAAAAACTATGAACAGAAAAAACAGACCCGAGGGAACAGCATGAAGCTGTGTCAGGGGAAGTTTAGGCTGGATATCAGGAAAAGGTTTTCCACCCAGAGGGTCACTGAGCACTGGCAGAGGCTCCCCAGGGAAGTGGTCACAGCACCAAGCCTGACAGAGCTCAAGAAGCGTTTGGACAATGCTCTCAAGCACATGGTGTGACTCTTGGGGTGTCCTGGGCAGGGCACGGAGTTGAACTTCGATGATCCTTGTGGGTCCCTTCCAACTCAGGATATTCTGTGATTTGTGTGAAATGACTGAAGTATCAAGAAAATAAAAACTTTGATAATGCTATTGCTAAAGTTCTTCGTGCTCTAAATCGCAAGCTTTATAGATATTTGAGGTCAGTTATATACAGAGAGCTATCATGAGGTCAGTTACAGAGCAAAGTATCCCCAACCCTAACTCAGAGGCAAATTAGTGCAGCTTTTAACGCCATTTTTAATCCGAGGCTGCGGTACACGCAGGAGACAAAGACTGTCAGAAGTAACTAAACTCGCTGGCACACGATTTGGGTCTTTAAAAAACAAGGGCTGCAGGTGACAGTCGCCGACCGTCAGCCCGGTTCCGGCTCCCGAACCCGCGGAATTTGGGTTCCTGAGAGGTCTGGCCGCAGGGGCCAGGCGGGGACGGGCTGCGCGCCACCCAGGCGGGCCCTCGCTCGGCGGGGAGCGTTGTGAGCGCGGCGGGACCGCGGCGGGACCGCTAACCTGCCCTCCTTGGCCGCCGTGGGCTCCTTCTCGCCGCCGCCGTGCCGGTGGCACAGCCGCCTCTCCCCCTCGTCCAGCAGCCGGTCCAGCTCGTCCGCCATCTTGCCGCCCAGCGGTTGCCAAGGCGGCCCCGCGGCGCCGGCAGGGGCGGGGTCTGCGCGCCCGGCCGCGGTGGGGGCGGCTGTGGGGCTCCTGCGGGGCGAGGCCGCGGCCTTGCCGCGGTGCTGCCGGGATTCGGCAGTGAACGACGGGGGCTGGAGAAAAAAAGGAAAACACAAAGCCGCTAACCTGCGGTCGTAGTCGGCAGGATTCGAACCTGCGCGGGGAGACCCCAATGGATTTCTAGTCCATCGCCTTAACCACTCGGCCACGACTACGCATGTTGAAAATGCTCTTCCCACCTTTCCATGACTGGTTACCCGGGAAGGCTCAGGGTTGGCTACTTAGGTACGTCTCCTTACGGGGCGCAGTGATTTAAAATAGAGATTAGGCTTAATGCATGTCATACAGTTCACTGCGCTGTATATTGGTCTGTTTAGAGCAAAACCAAACGGTTAGGCTTTGCTAAGGCCCGCGGGAGAAGCCTGTGGTTCGGTTTTTTTGTTTTTTTTTGTTGGTTTTTTTTCCCCGTAGATTAGGAACAGTTGTGGATAGAGCGGCCTCGGTCCCCTTAAAAGCAGGAACACTCCCCAGTTTACATCCCCCATAGCGCCCGGGAAGTCGGGGCAGGCATTTTTGAGGAAAGTCCCATAAAGGTGGCTCTCGCCTATCGCCCTGTTAATAAATCCAGACAAACGTAGGAGGTGTCAGTCACCAGCCTTCCAATGCCAGCTCCACCTCCCCTCTCGTCAGAGACACGCGGGAGGTGAGGTGTCCCGAGGTGGGCACACTGCCGGTACTGTCAGTGAATGCTGTATGTTATTATATTTATTGAGAAATGCAAGGAAGCAGTTTAAAGAGAGAGGTCCTGTTAAGCTAAAGAGAGCATTGCCATTTCCTTAGGTCAGCTGAGACAGAAAGCACAGTGCTTGTGCCCTCCCGTTGCCAAGATGGTTCAAAATTTGTCAGCCTGTGATGAAGTGGGGTCTGCAGTACGTAAGAGCTCCAAGCAAAGCCTCTCGGTAACAAGGCATTTTACAATTCTCTGGGTATTTCAATTAATGAGTTGCAAGCCCTGTCTGAATTCCCTCATACTTAAGCTTTTATTTCATCATTCCATTTTCCTCCCCACATATCTCAGGTCTCTCTTAATACCCCAGCCCAATCCATGGCAGTGCTGCTGGGGGAGATGTGTTGGGTAGAAGAGTTGTGAGCCCTTGCTGGGTTGATGTGATGGAAGAAACTAAATAGTGTTGATGCTGCTCCAGCTCTTTTAAGTGGTCCCTTGGCCAGGACTCTGTGTCATGTAGGTAAATTCAATCCAGAAGAAGTGGATTTTTGGGTGGAATTTTTACATTCATCTCTTGCAGCTGTGGAGAGTTTAAACTAATCACAATTCTCCCCAGTATGCTATCATCTCTGTAATTTGAAAAAGGATCAGGAGCCTCCAGGCTTGGAAAATCTTGAAGAAACTCTTGTCCTGAAATACATCATCACATGTGGAAAAGACCACTTGCTGCATCATCTTAAAGGAGCTTAAGAATGCTGAAATCCAGTATCATTCTGGCATTCTTTCAAATGGGCTTAGAAACCTGAGCACATTCTCTTTTGACAGCAAAACAGCTTCTTTCCTTTTCCATCAGTCCTGTGGCTGTCAGTGTGTCTGTTGCAAGGTGCCAAAAATGTATGGAGTGTCTATGGGATAACGGTGCCAAAGTCAGGGGTGCCTCGAGGCCTTCTCCCATGAACTCGTTGCAGCATTTGCTCAGTTGGAAAGCATTTGAAACCAAAAAGAAAATGAAAAAAAAAAAAGCTCAAACCAAAAAAGAAAAAAGGAACAGACCTTTAAAAATTGTTAAACTGAAAAGATTGGCTTTGTGCAGATTGCTGCCTGCTGTTTAGATCCTTGTTGTTCAAAACTTCTGAAAGGCCTGATGCAATCAAAGAGACAGAGACTTACTGGGTCAAATTGATTCCAGACTAGTCCCTGGAATCACACTGAGGTGAATCTGACATACTGGGCCTTCAGCTAAGCTGTGGCCAGGAGAAAGGAGTTGAGGTCATGCCCTAAATTTTGTCCTCTCTTAGGAAATCAGTGAAGTGGCTTGTTCAAATCATGTCTCCCACTGACTGCTTGGGACTGATATTGGTGCAAATGGAAAGGTTACTGATTGCAGAGGGCTGGAAAAGTATAGAGTGACCACTTTGATGATGATTTTTTTTTTTTTTTACTATCTCGATATATCCTTAGGAAGAGAGGACAGAAAGCTGGAAGGTTGTCCTGGGTGGAAGCCATACTGTTCTCTTCTCCTCAAGCTACTGAAAGCTTTCTCAGTGGTGTTGATAAAACTGGATTTTGCCACAACAGTGATGAAGACAAAAAAAACTTTTGAGGACAGGATGTTAATTTCCCTCTTCTGTTTTCTCTGGGAACCAAAGTGAGCCTAAACTGAGGTTGACCAGAACTCTTCTCAGCCCTCTTCTCTGAACAATGAACTCTCCAGGGATTGGATGATGATAGAGGTCAGCAGAGCTAGGTAATACAAAGTAATTTCTGAGTGCTACCCATTGCCAGACAAGAGGGAAATGATTGCTGGGAGGCATTCTTCTTTTTGATATAGTGATAGCATGTTGCAGGCCTGTCTGCCTTCCAATCTCTTGCCCCGGAAGTTGGGGTGGAGGTAATGCAGTGACTGCCTCTCCCCAAGGTCTTCTGCCGCCTCCAGCATATGTAGAACAGTTCAACTCCTTGCTCCCAGTCACAGGATATTACTCTAATCCTGTTCCTCATCACAATCCAGTATAACATCATTTTGAGTGACACCACTTATTTCCTATTAGTAGTACAGTGCATTAACATGAGAAAATTCGGGGCTGAATCTAAATTTTTGGCCATAATTTTAACCACTAGCAAGCATTCCTGTGCATGAAATTATTCTACTAAAGATACCAGATTGGAAGACAACTTCTTGAAAGACCTCTTGGCAGCAAAACTAAGAGTATGTGCAAGATTCCTCATAAAACACTGGTTTGTGATGCTGAGAGACAGCTTCAGATCAAAGGACAGTTTAAGCTGGAGGCTATCCCAGTCTTGGACTTCACTGTCAATCCTTCCATCAAAGGTGCCAGCTCAGAGGGTGGACTTTCACTTCAGTTTGCTGGCAGGGCTGCCTTACCCATGAGGGACATGAGGACTGGAACAACTTCCAGTTACTTCCAACCTTCCTCTGAATTAATAATTTCAAGGTTAGAGTATGTGAGCACCCACCAACTCTTGCCTGGGGCTACACAGTTCTCTTGCAATGGAAACTATTCCTGAGAAGAAGATGTAAGTGTCCAGAATGACAATCTTAGCCCTTGCTGTGAGGGATAGACATACTTTTGGATATTTGTAAACATACATGCTCATTTTCAAATAAGTATGACATTGTGGTGCTTACCAAGGGAAGCAGCTTTTTCAGGACTGTATACAAAACAAAAAAATACTTGTCTGGGGGCCTTTTAATGAACATGGCATAATCCTCAAAGCTTCTTATAACCATGACATTTTTATCTCCGTGGGGGCATAACAAACATTGGAAAGTCGTTTCTGGAAAAAAACTGTCAGCTTGTGAGGCTGTGAAACAAGGAGGTCACACGTCCAAATCAATGATAATTATGTGTAACTTCGAATAAAAATGGTGTTGCCAGGCACTGTGCAGCTTTAGTGCACCTGCATTCTCTGGCACCAAGGGTGTCAGTCCCTGTAAAGTGGAGCAGAGGGAGGCACGTGGTGATAAAGCAGGTCAGTGCAGAGAACATATCACAAGGTAAAAATGTTTCCATTTAACAGATAGAAATAATAAGTAGTAGTAAACATAAGATAATTGGCCTGCCAGGAAGGACCTGGGCTGTGAGAACATGAGTAGGAAGGAGAAAGCATCAAGCAGAGAGGACTGGGGACTACTGTGGAAAAAGTCCTTCCTGCTTGCTGCCCACTGCACAGCTGTGGTGAGAGACAAATACCATGTAAAACCAGCCTAGATGAGGGAAACCAAAGCAGAGATACTGTTCCATCACCCTTGCCAAGGCTGGAAAATATTTTTCAGGGATGATTCTCCAGAGGAATTGTGAGCTAGGAAAAACTATCCCGTAAGCCACAGGGGCATGGTGTGAGTGTGCATGGAGGGGTGAAGATGCTGTTTGAGTGAACTCCACACTAATATCCTGCTCCTCAGTGGGGCTGACTCAGATTTTTCTTCCTGAGGACCCAGGATACTGCATCTCAGAGGGGACAGATGTGGCAGCTGACAGGGCTGGTGTTGTCACACACAAGGTTCCAGATACACTCCTTTGTTTCATTGCATAGCAGTGCGCTTTGTTTCACTGCATGAATTCCTTTTCTCAGTACAAGAATACTGGTCAGTGAAAATATATGTTAGGTAGAATCACACTTGTGTAACATGAGTGCTATTTGCCTGTGTGATTTTGTACAGGCTTTTACAGTTAAAAGACTTAAAAGAATGGCAAGAAGAACAAAGTCTTTTACAGATGAAAGCTTCTTCATAAAGCCTCTCCCCAGAAGCTCAAATGCTAAGAGAGTTTCATGTCTGTGAGTAAAGAGGTTTTCATTTGGACTTGAAATAAACAGGTATTTTTCCAGTGTAGTTTTCAAAAGGGAGAATGTTGAAGGGCAAAGTGAAAATTAAAAGCTAGGACCTCACTGATTTCAGCAGGGTCAGGATTTCATACAGAAGGTGAAAATCCAGTCCATCTCCTTGCAAATATCTGTTCCTTGCTAGAGGACGGGAACTGGTAGCTCTCCTTCCAGCTCCAAGCTGTGTCTCCCAGCAGAGGGCATTGCAGAATGACATTACTGTTTTTCAGAAATCTGGCAGAAAGTAAACTGAATTTCAAGGGGTTTTTCGGCTGGTCTAAAATTTATTTTCATGACCTCTGCTGGAAGAGTAGATCATCAGTCGTTTAAAACCAAGAGAAGCTGCTAGCAAACTGTTGCTGAAAGATAAAAGGAATTTTTCTTTGCACTCTAAAAAACCCGCATGCCTGAAAAAGAAAGCAAATGCCAGAAAGCATTTGTTCTTCAGTTTCTCTATCACACAATTTATTTTCTTGTTTTAGATGACACTGTAGGCTGAATTGCAAAGACTTGTTTTAGGCTCAGATCCTCTTGACATTCTGTAAAAAATAATAAACTGTTTCCTATTAAAAATAAATGCAGAATTAAAATTATAATGATAACAATGTGAGCAGCAAGGAGAAGAGAGAAACGTCAACATTTGCCGTAGATGTGGATAACAAGCATAATTTAAAATAGTGGAGATAAGAAAGGAGATTTTTCAAAAGACTGGGGCGTGCTGAGAATCAAACCAAGAAGCTACAGGGTACCCTGAGCAGTGCATAGCCTTCAATGCAGGCTTCTCTCTTCCCTGCCATCTTCCCTGAGCCCTGCAGCCCCCCCCACATTACCCATCAGGAACACATTCAGGGGACAGACAGGGCTGTACCTCTCGTGCAGACAGGTCTTCTGACCCTGTCCCCACATTCCGGCTGGTTCTGTCTCATAACAGTTGTGCCAATCCACCTTCTGGAGGCAGTGTACATGGATTTAATGTACAGGATCAGGTTGACTCCATAACACAGGCCTTCTGTTAAATCTTTGTCTACGGGCAGTGTTCAATCCATCTTACTGTGTGGTCACCCAGAAAACTGAGTGGGTACATACCTTGGTAGAGGAGAGTGAGGGATTGAGGGCAGGAGAGGCTGGGAAGTTTGTGGAGCAACAGTACATTCTCTTGTTTAGCATTTGTTCTTCAGCAGGTCACAAGAGGTTTCAGAGTATTTGAAAGTCATTACAGTTTTAGAGGTGGAGAAACTGAGTCACCCAGGGGGTTGTAGCCTGCCCAGACTCATTAGATAAAATCAGGATAGAAGTACTAAGAGCAGTCCCATCTCTCGTGTTGATAAAGTCTCAGCTTTACTGTACACTCACTGAGCTGCACCATGTCTGTGTGCTATGGTGAGAAATGCTCCCAAGCTAAAGAAGTGCAGGTGGGCAAGAGTTAAAGAGCAAATTCTACCTTGATTCTTGATAACGTTCTCACTCAGGTTAGTGTACAGTGTTAAAACCAAGGGGACTTGAACAGAGCAAAGGTCCTGAATTAGAATTTCAGTGAATGATATTAAGGGGGTGGTTGGGGTATTTTATACATACCCTAAAAATGCCTAATAGGCATTCAGCTCTGGCGGACTTGAAAGGACTGTAACCTTCCCTACAGTTTAACAACACATTTCTCCATAAAACTAACTTAAGAGAAATTCCCTGCATTCCCACACTGAACACTTAGCAGTCTTTTCAAACTTATGATATAGCAGTAAATATAGCTTATAACCATAAAATTAAGGTTATGTGGACTTGTAACTTTTTATTTTATACTAGCTCTGTGGGCCACTAGCAATTTCTGTCCTGAAGTCTGCAATGAGTTACATGAGTAAACTAAGAAGAAACAAAACTCAAAAGAGTAAGAAGAAACAGAAAACAACCATCATTCTTTAAACAGACACATTAGGTGTTTAAAGGGAGAAGGGCAAACAAAAGGAACTTCTCATGCTTTAAAATTTCAGTTTCTTTTAGGATAGTTCTTTGTGCTGTACAGGGAACTTGCTAGCATACACAGCTGTCATTGCACTCATGGGGTGTTTAATGGCTACAGAAAAACTCAAGAAAAGGTGATAGATCTCAAAAATAAGTAGCGTTTTCTTGGAGTGCTACCAATGAGATTCTGACAACCTGTGCCAAGTGAAGCTCTGATGATCAAAATTTAGATGATTTTTACTGGGGTGTACTAAAAAAATTTGTTTCCATCTAGCTGCATCCTTGCAATTTATGTTACTGATTGATTGTGAAGTTACAGAACCCCTGGTTTCTACAGAAAATGGCCTCTGCTTTTATTATGTGGTTTTACAGTGCCTAGAAAACCTTTGGCTTTCCAATAATGTAACTGTAAACTAAAACCTAATGAAGATAGTTAGCTTTTTTTTTTCCATTAGTGACTGTAGATTGACTGTAGAGTCAAGGTACCTCAGCTTTTGAGTTCCTGAACAGAAACTCTTTAAAGTCTGCTGCTTTTAAGAAAATAGGTGATCAGAATTTTGTGGAAATTAGCCTTCTCTAGGGTAGATTTGTTACCTCCCACTACTTCTGTTGTCTTGAAAATTTTGAAAGCCAAGAGCCACCTAATGAAGACCCACCAGCCCTGTTTTTCATGAAAGCTCAATTTACTGTAAATCTGTGATTACAAGCATTTGGACAGCATGGAAACTGGATGCATCTTTAGTGGCTCAGGCCCTTAGCTAGAAGAAATACAGCCACAGCAGGAGGGGGCTAAGGAAAGGAGCAATTAATTTACTTTTCCAATAGTATTGCAACAACATGGGCATCATAATTTAAAAGCCTTTGGAACAGTCTTCTTAATTTCCTCCTATCCCACTCCTTCAACTTCTTGTCTTGGTCTGGCTTTTGTTCACTTCATGCAGCCTGCCAGACCAACCCGAGCCTGCCTGAACCCAACCGGTTGGTCCCTGACGTAATCCCAAATGGTGACCTGTGAGGCCGACCTCAGGATTTGCCAGGCGGAAAAGGACCCACTCGGTTTTAAAGTGCTGGCTCTGTTTTGTGAAGAGCTGGCAAAGTATGTTTTTCTTTTTACTTTTATAGCTTGTTCCAAAGTCCATGGAGGATACACAGCTGGCTGGCAATACCACAGCTAATTCCATGGCTGCAGAGTCTTAAAAAGCCTCTGGTTGTGATGCTCAAAAGCAAGGCACAGGAGTAGTGTGCAGTATGTAATATGCGTGCTGCCTACAGACCTTGTTGCTCTCCACAAATGCACAACATTAGTGAGGTGTTTCATTAATCTGTGATGGAAGTAAAGCAGATGTTTCTCTAGATAGCAAGTTCTAAGTGCTCCTGATCTATGTCAATTCTGCTTTTACCCCCCTGCTTCTTGCTCTCTGTGTCTAATGCTACTGAAAATGAAAGACAATTCCAAACCTGTTTTACAGTTTGGAAATTGCTTGTGTTTGGGAGAGAGAAAGCTGTTCTTTTGAAACTCTTTAAATGAATGTTCAGGTTCCAAATGAATTAATATTTTTCTCTTGTTTGGTTGTTTATTGATGATAGTTCTATTTTCTCTAGAGTATCTATTTTTATGGCCTTCCTTTTTCCTTCTTGATGTCTGTGGCTTTGCAAGTAGTCTGAAAAAGTCTGCAGGACAAAAAGAACACAAATTTATTGAAATTTCATCTAAATCATAACCCAGAAAAGCAGCAGGAAGAGAAATAAATAGTAATAACCCTTTTGGAACTAATCTCATCTCTCTCTTCTGATTAAGGGTAATTGCAAACATAATACAAGTCTCTGTAGTAGTAATCCCAAGGACAATTGTTTGAAACATGGCAACTAGACAGGTCTCCCAAACACTTGCTGGTAACTAGGATGAGGTAGTATGTATTTTCCAGTTGTTGAGTAAAGTCACCCACCGAGTCTTTACACAATGGCTGCCTGTGAGTACTGACATGAATTATCTTACTGTGAGCATTACATAGCTCATCACCTTCAGTCAGCTAAATGTCAGCGTGTCTTAATAACATAAACAAATCAGGATGTCTGCAGCAAAGGCTCACACTCCAGTTAGATTTATGTCTCCAAATGTGAAACATCTACTTCCTGTTCTTAGAGGAAGAGGACAGTCCCAGCTCTCAGGACAACATCTCTAAAACCTCAAAGGAAGGCATCAGAGCATTGTTTCTTTCACAGGTTGTGCTTGTATCTTCTTTTATGACCCCCCCCCCATTCCCAAAACCTAGAGATTAGTGCTTTTACTGAAGGTGTGAACAATCCATGCTCAGTTCCCTCCCCTGCTCCAAAAAAAAAAAAAAAAAAAAAAACAAAGATAAACTTTTAAAGATTAGCTTCCAAGGAAAACAAGAACTATCTGATCTNCTATTTTTCCCACCCATTTTGGTTAAAGGATTTTTCTCTGTTTTTTGGAGAGGTGTTCTCAGTTCCTCTTGTGGTGCAGAAAAGAAACCAAGACTCAGTGGCTACCATTTAATGCTTTTTAGTTGTTACATTAATTACATTGCCTTTGGTGTGCTCTTGGGGACTTCTCCAGTGTGTCTCCAGAGTGTTTAGAGTGATTTTTTTTCTTTCACACTGAAGAATTAATAGATAGGAAAACATCTTCGTAGGCCTCAGAGCAGAGACTGAGTCCCACTCAGAGCATGAGTCCCACATTTTCCAGGTGAGTCTCCCAGCAGGATACACAGTCGTTTTTGCGTGATTTTCACCTGAGAGCATGGAGTGGTGTCTTGTGGTTAGGGCAGGGAGCTTGAACCTTTCAGGTAGAGAAGCAAACTGCTCAAGTGCTCTGTCCAGTAGGCTTCTGCATAAGACACTGATGGTGGAATCGCTGTACTACAGCTTTTCAAACACCATAATGATCTGTAGCTCGTTTCTGAAAGGGCTTCAGGACTTACTCTGGAGCTCGTGACCTCAAGCAGAAGTGTATTCTGCAGCACAAGGAAAGGAGCTCCAGCTGTGGGGTGAAAGGAGGCTGCTAACACCCTGTTGCTGCCCATGTTTCCTGTTAGCTAGCTCTAGATATATGTCCCCTTGGTGCTGAAGGTATTGGGCCTCATTCCTGGGATTTCTGACTCAAACTGCACATATGGGAAGCCTAGCACATGTGGGGAAGGGCTAGTTTCTATTTCACCACCAATAATTCAGGCACTGCGGCTTTTTCAGTCCTTTCTTCTTGAGTTGTCAGAACCACACATTTGCCTGGTGTTGTGAATCTTGATTGCTTGACACTAGAGTCCAGCTATGCAGCAGTTCATGTCTATCTCAGTGGGTTGGGATTAATTAATCTCTTTTCTTTCTACCATTTATCTGGGGAATGCACCTGAGAGGAGCTCCAGCTCCATAGTATTTTTATTTGTAGGTAATCCAAGTTTTAACTATTAGTTACGTGCAAGGCATGACCAGGTACTCAGGGTGCCTAAGTCCACCCTGGAACAGACATCCATCTTCTTCACTCAGGGCTTCTCTGTGGCCTCTTCAGTTGTCTCTGGCACAGTGTATGGTAGGACTCTTGACTGGAATTGGCAATGGGAGAAATAAATGAATAAAGATTGGCATTAGATCATTACCTTAATCAAGTATTTTTAGCTGCAGCTCCTCTGTGTGGATCACATGATGGGCAGTGGTCTTTCACTTGGTGCTTTGGCAAAAGCATGAGGGACAGAGAAGAGGGAGGAACAGGGAAGGAATGAGAGTGGTGGAGGCCAACAGATACCTTGATAAGGGGGAACATTTTCACAGAGTAGTGGAGGAGGAGCCCAGGCTTGACTGGTGCTTGCTGACTTCACCAAAGGCTATATTTATCCAAAAACCAAAGAGGGGGGTGGGAGGGGAGCTTCCTCTAGGAGGAAACCTGAGATGACTTGCTTTTTGTTGGAAACCAATGTGTGAGCAGTTGTCTATGCCTACCACCCAAGCACGAAGCTCATGTATGATTATGAAGACAGGTTGTTAATATACTTTTAAGTTTGATTCTGTTATTTACTTTTACAAATGTCCATGCTACGTCCATCATGGGAAAACCAAGACTAGCCAATGAAAGCTGAGCTGGAAAAGCAAAGTTTTCCTATAAATGTAAAATGGAGTTTTATAAAATCATCTATTTTTATGATCATTATGAATTGTGACTGGTTTCCAGACCAAAAAAACTCGTTATAATATCTGCAAAACTGCACCTGCAGCAAGGCTGTATAGTGCTGATGAAAAATGTGAATCATGGATTATTGCAGTTTTGGGTTTTGTCTGGGGGTTTTTTTTGGTGTTTGTTTTATTTTGTTTTTTAAGTCATGGGTTTTCCATTATTTATTACAATTCCTTTAGGACAGCACTGGAATCTTGAGTGTTAAATGTGTTCATATGCTCTGGGGTACCTGCATGCAATTTAAATGGAAAAGAAGATAAGTGTTTGAGAAGATTGAGCTCTACAGCCACTGGAAATTGGAAGGAGAGAAATTTTTACAGCTAGATGTCATAGTTAAATCTTAATCACAATCATACTGGTATAAATCCAGTGTAACTCCACAGGGAGCTTAACAAGGTCCTGACCCCACTGCTGCTGAATTAAACACAGCTTGTGCCTAGCACGTTGCAAGCCACCCTTTGGTGGGTGTAAGCAGGTCCAGACAAGTTCACAGGCAGGATCCCAGTTGTCTTTTATAGTACTATTTTCTGGTACCCTGCTGGAGTTCCTGGTAACCAGAAAGCTTAATAAAGCTATAGTACAGTTCTAGAAAATGTAGATCAAAGAGAAAAATGTCACTAATGAAGATACTGAAGAAACGTGATACTAAGATTAATAAATGTCATTAGTCAGGTTGTCAGCTCTAAGTAGTGCTGTAATGACCCTTGGAAAAAAATTAACCGAATATTTCTGAAGACATTGCAGGAACTAGTAAATAAAAACATTTCATAGGTTATGTTTTCTCCTTTGTGTGCATACAGTCAGGGGAGAATATACCACATTGGAAAATTAGTGTGCCTAACAGATTTCACATCATGGCTATCCCTGGCATGCTTTCCATAGTTAGTTTAAAATTGTGTTCCATGGACTTACAGTACTTTCTTTGATTTGCTGCCAATATTTGCTTAAGCAAATTGAAGAGCTCGTACTATATTAGAGTAGAAAGAGCGATAAATTGCTAAAATGCAGTAAATGTTAAAGCTACATTTTTAAGCAGAAATCTGAAGAAATTGCTCTCATGGCTGATAACTTTAACAGATTGAAAGGAAAACACATGATCACATAACATAGTAAGTGAAAGCTTGTGATAGAGGATACAGGTTCAAGTATTTGCCACACCTGAAGAGATTTTGAAGTATTTTTTACCTGGTTCCCTGAATCACAGTTCATTAGTGTTCAAAACAAAAGCTTTGATTCCTAGAAAAAGTTTACCAAATATTGTGTTCAAATGTGAGAACTTAGATGCTAAAATTTCCCTTTAAAAAAGTGCTTGCAGCTCCAGTGTTGACTTCAGGATAGAATTTGGTCCATTGTAGTTCTTTTAGCCTATTTTCTTGTTAACAAATTTGTGTTGCTTTTGTTTATTTCTGCATGTGTGGAGAAAGCCATTACAGAAACTGTATTTTCAGAGCCATGAGGCACACAATACAGAGCAGAACTAAATCCTGACCTGGTACACTCTAGTTTTGCTGCACTGCAAATATAGGTTTAGATAAAAGTTTTACAGTTTCTGGGAATTTCTTGAAATGCAGAAAAGGAGATGCATGATCCATTATTATGGACAGGATATATGACTTTATGAAGTATAACAATCAAAATAATTTGAAATAGATTTAGTGGCATGTATTCTGTCTCTGATTTATACTTGCAGAAACATACTGTGTATATATACTAGTTAATCTGAAGATATAGATGCTACTTAGATCACATTAAAGTCAGGTGAATATTGTAGAAAAATATTTAGAAATGCTAATTTAAACAAAAGAAGGAGCTCAGTGAGGTACAGAACTAATGAAGTCTTATATTCCATTGCCTTGTTACTTTTAGGTGGAACCTTGGATATTTGACTGAAGCTGTCATTTCAATTAGATGGAATTCTCAAATCTTTTAATGATTTCCCTTAATATGGGGATACCTAATTACTTTTATTGAAAGACTATTAATGGAAAATAGGCCTCATCCCAGATACTTATTATATAGTTATACAAAATTTTGTAAGAAATACGTGTTGGGAACAGACAACAGTAGGAAAAGAGGGCATAATGAAATCTCTTTGATTTTGCTCCTCTCCATAAACTTTCCAGTGATGTGGGAGTGCGGTAATATTGTCACCAGGTGGGGTAAAACCAAATACAGCCCTTGAAGAGTAAATAGCATATAACAAATAGCAAAAAAAAAAAAAAAGAATTGAAGTGAATCATTTGAGAACATTGAAACAGCTGAAATATGTTCACTGACACTGTTATTTGAACAATTGTGAATAACAACCAGATGAATTGAAGTCAAAGTTTCTCCATAATAATTCAGAAAGAGAACAAAAGGCTTAATCTACTAAATAAAACATTTGCTATGAAAATCCTGCCTAGCTCTAGTTCATATATTGTAAAAGGATGTTAGCTTAAGATATGCTTTATTACCAAACACAGATAAGAATACAGGGAAATGCTGCTTGAGGACTTCAGTAAAGGAGCTATGGACTAAGAGATCTAAGAGTGGTCAATAGGTGACATGAAGGTATTTTTACAACTTTATGACTGTAGAGTAATAAGCAAAGGATGTAACCAGTGGAACTTGGGGGAGGAGGCAGACAGAGAAAAATCAACATAAGGCAGAGTGCAAAAAGATAAAACATCTTTTGGCAAGCTTATTTTGACTTTTTAAACTGGAACAATGAACTACTATGGACAGTCCCTCCTTTCCACCACTATGCAATGACTTCCACCCCATTTTCCATTGGTAGCCCTCTGTGTCAGTAGACACAGATCAGCTCTCGGTTTTAACTGGCCCTGGCACGTTATGAGATCTCACCTGATTCAGGTCTGTGAGTTTCCTGAAAGCAAACCCCTGCTTCTGCAGAGTGCTGTGCTATTCCTCCTGCCACAGACATATGCATGTGGTTTTACTGTGATAACTTCCTCAAGGTTATGTTGACCTTAACTAGTGAGTCAAGTGGATAATATCCTTGTGGGAGGGGAGGACTAAGTGAGGCTGGATAACATAAGTCCTCTCTCAGGTTCCCTGTGACACCACAAAGAATGCTCTCACACGCACAAAAATAAGAATGTGCATTTGGAGGGAGTGTTCATTTCTGATGGAAGACTTGCAGGGCATTAGAGTCACTGTAGCTGGCATCCAAGCCCAAGTCAATGAATTACAGTGCATTCTCTGCTAACCAGGACTTCATGCCTTCCAGTTTTTCACACACACCAATTTTGCAAACTACGGGATGTAACTGGGAAGGGATTGTAGGATTGTCCTGAAAATTGCAGTCCTTTGAAAAGGAAGCTTTATTAATTTTTAGTCATATAAATGTCATACACCTTTGCAAATCTTAGGCATCTTCTGTGAGCAGTCTGTGGACAGCGCTAGGAGTCCCATATGCTTAGGTAGGTTGCTAATCTTACCTAAGGGAAGGCAGTTGTTCACATGTAACAGCTGGCAGAAATCACTATCAGCAATGAGACAAGTACATCTTTATTGCATGGGAACCCTCATAAGAAGAAGGAGAAGGGCCTTCACTAAACAAGAATCTTTGAGGATTTCTTTTATAAATTTCTCCCCAGTTCTCTTCCACTTTCTTGTTTAATTCAGGTGTTCCTGATTTCCCTTTAATGCTGGATGGTGAGTTCAACACACAGGGTTTCATGCAGAACAGGATAGTTAGTGGAGAAGATTTTTTTGTTCAAAGGGAGATTTGTATCTTTATTTTCACTTGATTTTTGTGGATAACTTAAGCATTAGCTTCTCCAGTTCCTCTTCATACTGTCCAGATTATCCATGCTTACTTATTGTACTTTTGCACCTACTGGTTGGTTTCAGCCACTGAAGGATGAAAAGACACAGATGAGCACAGATTCATGGAATGATGTGTTCTGTCTGGTTTCAGATTCCAGATTACATCTTCTCCCTGACCCAGCATCCAAGGCTCTCACAGAAAGTGACTTCATGGTACTGAGGACCAGGCGAATTTGAGGAGACAACAGGTTGGTTAAATGAAAGAAAAAACCTGCAAAACATGCTAAACCTCAAAACAGTCCTCCCAAAAATCCAAAGCAAAGCACAAATTCAGTAACACTGGAACTGCTCTGTGACCTTTCACAGGTGGGAGTTGAGGAATTAAGGAAACCTTAGAAAACTGAGGTCATGTCTGCTCAGCCTAGACATTAAAGATCCCATGGTGCTTTACATATTAGAGGAGCATTTACCCTCATGTCCTGACCAAAACATAACGTTTTCCTCAGAGCAAAGGAGCATCTGCACTCTGATTAGAGTCTCTTCTCCATCCTGGAAGTGTCTGCATTCTGATGATGTGCCTTTGTGTAAACACACACACAAGTGTTTACAGCAGGACTTGGGTATTGCAGGGGGCTTTGCACACAAAAGCAAATTACCCATGTTTGTTCAGAGTGTGAAAGGTTTACGGCCAAGCCTTGGGAAGGCATGTTCCCTTGGAAAGGAAAGTATTTTGGGACCCTTAAAAAGATAATTTTCATTATTTATTATTAGTTTAGAGGGATGGCCAGCAGTGCAAGCAACAACATGTAACAGCTGTTGGGCTTGATTGGGCAAACATTCTTCTTTTACACGTGGGGACAGTCTTGTTGACTTCATCAGAACTGTTAGGAGTATTGGTGATATTTATCAATATTAAATTCAATTTGGGAAAATCATTTAGGTGAGAAAAATAAATTGCAAGTATACAGTTAAACCTGCAAGAATATTTGCAGAGCATAGCTTTGATTTATAATTAGTGTTTGCCAAGTTCTTTGCTAATGGGTCAGAATTTGTCTCTCCTATTTCTTAATTTAAAAAAAACCCCAATGCAATTTTATTTCATCTTTTAAAGCACTTTGACTCTAGGGATCAAAATAACTCTGACTTCTGCGCTAAGTTATACCAGAGAATAATTTTTGTTGTACTGTAGCATAGACTTTGAATAGTTGCTGTTTCAATACAAAAATAAAAACCATTCGCTTAGTGTGTAATTAAGAGTTTGGCATTTCCCTAAGGCTTTGCCCAGGACCCTTTCTGTTTCTGTTTTGTATTACTGAACTCCCCTGCTAAATATTTCCAGATCATATAGATTTAGATAAGACATGTTCCAGAACTTATAACATTTTTTATTTTGACTTTTACAGTATTTATTAGTGTAATGAAAATAATACTTTGACAAGTCCCCAAATAAATGGTAATATTCACCCCTGGGTAGCTGACTGAAACGTTCAGTGCCATGGGTTATTTAACTGCGCTTACATTGCAGACAAAAAATATGATAAAAATTTTAGTGCAGATCCGTTAAAAGCTCATGACCCTCTCCTTTGACCAAGGTGTTGATCCTGTAGTTTGAGGAACACTGGAGGACATTGGCAGACATGAGAAGTGCCACAGAGCTCTCCTGGGAGTACAAGGAGACTACAGGTTTGGGACCTAACCTTGTAAGTGCTTTGTGGCATTCTTTGGGACCACTCTTACCTGCTTCTATGCATAATACAAAGGTGTATGAAGAATAATTTGGTGAAAAATATGTGACTCAGAAATGGAATAGCTGGGAAAATATCAGAAATTGACAGATATCAAAATTCCAATCATGATAAATTGATATGAACTTTTGCACTCCTAGAGATAAAGAATTTTACCCGTATTCACCAATATGTATGAAGTTATTGAAGCCACTTTTATACTTAGTATGGTAAGAGTGAGAACTACTACTGACAAGCATAAAAAAGCCCATTTCTGTGTAACAGGTTGTGTGCTTAAGGCCTATAAAACCTTAAAGTGACATTTGTCTTCTTTGTAAAACTTATAGCACACTTTTGAGACTATTCAAAAATTAAGGAGTCTTTGGAATCTAGGCTGGATTTTGGGATGTGTGTGCATACAAAAAGAAGGGCTTTGTAGAGCTCTTTGGCCAAAATGAGTGCTTTTTCTCCTTTACGTGGCAGATCTCAACTTATGGTTCCCTAGCTGTATCTTCATACCACAGTTCTTTTCTTGGTGGATGTGAGTCAGGTGGACTTTACCTCCACACCATTTTGTCACCCACACAGGCTTACAAGTTGATTTTTAGAAAGAGAAACATCAGTTCAAAACCAAGAGCTGATGGGTCTCTGCTGGAGAATATTAAAAATGATGTTTCAACTTTTCCCAAAACAAGGATTCCTTTTGCTAAATGAAAAGTTTCAACATAAAAAAGTCTTTCCATTTTTTAATCCCAGCCATAAAATGTTTCCAAACATGAGTAAAACTCCTAAGTTTATGCTCCTTACCAAGTTCAGTTGTTCAATACATTTATTGCTTGTCTAAAAATTGTCTGAATGGCACCAGGTTTGCTACATGAGCAAGGTTGAGAGGCACAAGGGTGTTTTCCTGACAAAAGACTTGAAATATCTTAAGTAGCTTAAAATTCTTTTTCTCCTCTTGGTCCTTCCAGAATAGACCACATCGAATGTCCATTCAAATTTTCATTTCCTTGGAGCATGCTCACTTTTTCATTAACACATCCACAGAGTTGGCTGGGACTTTTAATGTGAAGCTTCATAATCAGAAGAAATTCCTTCTTGCCAATCTTTTCCCAATATATGTTTTCATGTGTCCAAAAAGGGTATTTATCTGACTGCACAAACACATGGAGAAATTTGAGATTAATTTTATATTAATTCAGTGCACACCTTACTGTTCTTTCAACATAGGGAAGAGTGATCCGTTTTTTGTTTGGTATCACTGCACAGGTATTGTCTGACACCATCTGGGAATGATCATAGCATCTATGACTGGAAATGCCATGTTTTTAGTCTTTCCTATATGAGTGTGAAATTTCATGTGCTGGTCCACACATTACCTCAACCCTGTGCAAATAGATTATTTTTACAACAGCTCTACAGAGCTCTGTCTCTTTGCAAAAGCCATGCAGCTTTCAAACTAATTGGACCTGAATGTAATGAATCTGAAAAGAAGTAGGCTAACTCTCAACTCTACTGTTCACCAGTGTGTATGCAGAACTCAAAAATTTTATCATCTCTTTCTTTTTCACCACAGCTACTGTTATGTGATGGATCAGTGGTGACACATGAAATACGTTTCTTCATGATTAAGGAGCTAAGTGTTAGTAGTATTTATGTGTATGAAAAAAACCAATATTTTTAATTGCTAAATGTCTCCTTTGAAACGAAAAGAAGATTAAATCTCTCTGATTTAGTGTGATTAAAACAATAAATGTAAAATGAAAATATGATTAAAAACCTAATGCATGGCCCACTGGTAGAGTTACTACATAACCAAGTCTCCTCCCAAACACAGTTTCAACATTCTTATTGATGTGTTGAAAACCTCTATTGGCATCATTGTGCAACTTATGCTTTCCTTGTTTATTCTGGTATCTGAGTTCCTCTAGAGACTATAATGGGAATTTGGGACTCTGCTGTGGCTAAGTGCAATAGGAATAGGGGAACTGGCAAGGGGGTGGAAAAGTAAAAGAAGGGCAGAGTAAGAGCAGTAAGACAGAGCTGGGAGGGAAAAAAATGGCAGATATTGAATCCCTATTGAGCAAGTAAGGGAATTTCTTTCCAAGCAATCAAGCTACCATTCTATGTTGTTTTCCGGAACTCTTATTCTAACTGCTGTTACCTCTACCTTGTTAAAATGCATATATCTCATGACTTCAGTGAGAACATGATAAACTGAGCAGTAAATACAGATGGAAATCCCACTTTTTGCATGTTTTGAAGGCTATGTATTCAATTTACACTGGTCATGTGTGCAAAGTTGTAGCACAGTATTTTTATCTTAAAAAGTGAGAAAAATTCTCAAAACATCAATGCAATTCTTTATCTCTGAGATAGTTTTGAGTTTTCAAGACCCTTGCCTGAGTTTCTAGGTCCTGCATAGTTATGTGTCCTGGTTGGAAACACTTGTATCTGAACTAGGGCCTGTGAGATGCTGCAGGTTCTGCTTCCCTAAGGTTTTATGACTTCAGGGTAAGCAGCATTTGAGTGTGTGGGCAACCTACCCCAGCTGTGCTGGTGAAAAGCAGGTTCTGCCTGCTTAGGTTTGTCTATGTAGAAGCCTCCAGATGCAGCATGCTGTTGAAGCAAGAAGGACTTGGAAATTGTTCATAACTTGCCAGAGTTACACTGAAAGAAGGTCTTGATTGTTCGTTTTGGTGAGGAGCAGGAAGATCACAGATGGCCAAAAAAATGTCTTGTTATCTGTAAAACAAATAAGTCATTCAGTCAAGCTCTGTGCGTAGGACAAAGGGAAAGGCAAGATGGAACAAGCCCACACTTACTTGGATCTGATAACAGCACAACCTGAGGTAACTGTTGTTAAAGGCTAACAGAGGAAATGTGACCTAGGGTTCATCCAAGTGCAAGTATCCTTGGGGTCTAGACTCCTGTTTTCAACAGCCTTTTCACCGGTCTTGTCCTAAGCCCACTGACTCTTCCTTTGGAGAATAGCTGAGAATAGGAGAGCATAGAGCCACATTAGAAGTCAAGAAATCAGAATCCTTTTTTGTTTAGAATCATAGGTTTAGGTTGGAAAAGACCTCTAAGATCATTGAGTCCAACCATTAATCCAGCACTGCCATGTTCACCATTAAACCATGTCCCCAAGTGTTTCTGTCTTTTGCATTTATTCATGTTGCAGGTGTGTTCAAGGGAATGGCAACCACTACACTACACTACAGATGAGTTGGAAAGAGTCTTTTCAAAGAGGGGACCCATGCAGTGTTCAAACAACAGCCAACTGGACATGCTCTTTAGGAGTATTTCAGCAGAGAGATTAAAACAGGCCTGGAGGCAGCCATAACCTAAGAACATGTGTAGAATAATACAGATGAGCTAGTGGTCTTCATTTTTGCCTCTCTTATAGGCACTTGTGACATATAGGCTTGCTTAAGGTATGCTGGCACTGCTAGGGTTTTTGAGAAGCCATCACATGTAGAAGTGGGCTTGAGGCAGAACACATCACAATAAAATCTGAAAACAATTGAACAACCAGATGTATGGCTTACCCTGACATCTTAAAAGTTGACTGAAATCTCTGAGTAAAAAAAAAAGTGAAGTCTGAGCATGGAGAAAACCATGCAATCTGTCAGATAATCATGTGAAAAGCTTGAGGGGAGAAAAGAGAACCTTAGCTGAATGCTTAATTGCCATTTTCCAAGCAAGAATACAATGGCTTCTCTGCTGATCACAATTATGCTGTTATAAATCTACTGATTTCTTCTGTGCTACCTTGGATTTACAACATTGTAACCAGCCTTACAGTCCTGTTGGGTCTGCTGCTGCCAAAGAATTGTATTTTACCACTCAGGCACACCCAGGAGATTTCTCTTTATGTTGTCACACAGCAAATGGTCTATCTTCTGAAAGAAAAGCATGAAGATTCAGCATGTCCAATTCCTGCTTGTTTTAGTGATTATTCTGTATTTAGTCAGGGTTAGGAACAAAAATTTAGTTCTAAATGGCTAATCTGATTGTGATCTGATTTGCAAACTTCTATTTTGATTTTGAAGTTTTAACTTGACCGAGAAACCCATTGGACTCAATGTGTGGCTGATCTGTATCAAAGCTCAGTCACGAAGCTGTAGGACTGGAAGGGGTCACAAAATGTCCCACCACCCGTATTACAGAAGGATTCCATGATATGACTGGTTTGTTCTTAACAATCTGCACTGTCTTCCCCAATAGATTTGAGCTTTGGTCCACTGCTCACTCTGACCTCCTAGACTGGAAGTTCTTGCCCTCTTTTCCTATATTGCTCTGAAATCTTCTTTACTGTAAATTAATTTTTCATCCTTTTCTCCATGACCACAGAGAACAGTTCATCATCCAACAGCCTTTTTCATACTGGAAAACTGTTAGCATGTGCTCCTTCAGCCTCCTCTTTTCTAGACTAAACGGACCCAGTTCCTTCAGCTTTTTCCTCATAGGTCATGTTTTCTAAACCTCTTAACATTCTTAGTTGTTTCTTTTTTTCTTTTTCTTTCCGTGTAAAAGAGAAGACAGTTATTCTGGGAAAATTATTTCCCCAGCATCTGTCCATAGTGGGTCCCTGCTATGAGACCATATCTTACTTGCTGGAGAGTGTGTTACCCACCTTTGAGTTAATGCTAACCTGAAGGTCTCAGGCTCACATTATCTTGTTATCTATTGTCAGTCTCTGTAGTCACTGTGTGGTGTGGAAAATGAAAGTAGAATGGTGAGGAAGTATTACTGAGTAGGGGTAATGTGTGCTAATGTGTGCCAAGGTGTACAGATTTAGCATACAGATAACTGACTGAGAAGTCACATATTTCATGGTTTCCAAGAAGCCCATCTTTAGAAATCCCTCCTTAAAGAGGGAAGTTAGTAGGTACCCTTCTTGGAAGATTCTGGAAGGTGGATGCAGTGGAGTCATGGACCATCAGTGCTGATGATTTGAACTAAGAATTGATGTTTGCATTGCTAGAGGGAAAGTTTTCTCTGCAGTGGAGAAGAAATGTATTTTCTACCTCCCTTGCCCCTCATGACAATGGTATTTCTGGAGGGAGAACTGGTCAGGCTTGTCTCAAGAGTCCAGACTGGCTGTTTTCTAGCCTAAACATACAGGAGTTTTATGTTCTACTGATTTTTGTACCTGAAGCTTGAACTACTTATTCTTCTGTTATTCATTTTAATGAAATGCACCAGAAAATGCAAAGATGATGAAAAGCCTCTCAGAGTCCAGGATCAGCCCTGGGATCCCTTAGCCCCATGACAAGTCAAAATAATGTGTGAGGTTATATTAGAATTTTCACATTTCCTTTCTTTGGGGGTGGAAGACTGAAAAATGTAGTCAAATATCTCCAAATCCATTTTCATGTTTCTTAAGCATCGTCATCACTTATTGTCCTTAATTTGACACATAAAATTTTCCATCATTTCTGAGGCTGGCCCTGCTGAGGAGCTGAAGCCTATTGAGTCTGGTCTGCAGTATGTCTGTGACAAACACACAGCAATTACTCTAATGAGTAATATTTGCCACAGTACTAAATGCTGGTGGGAATGCAAATCCCAATGTATTCATCCTACAAATTTAGAGTTGCCTCTAAATTAGCCCAACTAACTTCTGCTGAAGTTAAGCTCTGCTTACACTGGCCATGACAAAGAACTTCACCTCTGCTAGAGGACAGAGTTAAGCCTCCTTCCAGCTGAAATGGCTTATGAAATGTTTTCACAAACGTGCGTGGATAGCACCAGGCTGTTTCAGAATCACATTTACAAACTGCACTCTCCTTCAGAAGCTGGAGATCCTGTTCAGAGAAAGCTGAAAGAGCCACTTGTGTCATAGTTTGCACTGTCAGAGCACAAAGGAAGCACTAGGCAGTGGGGTGCAGCTACAAACCAGCCAAAGTTTGTTTCATGCTGTGTTAGCTGGGAATAAGGAAAGCAGAAGCACTGCCCTCCTGTGAGCCCCAGTGGGAGGATTTGCCAAGAGGACGCTGTGGGACAATCCAGGAGGAGCTGTGAAGGAACCAGTAAAGAGGTACAGACATTTTTGCAAAAGGTAGTCCAGTAATGGATGTCCTTGACCTTGATGGCATGATGCATCACATTGCTTTCCATTTACTAATGCAAGAGGGAATTTACTCAGAGTTCTGGAGATATTACAGAAAGCCACCCAAGAGAAGACCTTATGAATCCTTCTTCAATCCAGTAGCTTCTAGACACATTTGCAGACTGACTGCCTGGGTCTCCATATTGATCCTGAATTGTTGTTTATCCCTTTTGTAGCCTGGAAGAAAGTCACAGGACTTCTGGATTTTTATTCCTTCAGACTAATTTGTATCTTCTGTTTTCTGTGTTTGAATGATAAATGCGGTCATGCCCATGTAATATTATTGGCAACAGGGTTTCCTAAAGACTGCAAAGATGCTTCTAACCTTCTGCCATTATGTGATTATTTTGCCAACTTCCTGGACATTCAGAGGGTGTTTACTTTCCCATTTTATATTTTTGCACAGTGGAGATACATATCATCAGACAGGAGTCAAACATGTCTAATTAAATAACCCCATCCACATTCACATACGAGAGTGGCCAATTCAGGAGCTGCTAGCAGTTCTGCCATAAGCTGAAAGACCATGCCATTAATTTCATTACATTAAAGTGCAGCTTGCTAAAAAATACTTTTTTTCCTTCACTGGTAGAATTAGAACTTTCCTGGTGCCTAGTTTGGCAACAGAAAGGATGGCTTTATGAATGAATGTGTAAAGTGAAAGAAACAGTTGCTGATGATCAGAAGGCTATTGAGTTTTCTGCCATGAAGAACAACTTCCAGAACCAAGAAAAATGTGAAGTCTGTGTTCTGTGTTCTTTACCATTCAGTGGTGCAGGATGCCATGGTCGATCAGTTGTTAGCATAGACCTTCAACAAATCACATAACTCTTTCAACCTTTCTACTTTTCTGTGCAAATGAAAAAGTAACTGTAAATCTTGCTGACAATTACTTCTATATCTATTGGCAGGCAGTCAACTTTGGCCTGAACAACATGGGAACAATATGTGCTGCACAGCCAATGCCCTATAATTGTCTCTTTAGTTTCTCCTGCAACTTGTAGAACACATTTCTCCCAGGTGATCTGCTTCTTTAAATATTAGTACAAGCTTGTCTGGCACAGAATGCCAATAATTTATGAGTCAGATTCTGCTTTTCAGTGATATTTACAGTGTGCTCTGTTGTAGAGCACATTAGATACTCTTAAGTACAGATGAAAATGGAGGAAAAGTGATTTTTTTTTTTTGTTACCTTCAAGATACAATTAAAATGATTCTAATTTTTCTATTAACTGTTTCATCAGCTGACAGAGACCCAAAGCCTGTTTTTTCACTCAGTCTACATATGTATGCTCATTAGTGAATGGCACAAGGATACAGTAAAAGCAGCCTCCAAATACTTTCCTCTCTGTGCACAGGACTGCTCTCTGGGTTGCCTTGTCATCTTGACTCCTTGATGTACTGCTGTAATGATTAATCACTGTTGTTTTTGTTACTGTATCTTCTCCAAGACTTCTCCCTGGTTTCTGAGAAGGGTGCTGTGATAGTAGGCAATTATAGCTTCTTGGTTGCGATGGATACTTTTCTAGTGGGAACCACTGACCTCTGACTTTCTACTTCTGAATTAGTCTGTCAGTGCTGAAGGCTTTATAACACTTACTTAATGAGCAATCTCTTCTCACCTCTTCCAAAGACTTAATAGCAGAAGCTGTAGTGAGATCTCCTATCATCATCTCTTTTTGTTCGAGGCATTACTGAACATGCACCAATGTTTTATGTAATGTTGTTACAGTTAAATCCAAGTAACACACAAAAGCAAATGAGGAGGAGCACATACTGCCTTCAGTTCTACCTCTTTAACACTTTTCATTCAATTTTAGTGTACAATTTAGTCACTGGAAATCCACTGAGGATTGGAACATGTTAGACTATTCTAGTTAAATTTTAAATGAAGGTTCAAACTATAGTTTAGGCATACTAACTATAGTGGTGTTGAATTAAGTTTCCTTTACAATTTTAAGGATCACCTGCTCTCTCAGGCTTCCAGGTCTGGAGTTTGGAATCAGACATGTTTTCTGGCAATTTTCTGTCTTAATGTCTGGATAATGCTGCACCAGTTACTGAATTTGGCCTATAGCTACTTCAATTGACTAAAGTCTTCTTCTTACCTTCAAACTTGAGTCCAGCTCAAGTCTGTTTGAACATCTGAGAACATTGGAAAGGATGGATGGCTTGCTGTTGTGGTGTGTCACCTATTGAGCTGTAACAGGAGACCCCTGGCAGCTTTTGTGGGATCAGTTAGTGCCTGGGGGAGTGAAGCAGGCTCCTGCTGATAACCTAGCATTAGGCTTACTCCTCTGTGTGTGTGTGGTGGATTTATCTCCCACTAGACTGTGCACCTTTTTCACTAGACCTGAGAGATGGAGTAATAGAAAATCCAGCAGTACAGGTGCTGGAGAGCCTGCTGACCCACACTGCCCTGCTCTGCTGCCAGAGGCAGGGCAGGCAGCCTCTCTGTCCCATCAAACGGTGCTGGATGAACCAGGAGGGCTTTTCAGGTGCACAAGGAGCTGTGAAGATCTCAGAAATGTTAGCTAGTGTGCTGGAGATGTGTCTGTAGCAGTCAGCATTCCTAAAAGTGCTGCGTGGGAGGGGTGCTTGGGGCTGTACACAGTTCTGCCTGAAGCATGGCTCTGGGCCTGGGCAGTGCTTGTTATGCCAGTGGCAACCAGTTCTTCACCTGGACCAGTAAATAAGAGAGAATGGGCACACCGTTTACTCTCTGGGGAACTGCATTTGTGCTAGTGAAATATTTAGCCCAGAATGTGATGGTGCTTCTCAGTCTTGAGTAGGAGGCTGGACAGAGAGGATACAACTGGGTTACAAGGACATTCCCAGACCTGGGAGGATTCTCCTTTCACCTTGGCTGGTTTAGTTGAGCAGATACAATTTTGTTGCAATGCCCAGGCTTGGAGTGCTGTTCTGGAGAGCAGGACTGACACAGCTGAGCTCCTCTGCCCCTCTCTGAGGATGGCTGGAGTCCTTCACAGAGCTTTCTGGACATGTTCATTAATACAGTCTGTCTGAACTAAAGTATCCTAATGAGAAAAGAAAAACACTTACCATTTGTCTATGGACAAATGACAGGATTCCTAAATGCTTTTATTTTTTATTTTTTTTCAGCAACACTCAAAACACCAGTGTCTATTCCTGCAGAAAAATCTTTCCTGCAATATCTCAAAGACTCACTTGTAAGAATTCCCACCTTGTCAGGTCTGGCAGACCTTTTCCAGCCCTCCTCCTTGTCCTGCCTGAGCTGAAGGTGTTGTTGGACTGCAATGTTCCTCCTGGGGTTGGTGGGAGCATGCTGTCTCTCTGCTCTGCATCCCATGAAGCAAAGGCAGGGGGAAACTTGTCTATGGTCACAATCAAAAATTTCAGTATGAAGCTGTCCTGTTCAAATTGGCACATAAAAATATGTGGCTTTTCCAAAGGTGCCTAGTTTTTAGAGCTTCACAGACTCTTTTGGGGAATTCTTTGTGCTGAACATCTTTGGGTGTCAAAAATGAAATGTGAGTGATCTGAGTCAATCTCTGAATGGCTTCTTACTCCTGATAGTCACATGTCTGTAACTGAGTTTATTCCTGGTGGTGGTGATGGGGATTAACCCCATCCCATCTCCAAAGTGGGGAAATACATTGTAAAAACAAATTTTCAGTGCTGATATTGGCTTAGAGGAAGACCAGAGCCAGTAAAAACAGTTATTGCAGGCTTCAGATGAAATCTCTGATATGCAGTAGCTTTCCCAGATGTACAGGCACAAGGAGGATAGCTGGGTTCACATATTTTCTCACACATATCTGCTAATGGAGAAGTCCCATGTCCCACTGTAAATGTAAATACCCAGTAATGTTATATAAAGTTATGGGTTTCTCTAGAGAATTTTTGCTTCATAAATTTTTGGCAGCTCGGGATGGATGTAATCCTGCTCCTATGTGTTAAGTGGAAACAGGGCCTATTGCTGTCAGATAGCTACACTGAAGCCTTGAACAACAAGGGATATCTTTTTAATGGACACAGAAATACAGTTGCCATGAATTTTGAGACTTAGGATTTAAAATGTGCATGAGTATCACCTTTGAATAAGGTACTGCCTCCTGCCTGTATTTCATAACACAAGACAGGATTATTGCTTCACCAGAATACATGAGAGGAGTTGCTGCAGCAGTGGCATGTGAGGTTTGGATATCACAGAATTGTTTTGGCTTTAGGTAGCTCATTTAAGTGATGCTGCATGACACCTTTTTCCAGTGATCTGAAACATAACAAAGGTGTATTCTCTCTTGCTGTCTCTGACCTGGCTGGGGTTTGCCACAGAGGACATTTATTTGTCACTGCGCATAAAAGCTTTGAAGGATTTTTTGTTGGTGATATATTTAGTCTTTTTGTGCTGTTGGAAATTTTCTCATTTAAACCTCTGGGCACTGGTTTTGCTTATCTTTTGTTAAATTACGTTCCTAAACAAATATTTCATATGACCTTGATGTGATTTTAGGCAATATTTTACATAGCTCCATCTTAAAGTCTGACTCATGAATCCTTTGTATCTATCGTCAGACATCTGTTGCCTGAAAGATGGCATTCTCAAGTTGTGTGAGGACCCCTGGATATATGTCTGTAAGTCTCACTTCCTAGGCTGGATTTGGCACCTGTTTTTCGGACATCTTGGTATCCTTTCCCAGGGGGACGTCCAAGTCTGGGATCTTTCCAAATGGGAAAACTCATCACATGCTAGATCAGCAGCTAAGATCCACAGAGCTGGCATGGAGGAACCGGATGTAGTTACTAGGCTGATTCCAGGTATGGGATCTTCAGAAACCTGTGCGAGCTATCTGCATGTGAGTCTCTGTTGGCAGTAGGATTATGTCTAGAAGTTTGAATTCCCTGCTTATCCAGAGACGATTTTATTCAGCATGCTCTGCACTGGCCCTGTGATGTCTGTGTACGTCCCATGAAGACAAAGCAAGTCAGTCTGTTGGGCAAAACAGAGCAGGGTTGGAGTGTCAAGGGGCAGAGTGATCCTTCAGTGCCTCTATAAGATAAATCTAACAAGGATTGCTGTTGCTAGTAAAAATACCCCTTAGAGATGACAAAGAGCACACGTGCACTTCGCAGGTTAAAAATATGTCTGTAATTGTGTCACTCCATGGTGCTTATAAACATTTTGGAGAACCTAGCTAAAATTTATGATACGTGAAACACAGTGTTAAGGCATCATTGAGCCACCACTGTTTTTAAAATCTGGCATCCCCTTTACTTGTAAGACTAAACTGTTTTAAATTTATTTACACCCCATCATTTCCTTAGGGACCTGTTTTCCATAAACTAATGAGTCACTGGTGCAAGAGCTCTGCTGTTATTCCTGGCAAAGACCATTTTGACTCAGAGGCATACCTCACTGGATTTTTTTCTTCAGTAGCCCACTGCAAATAATAAATAGGAGAAAATACATCATGTTTTTGAGTATCAGAGACAAGTTGCAGGACTGTGAAAGGTTAAACGAAGCAATTACAAGTTGAAACCCATCTTACTGTACTTGTCCCCACAATTTTGCATGTCTTACTCTTCTCATCTGTTTCAAAATTGTACATATGCTTTGTTGAAGACTAGGTCGATCCACCAGCAACCACAGAGCGTGCAAGCTTGCAAAAGGGAAGTAACTAGATTGATATTCCTCACTGTGTCCAAAGGAGTGATATCTCCTTCCTCTTCCCTTGATTAACAGCATGTCACAAAATGGATCTTTTACTTAACATTTGAGATACCAAAAGGCTGCTGGTGAGACATACAGGACTTTCTAAGCAAGCAATAAGCTTAAGGTTAATTTTTAGAAGTAAAAAGCCAAAAGCTTCAATGGATTTTCTAAGTGCTGATTCTCAGTGCTGAGTGAAAGTTCTGTAAAGGGACTGGGCACGGTAATGTGTACACCCAAGTACAAAACTGTGGTAAACATGAACTGTAGAAATCAAACCCTTTTCTTACATAACACTTCCAATATGCACTTCAGTTATTCACACCTTTGCACTAAGGCCCAAAAGATTGTAAAACTGATTTATTGATGAGGGGGAAAAATGGTTATTATTGGTGTGATTACAATTGATTGCTAGAATATTAGCTTATTTACATGAAAAATGTCAAAATAAGTGTCTGTGATTAACCTCAAGGTAAAAACCTCTTCCCAATTTCATATGAAAACATGTTGTTCTACCCATGGATATGCCTCAGTCTCCACAGCAGCATAGCAGTATGAAAAACAGAAAAGGCCTTGATGCTGTGCAAGCCCTGCTCAGCAATAACAAAAACATCCCAGAATTATCAACGCTGTTCTCAGCACAAATCCAAAACATAGCCCCATACTAGCCACCATGAAGAAAATTAACTCTACCCAGCCAAAACCAGCACAGAAGTAATTTCCCCAAAGCCTAAAAATTAATGTGCCAAAGCTGAAACCAGAAGCTGAATGTCCTGATTTGCTGGTCATGTACTTTAACTAAAAGACCACCTCTTCCTGCAGAGAAGAAGAAGTAATTATTAAACACAGGAGACAAAATGTGCAGAAATAGTGATGAACTAGAGCTATAAAATAGGATTTGTTTGTCTGGTTCCTCCCCCCTCCCCCATCAATCCCAGTTTTAATCTAATTTCTTTAAGCACTGAGTGGAATACAGTTCTTTATCTGTGAGCCCTCATGAATGTAGAGCAACCAAATAGGACAGAAGTGAAGTCTTCAAGCAGGGAATGTCCCTGTATATTTCACAAGCTCAGGTGACCATGAGGAAGAAATCCACATGAGGCCAAATTGTCAATGGGTACAGAAATAATTTTTTCTCTGACCTTTCTTTTGCTCACCGTGTCAGTAAACTGATTACTGTTACATGAGGGTGTACTGTTAATAGCTGCTCATTTAAAAATTTTAACTTATAAAATCCACTTTGAAGATGAGATGAGCATTATGGCAAATACTAAAAATTCTAAATAATTGACTTCAAAAATAACTGATGATGCTTGAGGTCAAAAGCACTAATAAGGATGTGTAGAAATGGATTGTGCATCACATTTTGAATTGTATAATTTCTATGCTGTATCTCTGAAACATGAATCTTACAGTAAACCTGGCGAAATCTGTTCACACTGAGAATAACCATTGCAAAATGCTTCTGAATTACACTAGAAAAAGTACTGTGATAAGTATAACTCTGTTGAATTACAGCATATTATACAAAGAGTACTGTTAAAAAAAAGAGTTCAGTTTTCTGATATGTTTTAGATCTTCTAATCCATCCTGGTAGCCCAAGTTTAAATTTTCCATGTGAACTTTTTCTTTCTTAAATCTTAGAAGGTGATGAGGTCCCATGCTTATAGAGTATTTCAGACTTTCCATTTCTTTATTATGTGTGTATGACGTAAAGTGCTTTTATGTACAAAGTAAATAATGGCTTTTAGATATAAGCAGACAGATTTGTAAATTTAAATATTATTATATATTTATAACTGCAGCCAGATTATTTGATAATGCTCATGTCTGCCTACTCTCACAGAACGCGTGAATGTTTTCATTTCATTTTATGATGCTGTATTGCATGTATGTGTGTAAGCACTTGAAAATATTCTCACAGATGTAAAGGCATGACGAAGCCCATGTTCAGCCCTTTGAGTGGGTGACAGACCCTTGACTTGAACGTACTCCTAGCAAAATTTATTGCTGATTAGGGGCAGAAATGAGTTTTTACACTAAACATGCTCAACGTGTCAGGTAATGCATTTGGCCAAGGGTGCCTACAGTCAAAGGCATCTATCCTGGCAGCCAGGCACCAAGATGCCCAGCATGGTGCTTTAGAGGTGCTGTGAGCTCCTGCAGCCTGGCAGAGGTCAGGCAGGTGCTGCAGGTGAGAACATGGGTGGGTAGAAGAAATGGTAGAGGTCACAGCACGCCCCATTCCCACCATCACTGGGTGCACACTACCTCTGGTAAGCACAGCACATGGGTTTCTCTCATCTCTCTTGTTCAGGTTGAGTCTGCAGAGCGGAAAAGGAGAGAGAGCTTCTGCCTTGTGTCTTTACCCTGACTGAAGCCAGAGAAAATACAAGATTTGGTCAGTTTAGGACCCAGCCTCCATCCCAGGCTGCCTGTTCTTGAAGCTTTGCTTGTACTAGGTGGAAATGCCAGGAAAACACCATGGTGAGCTGCATCCTCTAAAAGCATGCACATGTACATTCATGCACACATGCACACTGCGGTGCCCTTCTTGCAGCCAGGTGTTACATTGCAGACACCTCAGTGAGATGGGGATGGGGCAGGAAGGGAGAGCAGGGCCATCACTTTAGCCAGCAGCCTCCAGGACAGAACAGTAAACTCCCACTAAAGCAGACGAATATACCAGCAGGGTGGATGAGACAATTATGGGGTTATTCAGGAAAAAAATGTGTTTCCCAGACTTGCCTGGGTCTTACCCCTGCTTGTCACTCACTGTGACCTTACATACCCCTTGGTGTACGTATTTTTGTTTTGTTAACCATCATCCATTCTGACTGATAGCAGCATGGCCAGAAAACAAGGGTCTGGTTCTGCACTCCCTTCCTGCAGCCTCAGCCCCATCCTGCTCAGTGTGGAGTGGGTGAAGTGGGACTGCCATGAGTAGGGGATTAATGGTGTCTGAATGCACTCCAGCATTAAAAGCCACCTTGGTGGGACACTGAGGCTGTGCTGCACTGAGGGGCAGAGAGCACCTTTAGGAGATTTATTCCCCTACTTAGACCCTCATAATTTTTTTTCCTTACCTGTGCAGAAAAGGAATTCAATAAATCACCAAGAAATGCCTCATACGGTCACAAGGAAAAACCATTACCTGCACGTTTTCTGCATGCATACAGCATCATATCTACATTACAAATGTCACAAACATGTCTTAGAATCAGTCTGCTTCACTTTTTCCAGATGGCATAAAAACAGCTTTCTACAGCTGTTCCTTAAAACATATTTTTACTTAAGTAATGGTGTTTTGCTGAACAATGGTACTCATAAACAAGTACTGTTTTGTACTGTTTTAACTGACTACCAAAGACACAGAGAAGTGCTGAATTTTGCTTACAGGCTCTGTTTTTTTCTTTGCTTCATGGTGTAATTGATGCACACAAAAATTATGTAGAACAGGTTGTCAGAAATGGCAGCATTTTTTTCCACCCTGAGTAAAGGCTTTGAATTTAATTTGGCTATATTTTTAAATACGGTAGCATTGAGCTGGAGAAACAGAATTTTGAACATCAAAAGTCCTGAGACATTTTGTTTTGATAATTTCAAAACTTTATAAAATGCTCTTAAAAAAAAGGTCTTTGAATACAGATTTTCCTGTATAATGCTTTACTTCTGGCAAATCAGAATTTTCTGAGAAAAAAACCATGTCTCAATTAACTCCACTTGATATGAGAAAGGTTATTTAAACCTCTTGAAAGTATTGTGTATTTCGCAAAAACTCTGAGATTTAATTAGGGGATTTATGAGGAACCACAGTCAGATGCAAGTAAAGAGAATCATAGGCCTGCCTTTAGCAATTAGGGGATCTTTGTATTTTTGGAGGAAATAAGTCCTCAAATCTTTCACCTCCATCTTCCATCCTTCCATCTTCCGGCTCCTTGAAATCATGACTATAGAAATCATTACTATCTGAGTGTCAAGCTGATAAAACAATTCCTTGTGAAAACCAAACAAAATAATGTTTAATAAATTTCCTTCTGAGCCTGTCTTTTTGTATTGGGACAAACCACTTATTTTTTTTCTTTTTTGTGCTCCATTTCCTTGTCTGTAAAATGGAGTATGTGATCCTGGTGCTTGAAGGAAACAGTTTAGTCTCTCCTATTGCAAGTTCAACTTTTCTTGCACAAAAAATGGGCCAGATCGTCAGTGAGTGCAACGTGGAGCAGGTCAAACAACAAGGTTGGGTTTTGCATGGAAATACCAATTTGCTGAAATCCAGATTTCTGACCGGCTGCTCAAACTTTTTTTGACCAGAATGAAGTTACTGGTTAAAAGCAGCAAGATCAAGCATCCACCTGCTGTGGAGAATTTTATTACAGAGACAAACACACTGCAGAAAATTTGGAGGAAGTGAAATACTGTGCAGCATTTGCAGCAAGTAAGGCACCTTTAGGAAGCCTCTTTCTCAGGAATCTTTGCTGAAAGGTAAATTTATTTAAAAAGATAACTCTCCTTTATTGTTGCAAAGCATAACCTCCTGTCAGAAAAGACTAGAAGTGCTGTATATGCTCAGTCTGGCCTCAGTAATGGCTTGTTGTGCCAAAGGAACATAAGCCAGTTGAAAGTGGATCAGAGATGGGGGTATAGTGTAGCATTGCCATGAAGAAAGTGAAAGGCACATTTGGCACTAATTTACTCTGTTTTCAACCCCAAAACCCCAGCATTTGCCTCGACAACTCTATGCTGTATGTTCACAGAGCACTACAGCTATCTGGAATGTTAAGAAAACAAACACATACCAAGACGTGTCTCGTGCTGACTAACATTAATTTAACAATGTTTTGAAGGAAAAATCTTCAGGACACTGTGATTGCTTCCTCCCCTTTCTGACTTTGTTGGTCATCTGGGAGGTTGTCCCTGTGCTGTATTTTTCTGGGAGCTGTTCACATCATTCCCGCAGCTGGATGGGAGATGTTGGAAGACAGCAGTACACCCAAGGGATGAGTTTTGGATCAGCCTGGAAAGGTAATGCTGAGGTATCCATGCTCCTGCTGCCTGTTTATACAGCACTTCCTCCTCTCCAGGTTTCCCCTGCAACACCTATACTCACAGTCATTTGTGTAGACAGTGCAAAGTCTAATTTGGGGCTTTAATACAGTGTGAATTTACTGTATTCACTACACTCTCAAGAGGATGCTCCAGGTTTTTACTGCAGCACTGTTGTTCACAGCACACACTCAGGCTTGACTTTTTGGAAAGAGTTCTCCAGTTGCTGACAACTTCGTAAAAAATACTGCCATGCTCCCAAGATTAGTGACACTGTATTTTTGAATTATCTCTTTGTTTACCTAAATCTAGGTCAAGTGAGGTCTCATTTGGATGTTTTCAAGACAATCATCTGAAAAGAAATTAACAAATTGCATTGCTGAGGTTGAATTTTCTTAATTGGTTTGCAGTCTATTAGAGACTGCAAAGCACAGCTTTCCTTCACTCCAGAGAATGTCATAACAAGTTACCAGGTCTTTTTGTAAGCACATGAGAATATTTAAGTCATTAAAAAACATTACTGTTTGTGTGGCATGATTAATTTCCAGAGGAGTAATGGAGATTTTGCTAAGGCAAAGTGGCTGCTGAGGATCCAGACAGTGGGTGATCCAGCAGCAAGTTGTGAAAGGGAATCCTGTATCCTGAGCGCATGAGTTGGAATATTGGTGCATGCTTTGGTTACACCAAAGGTCTCTTGGTCCTCTGTTGTTGGTTATTAGAAGTTCTAGAATGCTTTTTCCCAGTCCTGTATCTGCATTACACACACAGACTTGCAGTATGGCACAGCAGAGGTAATCCAGGTGCCTAACAGGTGGGAAAAGTATCAGTGGCATTAATGGCAGAATTATACTAATGCAGATTTTTAGATACTTAAAAAATTCACTTCTACAATTTTGTTGGGTGCAATTCTGACCTTAAGGTAAGGCCTCAAGACCAGACGGAACTTCTGTGACCAGGTAAATGCAGAAGACAGAGGATACTTGTTTTTCAGCCCACAATCAGGTTTGCTCATGCACTGCTGCCTTTGCAGCCCCAAGCAATTCCCATTAGCTTTAGCAAAGCTAAATGGTTGAGTGCCACAGAGTTAGGCCACATTAATCTCACCTTTTCCCATGTGGGCTTTAAAAAATAGAAATGAAAACAGTTGAGAGAAAATACTGGTCTTCTGGGAGAAGAACAGGTTCTGCCTGCTGGTCCCAGAGGGAATATATAACACCAGGATTAGAGTTACTAAAGAGTGGCTTAATGGAGCTGGCTGGCTTAAAACTGGTCATGGTTGTACACATGGGAATAACATCTGCATACCAATAGAGCAAGGCAGTCCATGGTCTTTAGCTAAGAACCAATCAAATAAAATCAAAGCAGTGTCATCATATATAAAAAAATTACCATTTTTAAATTTTGGACTTAAGCACAGATTTATTGATCTTATATGTAGATGTAGGGAATAAAGCATGATAGTTTAAGTCCATTAGAAGGTGAATCCGATGGATGTTGTTTGCTAATCTCCTGAGCCAGCGACCTGTAAGAAAAGGATGTCTCTGCAAAGCAGTTGGCTGTCAGCTTCTTTGGCAAAAGGGCTTCAGGTGGTCTTGCTCAGGTACACCACTGCACATATCCTTGCATTTAGATGGGGCCATTCCTGGACCTGCAGGCCCAGGTAATGCAGAAGCTCTCCTGTTCTCAGTCACATTAGAAAATCACCTTCTCAAACTGAATCAGCTCCATTTTAAAGCAGTTTGCACTCTTTAGAAGTGCATGCCAGAACCTCACTACCATCTGACAGCTAAAGCTTTTTAATTGCCCTCATCTGTATATTTGAGGCTAATTTTCTATAAATTAATTATTTTATTAGTTTTATCTTTTCATCATCTTATGTACCCCACAGCGTTTACTATCTCTCAAGATAAAGTAATATTGACATATCTTTTATCTGCCTTCATCCCCCATTTTTCTGCCTATCAGTCCCTTGCCCCCATGCCTTGCTTGGGTGTGCCCTGGCCTTTCCTGTGCCTGGTGGCTCCCTGTACCCAGGGAAATGGCACTGCCCTGCAAAAGTGCTCAGTGCTTGCCTATGCTGTTGCATGCTTTCATGCACATTTCTGACCATTCTCCCAGACAGATCCTCGACTTGGTCAAAAGGTGTCATGAGCCAGGGAGTGCTGTTCCAGTCAGTACCAACAGTGTAGGTATCTAAACCTAGGTGTGTTTAAGTTGCTGGTATAGCTATAATCTCATAGTGACCTCCTGCACTCCTCACACAAGTGTTTCTCAGGTTTGCATTACTGCCGTCGATAGAGGTGAAGTCTGCTCCTCTGTGGTGGGAGTTACTGCTGTAATGCTGGAAATTTTGTGGATAGCATCATTTGCTGGATAGAAAGGGAGAGAGAAGGAGGGAAATAGGAAATCTGAAAGAGGAATAAGTTAGTGCAGGTTGTTATAAATTATCAGCTGTCAAGAGGCAAAAAAAAAAAAGAAAAAGGGTTGTATCATTTTGTGTGAAACCTTCATCTATGTACATTCAATTTTTTTTCCTACCCTAATCCTGAAGTTTGCTGTTACTTGGGCTGCTGTATTTGCTGATATCCTCAGACAAAAGTACAGTCTGCAGTTTATCTATCTGGCAAACCCTTCAAGTGCCTATTGACAGAAGAAAGTTTGGTTCTGACCTACACTGAATCGTTCTGCTCTCTCAATGAGCCAAGTGGTGCAGTCAGGAAATACCACAACACAGAAAAATGCCGTTTAGATGGAAAGGAGAACACACTGGATTTGCTGTATCTGTTTTGGTAACACAATATCAGTTAAGATTTTTTATAGGAGATGCCTATCCTTTTTCTGAGACAAAATCAGAGTGGTTATTCCTGAAATGACCATTTCTTTTTCTTGTATAGTTGAAAACAAACAAACAAGCAAAAGATTTTATGATTAATGGAAAGTACCAGATTGATAGTGATGGAGACAGAAATCTGCTGTTTAAAGGACAGATGAAAAATTATTTCACTGCTAATATGTCTGAGATTTACTACAGAAAGGTCACCTACAGATGTAAAATGACAGTTGAATTCCTCAATTTCATTGATCTAATTTTTTTCTAATGTTTTTCTCTCCACCCACACTTGTTAACTTGGAAAACAATGGCATTAGCATTTCTTGACTGTCTCATTAATATTGTACTCAGATATGTACCTTTTGGAAAACAACCAAGCAATCCCACTTTGTCTAGCTAGAAAATTACGGCATACTGCCTTCTCACCTGTGGCCAAAGGATGTTTAGTTTTAATTTCTCAAAAGCTTCCCAAGTCCCCTAAGGCAGCATCAGTTCCAACACTTGAGTTTATTGAAAAAAATATAGCAGCACCCGTGACCAGAGGCTCCTGCTGCCAGAAGCCAGAACAGCAGGTGGAAGTCCCTGGATCTCCACAAAAAATACCTTCAAGTGTGGGTGAATTCCCACATAATAAGATAAGGAGAGGATGGTTTGGAGAAGATGTGCCTGGTTTTGGAGACTGTAAATACTACAATATTTCAAAGTCTAAGGCCATTTGTTAATTTTTGGGAAGGCCCAAATTAAAAAAGGAAAAAAAACTTACGCAACTACTAGAATCGATTTCTTCTCATCCAAACACTGGCAAATTTACCCTTTAAAGAATCAAATCAAAGTTTGACATGATCTCAAATGCCTGTTATTTCAATGTACAGGTTGCTTGCTTGCAAAAAGCCAACAAGGCTTAGTTTTCTCCAAAATTACGTCTTTCACAGAATCACAGAATTTGTAGGGTTGGAAGGGACCTCTGCAGGTCATCCAGTCCAAGTCCCCCACCCAGGCAGGGTCACTTAGATCAGGTTACAGAGGAACATGTTCATGTGGGTTTTGAATTGAAGTTCTTCCTCATGCTGAGGTTGAACTTCTTGTGTTTTAGTTTATGGTCGTTGCCCCTTGTCCTGTCAGTGGGCACCACTGGAAAGAGATGGTGAAAAGGCACCATCATCTTAGCACCTGCCTTTGAGGTATTCATAAGTGTTGATGAGATCCCCTCTCAGTCTTCTCTGAACAGGCCCAGCTCCGTCAGTCTCTTCCTGTAACAGATGCTCCAGACCCCTCATCATCCTTGTGCCCCTCTGCTGCCCCTCTTCAGCAGCTCCTTGTCTTTCTTGTGCTGAGGAGCCCAGAACTGGACACAGCTCTCCAGATGTGGCCTCACTAGGGCTGAGTAGAGGGGCAGGATCACCTCCCTCAACCTGCTGGCCATGCTCTATCCCAATGCACCCCAGGATACCATTGGCCCTCCTGGCCACAAGGGCACTGCTGGCTCACGGTCAGCTTGTCATCCACCAACACTCCCAAATCCTTCTCTGCAGAGCTGCTCTCTTGTGCATCAGCCCCCAGCCTGAACTGGTACTTCTCTCTCTGTTCATGTGTCCACATAGCCCAGTACGCCTGAATAGAGAAGACTTTGTCCAGAAACTCTGGACAATCCCTCCACCCAGAGTTACTGAGTAGCAGCTCAGTAGTCTATGTTCTACATAGTATTGACAGATGATAGTCACTCAATGTGCTTACAGCATTTGTGTGCTTGAAAACACTCCATAACTCCCTTCTTCAGTCCTTTATCCAACCCCTCCCCCAAACCTATGTCTCTTCCCCTGACCTCTTCCCTAATGTGGAGGGAAGTATTACGGAAGATCTAAAGGACTTTTATTCACCGCCCCAAAACATTATCATTGTCTGACGATCCCCCACTCGTCTCATCTCAGCCTATTTGGTCCTGTCTTGGTTCAGAGAAGCCATCCCAACAAACCAGGGATCCTGGCTTCTGCTCCAGCCATCTCACTTCTTTATACCCATTGAAAGCTAACTGAAGTTAAGCAGAGGGGGCATGTTTTTACTTCTTTAATAAATTTAAGTCAAGACCATTTACATGAATAAAAGTAAGTCCCTTGAGGTTTTTAAACCCTCCAAAAATAGCCCTCAAAATTCAGCCAAAATTAATGCAGCCACAATTTCCATGGAAAGCACCATCAGATGGAGGAAGCTATGCCAGTCAGCATGCATACAATGGCTGTTCAGTCCCCTCCACTCTTCTCACCTTGACAGATTTTGTAGGGAGGCAGGGAAAAGGTAATGGTTGAATTCTAACACGATGTCATACCCTCCACTCAGGAGATCACCAAAGCTTTCAAAAAGTCTCTTACAAAATCCCTCAAAAGAGGCTGTTAAAGAAACTGTGCAATCACAGAACAAGAAGAAAGTGCTGTCAATGATTAGAAATGGACCAAGACAAAACATAAGAGAAAGGAAAATTGACTGGGTTTAGACAGGCTGAAAGAAAACCAGGTGCAATCCATGCTGTAGAATATCATCACTGGGGATCCTGCAGAAAGAGGTGAACAGTGAGGGGAGTTCTTGGATGTGAGCAGGGTTACACTGCTCACTGGGTGCCATGCATGGCAACTCTTGGGAAGGGTACATGAACCACTTACAGGAATTATGGTGCATTGAAAATGAACTTTGATAATTAATAAGTGAGCCCAGCAGAAAGATCTGTGAAGTCCTTTGGTAAACTAGCAGTGTCCAAATCCAACCCACCGAAAAATCGTCCTGTTTCAAAAGCAAATACTTTGATACCATGGGAATGATGGACACAATAAGGAGAGGAAAACATCTTCATTTGAAATTATGCATCGAACCTGCAATTAGTGAGCAATGCTCTCTTAGATAACAAGTGAGGAGCTGACCTTGATTATTGACATAAATACTGAAAATGGAAAGCAGGAATAATGACATAAGCCAACAGCTAAAAAGAAGGTAGCATCTTAGAAACAGATTATTCCATAATTTGATTACCCCTGAGATTTTAATGAATTTCCTTTGAAACATCTTGGCAAGTTTTAAAATCAAGATATTAGACTAAGCAGGTTGTGACTTGATGGAGTATAGCAATTCTTAACATAAGTGGGAGGTCTTCAATAAAGTCTGACGTGATACAGTCTATTGCTAAAGCTAGAACATACAGTATGAATAAATAAAAAATATGTCCATTGTTTTTAAAAAGAAAATAAATCCCCCCACTCCAAGCTGTAGTGTATCTACTCCTCTCCAGTTGGTAAGGTATAGCTGAAAGATCAGGTTAATGGAAAGGAAAGATCTACCATTTTTCCTGATTTTTTTTCCATTTGTGTATGTTTCTCTATGACCGTGTGCACATGTGAGCGTACTCGGCTCTCTTTGCAAAGACAAATGGATCTAGTGGCACATATTCAGCATCTATGCATTTCCCAAATCACCACATCTGCAGGAAAAAGAGCGTTGGGTCCCTCTATCCGTCACTGGTGTCAGGCTTGTACAAAGCCGTGTTTTACACAGCTCAGATCGTTCAGATGCATCACTTCAGCCAGTCATGAGTAGGATGAAGTGTGGGGGACACTGAGAGGGAATGTTTTACAGAATGAAGGGCTTCAGGGAAAGGACTGGAAATGGAAAAACAGCCATGATGGACTGTGCTTCTCTAGCTGTCAGATGCAGCTTGGAAGTCAACCAGGATGTCTAGAAAAAGCAGTTTTTTCATATCCTGATGACTAAGTTCTTCTTTCATTTTTTCCCCCCCTCCAATGTTTTTTAAAGTCTTTTACATTTCACTTATGCAAAAATGGAGCTTTATGGGGAAAACTCCTTTTTTTATATACAAAGTTTTGTCTTCTACCAACCAGGGCAAATTTAGAATTGGTGCCGACACTGAGGGAGCTGCACACACAGAGAAAGTAAAAAACTGACCAAAGCATCTCTGGAAATCCATTTGTGTTTAAAATTCTGGTTTCTAAGATTATGATTATTATTTTCTGTTATTACAGGCCCTAGGCAACAGTGAAATAGTTCTGGGCATGGGACTAGCAATGGCAATTCCATGCATAGACTAAATAGGTGAGGCAGCTGAATAGGAAAAAGATTGCAACATGCAAGGGAAAGAGGGGCAATGCTGAGAGCTGAACACATCTCTTGGATCCCACAGCATTAGCCACAACCTCAGTTTCTCTCACCTACATCTTGCACACCTAAAAGTATCACCAGTCCCATCACTGCAGGTTGCAGCCACCCACGGGTCCAAGGCACCTGCTGTTTCCTGCTGCCAGGAATGAGATTCCTGGCACACTGCCCCACTGAACACGGGGCCCTTGTCTAGATGACTGCACTGATGGTGAAAGTGTCTGTCTAGTCTCCTGGCTTGAAAAACTGCTGTTGCTAAAAGAAAAAAAACTTGGTTTTGTTGGTTTTTAAAAAATTTCTTCTGTCTGGAACTTGATTTTCACTTGATTAGTGACAAAGACATACGTGGTTCCCCCTGCTCTAGCAACTCCTGGATCGCTGTACCTGTTGCAGCACATTCTCAGAAAGTCCTTGCTCTTGTAGGCACAGATATAAAGATTGGAGCCATCTCAACATCTTTCTGTCTTCTCATCAGCACTGAGAGTTCAGGTCTCCAGAGACCTCTTGGAGTTCACTGTACATTGCCTTTCTTATCAAGCTGTTACAGAAACACTCAGTACTGTGTGTAAGATATGATATCTTGATAGCTTTATCTCTCACATTGTTTCTGACCTGGCTGGGGTTTGCCACAGAGGATGTTTATTTGCCACTGGACATAAAAGCACTGAAGAGAGAATACACCTTTGTTATGGTTCAGATCACAGGAAAAAGGTGTCGTGCAGGATCTCTTAAATGAGCTACCTAAGGCCGAAACAAATCTGTGATATGCAAACTTGGTTCTACAGGCAGTTTAGGAATTTGGTTCTTCAGGTGGCTCCAGACATTGCAAATAAAGTGATTGGGATGGTTTAGACACTGTAGATAATGGTCCAGCTTCTTTTCTGTAGCCTGTGACTGCCCTCCTGGTACAAGAGAAGCATCCACAATGCTGTGTACCACACCACATCATGTGTTTGCTGCTGCATCTATGCTTATTCAAAACACTTCCCTTGGATCAGTAATACCTGTTTTGATACCTGTTGTGGAGACAGACTTCTGCTGAAATTTAGTCATATACCCCTTTCTTCTGTAGTGGTTCACACTGAGCTTTCTTCACTGGAGCAGCCAGTTTGCAGTGTGCCATGTGGATTTGTGAGGGCTACAGCTTTTCCTCTGCTAGTTAGTAATTCACAGAGCTTACGGATGTGTGCTAGTGTTAGTGTAATTAGTGTAATTCATTATTACACAGAAAGCCATTGCTGACTTACTGTACTCTGGGTTATCATTTGCATGCTTATTATGTCCAACTTAGTCTCATCAGTGATGGTTAAAACTTCTGCCAGGTCTGGATCAGGTGGGAATGCACTCAAATCCTTTCCATTTGCCATGCTCTGACTGATGTGTAATGATCTGTTATTTAAACAGGTAGCACAGTTTTTGCTGATTCACCTGGCTACTTTCTGTGCCGCTGAAATTTATACTGTTCATCTACCACATCTATTTTTTGTCAAAAAATAGTCTTTAAAACTAAGAATGTGTTATTGTGTTTGTCTCTGGTGAGGGGGAATACCTTAGGATGCAGACGTACCTGGAAATCCAGTGTGGTGTTTGCGCACTTGCTCTCCTGTCGCTCATCCCTCCCACACCACTCCCTCTTCAGCCACTCCCACAGATTTACTGACTGATTTCATTTTGTATTCTTTTGTGTTCCCAGAACATAACTTACTGCACAGTATCTTACTGCCCACCTCAGTTCTGTTGCTCAGCACAGCTGCAGGAGTTTTTCGACAGACACCGACAGAAGTGTTTTTCTGTGCTGTACCTGTGTGGATGTAACCAGGCTGGACAGCAGCCATGTGAGACTCCTTGGGAGCAGAAAGTCCAGCAGTGGAAACTCTGGCTTGCTGGTCCCTGTGCCAGCAAATATATGTATTTTAAGAGAAACATAAACAGAGCTTGTCCTGGTTATAGGGCAGCCAGGGCGATGCAGCTGAACTTGTAAGACAGTCAGCCTTCTTGGTAGATGCCTGGGGTAGCAGCCAGGCAACTCAGGTTTAATTTACAGTTAAGTCATCTAAGCTTATTTCTCAGAAAATACATATTTTTAAAATTATGAAATTAAAACATGGTTAAAACTCTCTACAATATACAGAAGTCTTCAGAGGAAAGAATGGCTGCCAGCTTTGCTTTTTGTTCAAGCTGTAACAGATTTGAAGTTTATTTTATACTCAAGGCTTAAAAGATGCTTGAGACAGTTCTTCAAAAGGAGCTGCACATCTGTGAAAGCACTCGCTGAATACTTCAGATAATGCTCAGTCTGGGTTGGATGCCCCAGAGATCAAGTCAAAGAGAGAAGTGATTGTTTTGCTTTTGATAACTACACCCAACACCCTTAAAATGGGTGACATTTCAGCTGCAGGCACATTATCAGTAGCCCGAGATCAGAATAGCTGTCAAGTACTTTCAACTTGGAATAAGAACCTAACAAGCAATAGAGGTCATGAGTTAAAGATTTAGGACATGCTGTTAAACTTCTCAAACCTTGTTCTCCCACAGAAAGGAAGCGGTAATAGCTCTCCATATAACTTATATATCATGGTGGTGAAGGAAGCCCTAACAGACCAACCAGTATTCCAGAGAATGCTTCTGCTGTGTAATTATTTGAAAAATGAAACTCTGTAGGACTGAGAGATTAACAGGACAGATTGGTTTTTGTCAGGGTTCTCATATCTAAGTCTTCAGCAGAGGCTGTGTGAAACTGGTCTGTCCCCAGCCTCAAAAAATGGGAACAAAACGACTTCATGCTGACTCTGTTGAGTCTCCTGTGTCATGCAGTCTGGCACATACTGATGCAGGGGGGAAATTGCATTTTGCAGTTCAGGGGTCTAGTTTTTCTTTTCAAAACTCCAGAATTCTTACATGACGAGGTGAGACAAATCTACCGAATTTTGTCTTAATGATAATTTCCTCTCAAAGACATTTTTGTTGGGAATGACAGATGGTTTTGTTGGTGTTGAAAGGAGAGGAAGCCCCTCCACCACACTTTGGCTGAATGAAGAGTCCATGACATCTGCTTGTCTTAATTACCCAGTGTTTCTCTGTAGATGAGTGCTGAGGATTTATGTCTTCCAAAGCATGCCTGGTATCTCCAACACTACCTTCTGACCTAACAAATCTCAGTCCTCCCACTGTAAGCTCCTTTCTTTTGAAGGCCCTGGAAGACCCCAGGTGTTCATATCCCATCCTGCTGCCTTCTAAGGACTCAGAATAATTTTATTTTTACAGGGATTTTTTGTTTGTTTGTTTGGTTGTTTTTTTGTTGTTTGGGGTTTTTTTTGGTTTTGTGTTGGTGTTTATTTTGTTTTTGTTTTGTGTTTTGGTGTTTTTGTTTGGTTGGTTTATTTTTGTTTGTTTGTTTGTTTTGTTTTGTAACTACCAGTTAGGAATTCGCTGTTAGGAATCAAGGGAAGTGGTAACCTATTCCAAGCAGCCCTTGCTTGTGCTATCTTCAGTGTGGGAAATCCTTTCCCTGTCTTTCAGTGAACAAACTTCATCCTGTCAAGAAGGATGTCAGGTCTGTCTTTTGTGTAATTCCCTGTTCTGGCAGCCAGGCAAGCTTAGCAGATCTTCATGAGAATCACTTCCTTCTGTTCACAAGCTATGAATGAAGATAATTCTCAAGCCCTGTGTAGATCTTCACAAGCTTTGCATGTTTCTATCACAGTGTTTGAAGGTGTATCAGACAAGTGACACCAGGTACCACTAGTAGTGTGATGACTTCCCACAGCCTGCCAGAAGTGCGCCTATTGTCCAGATGTCCCAAACACATACACCACAATGCAGGTAGACTCCAGTGAGTTTCCTGATGCTTTGAGGTCCTGAAGGGAGCCGAGGTCTTGTCAGCACACTCTACCCTGCTGCAGAGCCTAGAAGAGCTTTGATGATCTGAAGTGTTACGGAGGTCATTGAGCTCAGTTTTCGGAGTTCACTGCATATTCTTTCCATATTCTTTCTCTGGCTTGCAGGAAAAATGGAGGGATGGTTTGTTTTCTCTTAAAGCCCTTTATTCCACCAGTTCTCTGTGCATATGCAATAACTTACAGAAGCTGGTCTGAGGAGGCCTGACAGCCAAGGGTAGGTGAGCAGTAGCAGTTGCTTGTCTGGGATGGAGAGTGTGTAGGGAGCTCCCTCTATTGATCTTCCAGGTCTTAGGAGAAGGGTTGGGTTCTCCATGTCCTTTACTGGGGAGAATAAAAAAGCTTTCTGTGAAATCCCTCATGGAAATATTCTCTCAGTGTAATGGCTTCTTAGGCTCCAGAATGCGCTCATACCACCTATTTATTGACATCTCAAAGTCAGGTGTTAAGTCTAGTTGCTTGGCCTCAGTGAAGAGAAATGGCTGTTCCCAGGTTGATTCATTCAAGATATCATGGGCATTTGTTTTAGGACAAGTTGTCCTTAGAGTGTAACCATCACTCTGTGTTGGTTGTAGGGTTGGATGTTGAGTGTTTAGGCACATAGAGAAGTTGGAACCCAGAGCAGATAATTTTTTCTGACCTCTTAAGAAAAATATTTCTTCGCGTTTTGTTCTCTTTCTCTGTCATGAAAGAAAATCTGCTTGCAGTAACACACTAGATACTTTAAGGACTGTGCAGCCAAGCTGTTTAAACCTTTATTTAGAGACTGTAGCCTGAAAACTATAAACTGAGCAGCACTTTAGATACTGGCATCGCTCTTTCAACTCCATATATTTAATTTCTCTTAGATTTCCTGTATTTTTGCTAAGAATTATTCAGGAGGTTTAGAATTTTGCTTATCCCCTGTGTTTGCAGGGTCTGTCATTCATCTGGAAATGTAAAATCTATACTGTTAGCCCACAACTTCAGGTATCAGCTCCAAGTCATATGCTTTTTTTCTGGATACAGGTTAGGGAGAAAGAAATTCATTGCCTTGCAAGATTGAAAAAAGAGAAGGTGAAAAGAGTGTAAGGTGCTCAGAAACTATGGGAATTGGGGACCAGGTAAGGGCTTGCAGGGATAAAGAAATGAAAGAGCTTTTGCTATGACAAGAGAGCAACTGGTGCTGTACTGTAATAACAAAACAAGTAATTAATATTTTATTAAAAGATGAACTGTTATGGCTGAAGGACATACCATAAAAAAAAGAAGCAGCCTTGCTGCAGAAAATTAGGTTGTGCTTGATACTGTGATGAATAACATCTCACAGACAACAGGAAATATACCCCATAGTAGGAAATATTAGGGATTAGAGAGAAAGCACCACCTTGTGTGGAGCTGGAGGCCACATCTCAGTGGGAACAAGTGGGAAGAGATAGAAGATTTCTTGATTTTGAAGTGTGCTTTCCTCTCCTGCTCACCACAGTGCTGGTGAAGGATGCCATCCTGCTTTCCTGGCGGGTGCTGTCCAAAGCCTTCCCTGTTTGTCAGGGATGTTGAGGACACAGGCTTTGTCTGATTTTCCAGTGGGCAGCCCTGTATTTAAGGTGGGAGTCTTGGCTCACAGGGAACGCAGGCAGCCACCTGTGGAAGTCACTGCGGTTTTCAGAGACATTCTTCCACATTAACTAATCACAGCCGTGCCGTGCCGTGCCGTGCCGGGCCGGGCCGTGCCGTGCCTCGGCCGTGCCGTGCCGTGACTCAGCCGTGCCGTGACTCAGCCGTGCCGTGCAGTGCTGTGCCGTGCCGTGCCGTGCCGTGCCGTGCCTCGGCCGTGCCGTGCCGTGCCGTGACTCAGCCGTGCCGTGACTCAGCC
>VXAD01008103.1:619289-890647 GCA_013399195.1 Dicrurus megarhynchus
CCCCAGGCCCCGCTAGGTGTCCCCCGCCGTGTGCGCGGCGTGAGCGGCGGCCGGAGCTCACGGATGCTGTCGCAGCATCTCGGCCCGGGCGGCTTTGGTGGCCTGGGACACTCTCCGGGAAATTTTTGCTCCCTTTGTTTCCAGCCCTGAGCCAAACTCGAGAGCCGTTTCTCTAACCTTGGGCTGTTAATGCAAAATAATGCTCGGATCCAAACTGCCCCGATTTTACTGCCCTCAAACCTATGGTGTGGCTGGAGCTTGTGGTGAAGCAGGAAATTCACTGGGCTTTTGATTATCGTAATTTTTTTAAGCTGTGGAAGTGGTTTTGCAAGATGGTGCTCAGAAAAGAGTGGAGAACTGTTTGCCTTCTAAATGCTGCAAATAACTAATTATGTGTAAAAATGTCAGACCTGATTAAAAACTGGAAGTTAGACTTTTGGAAGAGTGCTTCAGATTGTGATTTGCCACCATTTTTCATGTGTGTGGTCACAGATCCAATTCCCTGTATGTTACTGAGCTGTTCCCACGGTTCAGGTGTGCAACTTGTCCTTCAACTGTCTTTATAGTGAATACAGTGCACGTTTGTGTACTGATCTGGCTATGATGGTCAATACACGTTACTCTTCTGCAGCTGAGGAAAAGCCAGTTAATGGAGATAGATCATATCTGTTCGGTCCAAACAGATGCTGAAGAGAATGTTCAGGTGCAGTTGCTAAACACTGCACACTTTAGGAAACAAAGCATATGATCTTAAAACTAAAGCTATGGGCAGCTTGCAACCCAGGTTTTCAAAAAAGCAGTCTAGAGCCATAGGTAATGTTTCTCTACTCTGAAATATTAGGTAATGGTCAAGAAGACTGGAAAAAAATACCCTACTATTATTGTGCCATCATTCAAAAGAAGCAGAAGATAATGTCTTGTTAAGTGTGGCTAAATAAAGACTAGACAGCTTCACAAGTGTTTTGGGCAGATGCTAGAACTGCAGAAACAAAAGTCAACGACTGCTAAAGAAGGGCAGCCTCATTCAATGCCAATACTTCTATAACTTGATTTTCTTTTTCTTAAGTTTCTGCTAATGAGATTAGTGCAATCTAAAATTCAGTCACGTAGTTTTGTTCTTTTAGTTCAGATCTAAGTACTTGGCCTTATTAGGCAGATCATGGAGACAAATGTGGAAAGCAGTCATTCTCATATTAAGATGGGTCTGTAGAGGAGGTGGGATGAGTTGAACTTCGGAGACACTGGTCCTCCACTAGGATGACTGTAGAGACATTCTGGGCTAAAAGTCCAGCTCCTAGATGGATACAGCCAAATGAGCTGAATCCTTTCTCAAGCATATGCACATAAAATTACAAGTACTACAGAGGTATGACAGCTGAAATAGTAAGAAAAACAGCCAAATATTTAAAAGCAAAGTAAACATTCGAGAACTTTAGTAGTGAAGATAATTTTCTACTGAAAGAAATTTCTTAAAGGTGTTGATGGAACCTCCACCCTTGAAAACTCTGATAATGTTTTTGTTAAGACTGGATGTTCTTCTAGAAGCGAACTCAAAAGTTGAAGAACTCAAAGAGTTCAACTCAATATGAAAAAGGAATTAATTCCCAAAAACTTTATGCTAGGAAAGAAGTCAGATGGCAAACTCTTCTGCTCCTGGAGTCCAGATATAAGCAAGAAAGATGATACAGCAAGAAAAATACTAAGACTGGACTGGAATGATAACTTGAACAGAAATGAGTGAAAAATTATATGCCTTTTGCTGAGGTTGTCATTAAAAAACATAGTAAGTGTTCTCCACATACCAATACCATGCTCTTTACCATCCAGAAAAGGACACAGGTATACCCAACCACAGGTATTTAGCACAGAAACACAGCTCTTGAATACCAGATGTGCATTTAGAAACACCATGCAAGAGAATTAGGATGTCCATTGGGAATTACTGTGTTTTTTCTTCCTGCTAAACTAATATCTGGGAAGCTTTACCTGAAGAGACATTCCCATCCCTGTGTTTTATACAGCAGGAGTTCACTGGTGTGACCTCCAGTTCATGGGCCTGGGAAATTTGCATACAGTCGGAAGCGGAGACATTTTTCTGGTATTCCATCTTGTCAGAGCTCAATACACTACAGCAAAATTTGCAAAAGTGTTTTTTGGACAGCAAATGGGGGTATATAACCAGCTTTTTTCAGCAAAGCTGAATATCCTAGATAAGGCATGAGGCAGCTGCTTTTCCCTGCCAGGAGCTGCTCCTGTGAGTGAAGGGTTGCTCACTGACTGCATTTGCAGAAGTCACCTGGCAGAATATTTATCAGATTAGTCCTGTGGGAACAAAGTGATGTGTCTCTATTGCTACATTGCACCATGTATTGTGTCAGTCTCATGTTATCTCATATCATTCTGGTACCTGGTGGCCTCACTGAGAAGGAAAATGTCACTGTGCCCGGAATGTACCTTCCTTGAAAAGCAGAGGAGGAAAGGTGGTATTGTCAGGGAAGCAGGGAAAACAAAATCAAACATCCACATGGGACTTTTAAACCAGTAGGAATAAGTAACTGGAGTGATGATTTCTCACAGGAAGAGACTGTGTTATGGAGATACTGAAAGGAAAGTGCTAGGAGACAGCTGACCTCAGAGACATTCCTAACTGCACCCCTTTCTGAGTCTTTCAGGGATCAGGAGGTTCATTGCTATCTTAAAAATGAGAAAACCAGAAAGTGTAAGCAGAGGGATTCAAAACAGAACCCCTGTTCATTCCAAACAAGGAGTTTGCTATGTTGAGCACCTGTGGTTCGAATGGCTCTGTTGCTCTGCCTGCACAGAGAAGAGCAAGTGAATGAAGCTGCTAATGGAGAGCCTGGTTTTGGCTGGGCTGCAAAACCCATTAAAACAGCAGAGCCAAGACAGTGACAATATTTTGGCATGCTTTTGCAGTGGTCAAAGTGACCCTATATATCATTTTATGTGTTTATTTTTCTATATGTGTACAGTCACCTCAATGACTTGGCATGCTTTCTAGTTATGCCAGCCAAACCAGACCTTTTCTATTTGGCTCTACCTTCAAACTTTCTGGCACGTTGACTTCTACAAGGAACGATGGCTGGCAGAGGAGTCTTTGGCCTCAGCTGGGATGTAGTGACTTTTTATTGCTGCAGCCATAGGTCACAGAAGGAAAAATCTGTGTTTATTTCTACATAGAAGATAAAGACAGTAAAGACAAGAGGAAAAAGGGCTAAGCAGGAAACAGTAGAGTAGGCATTACTTTTTACACCAAATAGTGTGTGAAGTTTTTAAACATAACAGCACAAAACTGCATATAGCTTAAAGCTGTCTAATGAAACCAGTTAGTAGAACAGTCTCACCTGAAAATACTTGGAAGTATAAGAGCCAGGAAGTGTAAGAACTTCCAGAGATTCACTTTCAGCTTCATGAACAACTAAAACTACATTATGGGTGTAATATTTAATGCTTATGGTTTGCTTGTGTACTCACTTTCTAAGGGCTCACCAGTCACAAGCTGTACAGTGAAGCATCATCTCAGACCCTGCAGAAAAAAGAGAAACAGAAATGGTCTAGAGATATCTGAAGTGAGAAAATGCTTTTGAAGACTGGAAAGTCTAATTGTCAGAGGAGCTTAGTAGCTCCTATCTCATTGACAAAGATACCTTTCATGGCCATGAGAGCATGTTTGAAAGAACTACAGCATGAGGAAAGAGAGTGGAAAATGTTATGCTGGGAACTCATGCTTCATCCTTAATGAAGTTTTACCCTGACATGGGGATGATGTTGTCAGGCTGATCTGAGAAAAATGTCTTCCAGGACCTTGTGGAACAGGGGACTTGATTTCCTGAAGCACAAAGCAGTGAGATGCTATGATGGTTGGTTGGATAAAAAAAAAAAAATTAGAATGTGCATATCCTTCTTAGCAGCAGGCTGGGATACTGAACATCTTACTTACAGATCTATGCAGTATCTTTATGAATCTTCTGCTTGCAGACAAACTCCCATGCACAGTTCTTGTAGGAATAATGCTTTGAGTGAGCTGCCCATTATTCTCATTGGTATAAGTTGCCATATTATTAGCACACTAGAATGAACTGAATGCAGCAAGGACTACTGTCCTGTGGTGGAGGGCTATTCTCACATATTTCATGATCTGAAAAAGACAACACTTTAAAACCAGGTTTCATATAGACTATATAACAACAAGATAACAAAAAAGAGGCAATAAGAATTATAGTACTAGAAATTCACAGCTTTAAGGCATTTTAAAATTAAGGCAGATAGAGATAGGGGCATCTGTTATTGAAGCTCAAAACATTTGATTTGGGAAGAACAGGATGTTGTGTATCACTCCACTGAATCTTCTTGTGAATCAATATATTTTTAATATTTATAATGGCATTTTTATATGATTCATTTAATATTTGTGGTATCAAAGATAGCCTTCAGATAGCTCTGAAAAATTGTTGTAATACATTGCCAGAAATGGCCATGTGTTTGCACTGACTTTAAGAAAATATTTTGTCGATTTATAAGCAACTATCAGCAATTAAACAACAACATAAAGGAATTAATCAGAAGACACACAACCTAAAGCCAAACAAGGGTTATCTGTGGTTCATTTCTGAATTACAGGACTGTTTTCTGGAAGGGACTGCTGGCAGTCATCTGCATCAACTTTGCTGTGGCACTGAACTATTGTTTACACCAGGTCAGAATGGAGAGACCTGCCTTCCACTGTGGACTGAAAGAACCAAATACTGATAGGATAGTCTGGTGGAATCCGGTTACACAATGACAGATTACTAGTTTCACACTAATTTTGTGAGATGGAGGGAGGTATGTGGTTATTACATATGATCTAAATTAAAATGTAAGTCTGATTGCAATACAGGAAAGATAATTGTTTTGCTCCACCTCTGGACTATGAATAAAAAACATGTCCTGACACAGTCTAAACACTTTCCAGCTGTCATGAATTGTTTGGCTTTCCTCAAAAATATTGCTAATAATTTTTTACCATCATTCCCTAATTGTACCTCAAAGTATGCAAATAGAATACATTGATACAAAATCTCTCAAATACCTGCTTTGCCAACACAAAATGTACCCTCTTATGGTTTAGTGTGGCATAAGATGTGGACACCACCCTGGTAAGGAGCAGAGATAATGCCACTTGGCTGAGCTGTGCTTGGCACAACTGTGCTGTGCATGCTTACAGTCTGGGCAAACAGAAGGGAGAAATATCAGCTTAATCTTCAGCAGGTATTTTAGGTCAGCAGGTGCTGAAATTTCTTATCCCTTTAAAGACATGGGCTGGTAAAGCTGGCAATTGCTATGAGATACTCATCTAGTAAACCTTGGCATTGTGTTTATTGTGTAGAAGCTGAAAGTGAATAGCAGGCTGTGAGGACAATTTCGTAACTGCTTTATCACTGGCCTTAGCTGCAACATCTGTCCTGCCACCAGTATTTTAGTGAGGAGAGAAACAGAGCAAATCATGGTTCTGTGCCACCCATCCCATCCCCTACACAGCACCAATGTATTAAACTCTTGGTTTTGCTGCTCTCCTTGTCCCCTTTGCTGCTGGGTCCTTCTCACAACATGTTAACACTTTGAGAATTGGCATGGCATGAGCCTCACTGATGGGTCTGGCTTGTGCACATACAAATGCTAGAGATATGTTTGAGTTTGTATTTACCAGCAAGATGGCCATAAGGCAGGTGTTTGAGAGGAGTGCCTGCCAGCGGGTTACAGAAAAAGAGAGCAAGTGTGTTCATTTGGATCATGGATGCAATTTACATTCTAGATCCTTCAGTGTATTCTGCTGTCCATCACAAGGATCAAACTGAAGCCAAAATATTTCCTTTCACCTCTCTGTTGCTTGATTTGCAGTAAGTACTGGAGCTCTTTGTTTCCTCCATACCTGCCTGGAGGATTATATAGGGAGCAATGATGCAGGCAGCAGATGTCCAAGCACCTGCAGCAAAGTCTTGACTCTCAGCGTGGCACTACAAGAACTAATTGTTTGTAAATGTGCTAACGTTTGTAAATGTGTACTCAGGGGACACCACCCAGTGCTGTCTTCTCTTCATGGGCTGTAACAGCATCTTTGAGCTCCTCTGGCTGCTGGGCAGGGGTGACATGATGAGCACTGGACTCAGCCTCAGAGTGACAAACAGATAAGGAGCTGTAGTGTCTTTGAGCGACCTTCACTGGATGCAAACCTGAGTGCTTTTCAACATGGTTAAGCAAGGAATATGGCCAATCTGGTGTTTTAATGGAGAAAAATAAATTAACTAGTTGTGTAACCCACTACTACAGTATGTGTTTGACATTAGAATAAAATGAACTGCATCAGTTTAATCCACCTGTGGATCTAAGCAAATAGTTTTCAGGATTGCAGCAAACCACTCTGAAGATGGTTCAGATATAGTGTCAAACAGAATTTGGCCCAGTGACTGTAACCAAAGTCAGAATGTTTATTACCAGTTAATTTGTACACATGCCTGTGGCTCTTATTCTTGGAAACAACCTCCCTGAGTGACTGTGAAATGCTGCTATTTCTGCTGCAAAAAGTACATTTTTCCTGTGGTAGACCAACTCATCTTGGAAGCTGCTCAGCTGGTGTAGCTGTTTGTTAAATGTTCTTTATTCGTGTGTAGGAACTTCTGGAATAATGTGATAGACAGTGTAGTCATATGGCACCTGCGTCCACTTTATTGAGCTGTAGGAACAGGGATCAAGTTCAGTCTGGGTTCAAGCAAATTCTGCTGCTACAAGGAAATGATCATGTCATATACAGGTCTTGTTCTTATCCCACAGAATGAAGACAGGGAACTGAATTTGTGATACTATTTTAAACCATCAGGAAGAAGCAAATAACTGGTCTGCAATTTCCGGACACATTCTACTGGGAGCTTTTTAAGGCTATTTGAGCATTTTGAACTACATTGTTTCCCCATGAGCCAAAAAATTCTTCCCTGCCATTCTGCACCTTCTATTGATCATGGTTCAAAGATCAAAGTAAAGTGTGTTTTCTGAGAAGCAAAGGTTAAAGTAATTCACAAAGTTACTTGACTACTGGGAGTTCAGGGGCAAGCATTTGGGCAGCAAATACAGTCTAGAGCCCTTGTGTCCTACTGTCTATCCATCCCCTGGCATCCGTTCTGAAAATCTGTTTGCTTTTGCAAGAACTGCATCGTGCATTAAAGAACCAGCACAGGGGCTCAAAAACATTGAAAAAAATCACTGGCCTGGTATGAATTCCATAGACCTCTTTATAAGTATGGCATTTTTCCTGCATTCACAAATAGAGCAGTTATCCCTCTTCCCTGCTTATTAGCGGAGGGAGGATTTTGTCCCTCGAGTTTAATTTAGCACCAAAAGTCATGGCTTTATTTATTGATAAGCCTTTCCAGGGTGTCCGTCTCTGTAATATCTGAGGCCACTCAAGCCATGACCCTGCTGCATTCCTTGGGAGGCAGGGAAAGGTCTCAGGGGTTTTTTGCTGCCACCTGGGAGCTTACCCATCACTAACTGTAATAGTGCTAAGTGTGCAACCTGCTGGTCACCACTAGCAGTGGAGGTGGAGTGATTATAACAGTATTTGACTTGCTGTGATATGAGACTCTGTACTTAGAAAATAGTCAGAGGGAAATTTGATGGAAGAGACAATAAGGCAGAAGCTGTTAATCCCTTTAGCTGTGTATGGTAATTGGTATAGAAGCTTATATACCTACCTGAATGTACTTGAGAGAGAATCACAGAATCACAGAATCACAGATTCACAGACTCACAGAATCACGGAATGGGTCAGGTTGGAACAGACCACAGTGGGTCATCTCCCACTGTCCAACCTGTTCAATCAGGGTCACCCCAGAGCACATGGCACAGGGTTGTGTCCAGATGGTTCTTGAATATTTCCAGTGAGGGAGAGTCTACAATCTCTCTGGGCAGTCTGTTCCAGTGCTTGGTCACCTGCACAGTAAAAGAAGTTTTTCCTCATGTTCAGGTGGAATTTGCTGTGCATCAGTTTCTGCCCATTGCCTCTTGTCCTATTGTTGGCACCACTGAGAAGAGCCGGGCTCCATCCTCTTGACACCCTCCCTTCAGATACTGATAGACATTGCTGAGGTCCCCTCTCAGTTGTCTCTTCTTGAGGCTGAACAGGCCCAGCTCCCTCAGCCTTTCCTCATAGGAGAGATGCTGCAGTCTCCTCATCATCTTTGTAGCCCTCCTCTGGACCCACTCCAGTAGCTCCAGGTCTCTCTTGTACTGAGGAGTCCAGAACTGGACACAGCACTCCAGATGGTGCCTCCTTAGGGCTGAGCAGAGGGTCAGGATCACCGCCTGCCAATGGTCTTCCAAATGTACTACAGGATACCTTTGGCATTCTCTGTTATCCTGCAGGACCCCCAGGTCCTTCTCTGCAGAGCTGCTTCCAGCAGGTTGGCCCCCATCCTGTACTGGTGCATGGGGTTATTCCTCCCCAGGTGCAGGACTCTGCATTTGCCTTTGTTGAATTTCAGGCAGTTCTTCTCTGCCCACCTCTCCAGCCTGTCGAGGTCCTTCTGAAGGGCTGCACAGCACTCTGGGGTATCAGCCACTCCTTCCAGCTTTGTCTTGTTGGGGAACTTGCTGAGGAGACCTCTGCCCCTTCATCCAAGTCATTGATGAAATATTCAACAATACTGGGCCCAGTACTGAACCTTAGGGGACGCCACCAGTGGCAGGCCTCCAGCTAGACCCTGTGCCACTGATTACAACCCTCTGGGATCTGCTGTTCAGCCAGTTCTCAAACCACCTCTCTGTCCACTCACCCAGTCCACACTTCCTGAGTTTGCCTGTGAGGATGTTGTGACAGTGTCAAAAGTCTTGCTGAAGTCAAGGTAAGACAATATTCTCTCCCCTCGTCCATCCAGGCAGTTGTTTCATCACAGAAGGCAATCAGGCTGGTCAAGCATGATTTACCTTTAGTGAATCCATGCTGACTACTCCTGACCACCTTCTTGTCATCTGTGTGGATAGTGATGGCCTCCAGAATGAGGTGCTCCATTACCTTTCCAGGGACAGGTCTTCTCTAACCCAATCCTCCTTAACCAAGGAAGGTTTTTCCTTCCAACATCCCTTTATCCAGGTCCCTGGGTCAGAGATCCCTGAGGACTGGTCTTGTCAGTGAAGAGAGATGCAAAGAAGGCGTTTGGCAACTCTGCCTTCTCTGTGTCCTCTGTTACCAGGGTTCCCCCTCCATTTAATAATGGTCCCACATTATCCTTTGTTTTCCTTTTGTTCCTGATGTATTTGAAGAAGCCCTTCTTGGTGTCCTTGACATCCTTGACCAGATTGAATTCCAGATGGGTCTTGGCCTTCCAGTGCCGTTTTTTTTGCAAGACTACTATCAGTATTTTAAAAAAATCTAATTAAAAGCAAGAGCCTAGACTAAAACTAATCCAAACCTGCATATTTTCTGGGTTTTCCCATTTCTGACAACAGCAAAAAATATGCAGCTTAGAATAACTCCCAGGACAGGAAATATTATTTATAGCTCAGCCTTTTTTTCTTCATAAAAACTGTGTGCTAAGCATATATTTAGAAATTAATTGAAAAATAATAATAACAAAAAATTATGAGAACTTTTCACCTCTGTGAGTACCTTTTTCTTTTCCCTTAGCAGTCCTGAATATGGAACAGGGAAACAGGTGTCATAAATCCACAAAATAATTATTCCCCATTTGCTATATTACATTTTATTTATATTCCCTGGCTGTTATTTTATGTTAAATCTGCAAGTTCTCTTGTTAGATTTTAGTTTTCACCCCAGCAAATGAGGACATAGCACATAACCACTGTTGCTGCAGAGATTTCTTTTCCAAAGCTTAATTACTCTCTGGTTATGTTCATAAGTGTTTTAAATATTTCTGAGAGTTTTTTGTAGCTGTGAAGTTTTGTGACAGACTTCCTTTTTGATTGGAAATAACTGGTCTATCAGGAACAAAATCTTCAGTTGTTTTTCCATTAAAGATTAAATTTATTTTCATGTAAAACCTAGTAAGGCTTTGGCTTTTAAGGTCCAGGTAACCTGCCCGTCTCTGTTATATCCTTGAGCAAAAAGAACTTCAGACTTCCATGATTTTTGCCTCAGACTGGAGAGTTGGAAATAAATGAAATTTTGATCTTGACAGAAGCTGTTGCTTTCAGTAGTGAAGACATTTTTCACCAGTGTCCTGTGTATCCACTGGACATAAAGGGGAAGATGTTAACTGCCGTAAGGAGCATGTAGTCAAGAGGTGATGGAAGAGATCGGAGAGAATAAAAGCAGCTAGAGCAGATGTACAGATCTGTAGGCAGCCTCATCAAATGTGTCTCAAGACATAGTTCAGCAGAATAGAGCAGAGCCTTGCAGACAAGCTCAGAGAATCCCCGCCATGAATTTTCTTTTCTCTCCTACGTTTTAGATCTCAGAATGTCAGATTCCCTTGGTTATGTTTTAACACCATCAGACCTGGTACTGCTTTCTTCCAACAAGCTCCCTCAGCCAGGGTGAGAGGTTGCAGACTGTAATGGCACGCTGTCTGTCCAGCCATGCTGAGCAAAGGACAGTTGAGTAGAGGCACCCAAGTTATTGCTCATCTGCACAGATATTTGCAGTCATCTTAAGTGTGGGCCTGAAAATAATATTGCTGTGTTAGCCTGCCTCCAAGCCTCTGCTAAAGAAGATTACCTATGGTCATGCTATACTGCTTCTATCTCTGGACTAACATTTTTCCCATTTGCTTGAGGTCTCTGAGCCCTGCTTTACTGAAGTTGGAGTAAAATTCCCTTCCATTCAAAGAGCACCACTTTGCAGAACAGCAGTGCAGAGGAATGCAAGTTTACATAGCCTCCAGGACAGCTGACTGTGGAGAATGAATAATCTGAGTTTAAACTGGGAGGAACTGCTGTTCTTTATTCCATCATGAGCACAGTCAGCATCTGTAAGACCTCTTCTCCAGTAAAGCCTGGCTTTCAGTCTCAGAATTCTTTCTTCATAGTCAAAATTGCTTTGTTTCTAGTTTTCTGCAATTATCTTCATATATAAATTGAAGAAGATCGGTAAAATTCATCCTCTGTTGATTCCAAAGACTTTGATTGAGCAGTAATATGAGACAGGCCTGTATTTAGAAAGCTGATATGGTTAAAATTTGAGGAGATAAATGATGGTTCAAGACATGCACAAGATATGTGTAATAGGAGAGCTGGAGGGAAAGCACAAGTTACACTCACAGTGGAAGCAGGGTATTTAGCACAGCATGGAGGCGTATTCCAGCAGGTAATTCAAAAGCCTCTACCCTGCCTTGGACTGCTGCCCCAGATCTTATTGTGTCCAAATGAGGGGCAGACCAGGCCATTTCTCCACCAGAGGTGACTGAGACCTGCCCAGCACAGATGTAGGGTTGACCAGGTTAGCCAGACGGGGAGCAGCACCAGGCTGGGTTGGAGACATGCTGATTCACTGTTTCCAGCAGGTAATTTTTGTCAGTGCAGCTCCTCAGGCCCTTGTTAGAAGTGAAAACAGCTTTGCCCATGGGCACATTCTCTAGGGAGAGCAGCTGTTTTCATAGAAACAATTAAATCTGTATCAAGGAGACATTTTATCAGAGTTCTGGCCAGAACCAACCCCCTCCCCGTTCATCTACTTTGCAGGTGTTTCAAGAGGGAAAGCTGAGAGAAGGAAAAAAGCAAGGCTTAGCCAAAAGTAAGCATGACTAACAAATTACTCATAATTGAGGTTTGTTAATTGCATAGAACCCGATTAAACCTTTCCACATCTGAAATGGAATAACTTATGCTCACAGCAGAGCTGTTTAGCTATGAGACGTTTCTGGTGACACTTGTCTGTTGATTTGCCATTAGATAACTTCTTGGCTTGAGGCTAGTGGGACTGAGCTAAGAGACTTTTTGTACATGTGTTTGCAGCACATTTTCACAAAGGCTTGCCAGAGTTGGGCCCATGATGACTAGTGAGTGGATTTATTACATTATTATTTTAGATTGTTATGTTATTATTATGCATGACTGACATTGTGAAATTCTTATGTTGCAGAACTATGTAGAGTTCATATAAACCAGTAAGCCAGAGAGGCATTTTCATAAAATTCCAACCTGAAGTGCAAATTTTATAACTGAAAAGTCATAATTTAATGTAGCATCTGCTAGAATGAGAATACCTCTCCAAATATGTTGCCTCAAAGTGGACTTAAAAAAAACCCTTTCCTGTGATTCCAAAAAAAATGCAGATGACCAAAACCCCACCATTTCCAAGTGTGTGTGCCTCTTCCCTTCTTAGTTCCAGTTGGGACCACAAGTGGAAATACCAAAATACCACAGAAATGTAGTTCTTGTGGTACTTCCAGCCCCAGCAGAAGCAGGAAGTATTAGAAGTCTTCCAATAAATAATGTTTTCATGAGATTTCTAGCCCATCATTGCAAGCTCAAAAAGTTTGAATAATAAACCCAGCTCTGCTTGTCCACCTCACCGTCAGGACTTTTACCTTTGTATTCAAGGACTGTTCTGTCTGAGATACAGCTGATGTTCCTTCTAAGCCATAATATATGTTCAGTTTCACATTAAATTCAGCAATAAATTGGGTTAAGTCTTGTTATGAAAGACAGATTTAACTTTGGCCTTCCATTTCTGATAGCTGCAGGACAGTCGTTGTTCGTTTGTTTGTTTGTTTGTTTTCCAGGACAAAGGCAGCTACAAGGCTGAGCAGTTTGAATGCCCATGGCAGAAGGGCTGCAGCCAGCAATTTGGGTGCACAGCTGTGTGTGTCATAAGATGGAGAATAAAACAGTACACACAGCCTGACCTGCACCTAAACTGGCAATGGCAGAAGAGAGAGGACTTCCAGGATAAGCTGATGAGTAAATGAAGACCCATAAGAAAGCTGTGTCTCTGGTGCACCCCGACCTCCCTCTGGTAAACAGCTCTTCCTTGTTGTACAGAATTCACTAAGCCCAGCACCAGCTTCTCTTCTTACAAGGCTCAACCTATAAGACACTGGGTTTGGTGGTTGGCTGAGCAGATGAGGAGGGCTCACCAGATCAACTTAGGTAGGTCTATATGGTGGAGGCACTATCAGGTATATTTTTCTGTCCTTTCAGAATGGAGCTTTGCTGAAACCTCTGTAAGAAATCAGGGCAGTGTGATCGCACTGAAGAGACTTTCATTGTTGCTGGTTGAAATTTCGCCACAGACAGATCATAAGATTTTCATGACCTTGTGATTTCTTTTGTGAGTGGTGGTTGTGCAACAGATCCCCTCATAAGATAAGACAACATGAGGGTTTACACAAAGTAGGAAAATTTACAAGAGCTAAGGCTTGCCACTCTCCTCTTTTAAAGAGATAACAATTAGATTTCAGGCTCAGAAAAAAAAAATAAAGCAAAAAACAGTCAAAATTTTTATCCTCTTCTGAGATTGAGTGTGATGCCAGATCTACAGTTTTCAACTTTTAAGTCTTCTCTCTGTGCTAGGAAGATGACTGGTTGAAAGCAGCAATTATTGGCAAACATTTCTTTGCTCCCCAGCAGCTGGGGCTGAGTGCACAGTAAAAGGATATATTCATGGTGACCACTTTTATGGCAACAGCTTCCTTCCATGTTCCCTTCATGCTGCTATTGAACAAGTCTGAGGTGGCTGTGAGAGCTACCTTTGCATAGCCAACCTCCCAGGTTACTGGTAAAAGAGGAAAAAAAGGAAAGCAGAGCTCACTTCCCAGTATTTTGACTAGGAATTTTGAATAAACATTTCAGTGTCTATGTTGGGGGATGTGGCTGGACATACCCTTTCACCACCTCATATGTGATATTGCTGGGCAGATGTCATCTCTACTTTCTGCAGACAGCACTTTTAGCATTTCCCAACCCTCTAATGCCTGCAGACCCAGGCTGTTATTTTGTTCAGTGCTGACTGTCACAGAGGGAAACACGTGCTGAAGCGGAAATGTTACTTTTGTTCTTGTGCTTTTGTTCCCGTCATTTAAAATGTGAACATATCTGCTTGCTTTTTTGTATGGAAGCCACTCCTATTTCCTGAGTTAGAAGTCTGAAGAGACACAGACATTTGAAGCATTTTCTTAGTGTGTGGGCAAAAAACTAGCAGTAACTTTGTCACAAGGTATATGACCAATTCTTGCTGTACTCAGATTGCAAACTGTTTTGGCTGCTTGCAGTCACAAATGCTTTGTCCATTTCTTCTTTCTTTTGCATCTAGCATAAGATCTTGTGAGCATTTATATTCACTTAAAAATAAAACACAAAGCTCTTCTGCTGACCATGTGAAATTCTTCAAGAGCAGACACATGCATACACACACATGGACGCGCACACACCCACGCACACATATATAGATTAGGAAAGAAATATTTTCTTTAATAGCATGGCTTGTATGGACAATAAAACGCCCACTAAATATAGTTAATATTATAAGTTCCCGTAATACATCTTAGGTTTCAGAAATTTAGAACCTGGCTATAAAAAGTGACTTTTGATACCCCTGAGAGTCTAATTTTTCCTTATAAAAAGAATATTTGTTGAACTGGCCACTTATTTTCCCTCCAACAGGAGGCCTTTCCATAAATGTTAGGTACAATTATGTGTTTATTAGTTTTGATTCACTACTCTGGTTAATAGCTCCCTCTTGTTCTTTTGAGCACAGAGATGTGTTCTGGGATGCGTTGCACATTCCTCCTCTTAAAAATTACATCAGAAAACAACAGACTTGGCAAGAAAATAGGGGAAAGAGGATGCTTGTTTGGAAATGATTTGGGGTTAGCCTCCTTTTCTGAAATCTTGTGATGGGAAGAATGTTGAGCCCTTTATGAAGCCCTTCCTAGATAGACTGAAGGGATATTTACATGCTTCAGAGCTGAACAGAATGGCTGAGGTAAGGAAAGCCTGACAGTGTGTGCTGTGATGGTGAGAGCTGCAGCCAGCTGGGAAAGCAGGCACCAAGTGCCATTCCTGGAGCAGGGGTGTGGGGCTGGATAGACAGCTAAAGTCTGAATCATCTAGGATGAGGAGATGAGCCAGCACTGACAGACAATGGTTACTGTCCAGCAAGGCCTAGGTGGCCCGTGGTTTAATAGCTGACAGTTCCTCCCTAGCAAGCAGTGTGTCCGTCGAATCATTGAAAAGCGATCAGGGGCTGCTTGTCATTGCTGGAATTACTTAATAACCATCTTGGAGCTGCCTTGGGGCAAGGCAGTGAACTGCACTCAGAGCTGCAGGTGGGATCATTTCCCAGGTCTGGTCACAGGCACGGGAAGGTTGTACTGCTCCCACAACTTTGTACCGCTTTTTTAAGGAGGCAGAAGAACGCTGACTGTAAATTTGGCTTCTTTCATTCTTCATGAGCTGACTGATTAGATCTGAGATTTCTGGGGAACAAAAGGATAATTTCAAAGCAAAATGGGGAAGTTCCTGGCCTCTGTATGCTTCTGGGCTTTTTCAAGGTGTTTTGCAGAATAAATTGATCTGGACCTATATTGCAGTCTTTTCTTCTTGCTTGTGTGGGCAAGTTGGGAAAAGTTTTACTGGAATCACTCATCTGCTTTCAAGAAGGTTACTCTAGGTTAAGGGGAATGCTGAAGTTCAGTACTGTTCCCAGGCTGGCAGCCTACTCTTTTTCAAAAGTTTTGCTTAAGGCTGTTCAGCTCAGGATATCTGCCTGGTCCCCTTTAGAGACACTTGGGGAAATGTTCTAAAAGGTGTGCGAGAAATTTATGTCGTGCTCCTTTAAAGATACTTATGACAGTTTATGCTCTTGGATCTTGAACTCTCATCTAATGCTATATTAGTCATCATGCAGGAATATGATCCCAAAACCATGGAGAAAATTTTTGGATCTGTCCAAGTTTCTGTGATAAATGTGAGAGGTCAGTTTAAAAAGAAGCTCACTATTTTTCTGTAAGAGGTGAAACACAGCTATATCATCTATTTCTTAAGAGTTGGTGTCTCTGAAGGTGTGGGGTAGATTGTGAAAAACCCCTTGGTGTTACCAGTGATGATGGGAGAGCAGGAAAACTTCAGAAGGAAAGTTTAGGAGATCAGTTTTGATCACATGAATCTCAGCAGAAAGCTAAGCAGGCTAATTGTCTGAGCCAGAGCAATTTAGGGAGTTATACAGGGGAAGATAAAAAGTCAGAAGAGAGAGAATTATCAGGAAAAAGGCACATGTTTACAAGTGGATGAGGTGACCACAAGAGAAGGTGTAGGAGATGCACTCATGACTGAGTGGTGAGGAGCTGGGTTTGCCAAGACAGACATGGATGGATTAGCTAGTTGGGTAGGGGAAGAACTAGAAGAAGGCATAGTCATGAAACCCGTGGGAGAAGGACAGGCCATGGTGGACTGGATCATGGAAGATAAGAGCAGAACAGTCTTGAGAAGAGGAAATAAAGAACGATTACCAATTCTGCAGGTAAAGTCGGCCAAAACAGGTCTGTTTGAAAGTATACCCACAGTGGTGACAGAGTTCCTGCTGCTTTGAGGAGCACGTGTTCCCTCAAAAGAAAATTGAAGCACACAAACACATTCTTATGCTCTTCCAACAACACCGACATAGTGCAGAGAATTCAGTCCACATCTTCAGTGACGTTTCTAGGAATTGACTTCTGCCAATTAAGTCCACACATAATTCCACCTAAATGCTGCTGTAACTGGCATGGTGGAAGCGCTGAGACAGGTGGAGATGGGCCCTGTGCAATGAGAGGTAAGATTTGGTATGTTACCTGCGCCGCACAAGCAAATGTCTCAATTGTGTCCTGTAGTTCCTGTGGTCTGCCTGCTGCTCTTGGGAATGTTACAATTGCTTTCATTGCAAAAAGGAACAAATATGTCCAGACTTGTAGCTGCATAATAAGCCCTCACAGAGTCTTTCAGCCAGTATTTTGATGGTGTATTTAGAAAGTCTTTCAAATATGACCTTTCAAATCCTGATGCCATCCTGTAACTTTCACAGAAATGACTGTGTCAACTGCATCACATGGCTGAAGCTAGACTGATTTTCAGCCATGTGATGCTATTTTATCACCCTCAGGACAAAGGTTAAGTCCTTTCTTTCTTTTCTCTGTTAGGCACCACTTTCTTTGGTCCTCTTACTTAGATAACTGCTGAAATTCCTGAGGACCACAGAGTTAAGAGTTTCTATAATCCACTGTGCGCTTCTCTGGTGAAGAACCCTGCTGGTGTGCTTCATGTAACAGAAATACCTTCACACAATGAAGCAATCATTCTTCTCTGTCAGGGTCTGAATGTCTTGATTCTCATCCTGCAGCAAGTTTGGCAGGCAACAAATCCCCTGGTTTGCACAGGGCAGTGGCCAGCATAATTTTTCTGCATTTTAAAACATTCTTTAATGCTAGTCTTTCTGCATTCAAATGGTAACTTTAGCTGACATAGGGTTTTGTAGAATACTTGAATTGTAGCCTATTGAAACTCTACCACACTGAATTTATGAATAACTTTATTGCAGTATAAATGTGTTATTTTTCCCTTTATTTATTATCATATGAGCATGTTTTTAATACCTGTTCTGTGACTTACTTGGAGGCTATTATTTCCTTTTTCTTTAGGTGGGGGCATGTGCATTATTGAAAGCTTGAATACAAAGTGGGTAGCACTGAGATAAAGACTCATAGTTTTTATATCAACCTAATCAAGCCTGTGGACTGAATGGACAGAAGAAAATAAATTTAGTACTACATTGCATATTACATGATGGTGTAACTAAGTAAATGGACAAGTGCTGGAGGCACAGCTGGACTAAAGTAAATTTAATGAAGCTGAGGATATTTCCTGTGTGTTGTTTCACCCTAGATTTCAAGATTGCATATGCAAAAATTCAATCTCTTCCTAAGTGAAAACCAATGTAAAATTAATCACACTTTGTAACAGAAAAGGTATGAAGTAGGTCGGGTTTAAAATCTGAGTTTTAAATATTCCCTTTCCTGCCAGTTCTGGAAAACAAACAAGAAAAACCAGGAGCAAAACCCAACACTAACAGCAACTATCCAAAACTTGGACAGATACTGTGTAAAAGTCTAATACTAAAAAGGAAATTATGGCAACCCAGCTTGCTATTTGCAGCATATATTAGCCATGCTGGATGCCCACCCGGGCATGAGGGGTGTGATGCCTGGCTGAGCAGTGGTGTGTCCCCACTGCCAGTGGTGATGCTGCTCTGCTGACACTGGTGGAGACTGACTTGAGGGGACCTGTTGAGCCTGCCAGAGCACAGGGTGGTCTCTGGGCACCAGGCTGGGGCTTGACAAGAGGAAAGGCAGCTACGCTTCTCCCTGTGCCACCTGTCACCTTGTTCCCCTACCACTTAAGACCCCCTGTGCCACCCAGCCCATACCCACTTGCAATGGGGATGGTCCTTCCTGGCCTTGTGCCCAAGCACTGGATATTTGGGTTTTAGTGACAGCGAGGCAAGCGTTGGGGCAGAGAGGCGAATGTGGGTGAGGGTGGTCAATAAGAATTGGCATCAGAGGAGACCTGAGGGCTGGATCTGTCTCAGGATGTGGCTTAATGGCTTCTCCCAATTCACAGCTGCATAACTTGTGCTGGAGTTAGGTTTATAATATCTCAGGCATGTGATTCACATGAGTGTAAAGGCCACTGGATACAATTACACATTTATTTTTACCTACCACTAAGGGAATTTCCATTCAGTACGACGAGAGCTGGTTGCCCTTGCTCTGTACTGTTTCACTAGTATTTTTCCTGACAATTCATGTCTAAGAAACACAAGACAGAGAGAGACTTAATGTTATGTGAAAGGATTTTCCTAGGGTAACTGTATTCAGTCTTTGCTCAAACTGAACGAATAACTTTGATCTGTCAACTGTGAAAAGTAAACTGGGTGCGACCTTCCGTCATCGGCTAATCGTCTCACTTAATGACATCTGTTAACTTTGTTCTGATATTAGATCATGGTCTTTCTTTGTACTGTCAAGATTTTTCATTCAAGGTCTAATTATTTCACTTTATGTGTATACAGATATCTTGGGAGTCAGTTGCACCTAGTATGAAGATAACTTTTTCTATTTTGAATATCAAAAACTGATCACAGTGGTCAGATCAACGTGGCCTTTTAATGGATAAAATACGCCAGCTTAAAGCCCAGCATTGTATCTCAGTCCCTCTCTTCCCCTCAGTTTCTTTTAGGCACTGTATTTACTTTTATTCTTAAGTGAGAGAGAAGGAGGAAAAGGGAGAATTGTTTCTGCCCCAGTAAAGTTTAATATTTCAATACTTGAAAATTTGATTGATTTGACTTGTTACACACATCCAAACTGCTCCACAGGAAGGAAGAAGAAAATACTGGTTTTCAGTCTGTCCCTTTCCCTTTCAAAGTTTTTTTTTAACCTTTTAATAGTGACAAAGGCATGGGTAGATGGCATTTTGGGGGATTAATGGCCATTTGGGGTTAATGCCCTAAGGCTCTCTGTCCCTCAGCTCTTTCCAAACAGTGATTAATCTCCAGGGGAATGTATGTGCCCTGATCGCTACTCCTGATAATGCTCATCCTTATAGTATAGATCAAAACATGTAGACTTATTGTGGTAATGGCCATGTTCTCACCTCCCAGGCTTTGTTCAGTTCAGTCAGCCACAGCTTAAGCCCCTGATAACTGGTCACATTCAGTTCAACAGGCGTTTTCTCCCTTGGGTCCAATCCTGCAATGTGCCCAGTGTTGCTCACCAGTGTTTGTGAGCACTATCTTCTCTCGTAACTCTAGGGAAATTTCCCCTTAGAATGTTGGGACACTCAGTTCCCTCTCCCTCTGCTGTGCAATAGCACTAGAGGGTGTGGGACCACTGAAAAGGCAAGGAGTGGAAACTAGCTTTTGGGGTGAGTGGACAGTGGTAGGTGACCAGATTGGTGGCAGGAGAAGCATTGCACAACCATGAGCTCTTTCACCTGTTTCCTTTTTCCGTCCCCAGCCAGCTCATTTGTTACTATGCTGTACTCACTTTGCCAGGTTCAGGTGAAAGTAAAGGGGTCAATTAAGTGAATTGCACCATCTGTAGAAGAGCAGCGACTGTCAGTAAGTCAGCCCATACTGACCAGGTGAGTAGGTCTAATATTTTTCAGATGCTTTCCCAGGGATAGCAAGGGATTACCAGTTGCAGAATACCACATCAGCTCTTAAAGATAGGCCAGGTGCTGTCTTGGTATTAGGGGATTGTTTTCTTGGTTATATTTCTTAGTACATTGTCTGGTCTACTTTTCCATTTCTGAAGCAGTTTATACTACATCACCTCTTTTGGGAGATTATTCCATAGTCTAGTAGTCCTCACTGGGATCCAGTCTCATTCCAATTAACATTTCATGCATTTGGAGTAGGAGTGTCTACTTCAATATCTGGTTATAAGTAACACTCACAGGTAAGGAAAAATGTATGGAAGGTATCAAGACCGCTACATGTAAAGGCTTTAAATTCTGAGAATCTGAAATAAATGTTTCAGTACATTCCTGACTCTTTAAAAACATATTACATGCTGAGAAGTAATAGAATAAAAAAAAAATAAAACCTCAGTGGCCATATTTTCTACTTCTGTCCCATGTTTAAGTCAAAGTAGTATTTTTATGTGGTATCTAATCTCTCTGTGAGCAGCACCTTGAGCTGTCCTCTGGGTTTTCAGCATGCATTCTTTCCACTTTAGGAAAAGGATTGTGTCTTATAAACTCTTATAAGTAAACATTGCCACTGTTAGATCTTTATGGTCAATTAAAAGTGTGTGAATGGGTGCAAGTATTTGATTTTCATTTCATAGAGTAGGAGGTTTTCTTTTAGTTTATAGCTATCAAAAATGCTATCTTTTTAGTTTATTTTTGGTCTTGATAGGACTTTTAAATACAACAGTTACTAAGTAAGTGATATTATGTTACATTTTCACGACAGTTTATTATACATGCATACAACTTTTCACAGCTTCCCAAGTGGTTGTTTTCCTTATTCACTCTTTCAAATGATTGCGATGGGCTACTGCAGAATTAGCAAAGCGTATAATCACTGGTCCCTTCTGAGTATATTCACAAATCTAGTTGGAAAGCATGGAGGCTATTCCTGTAATTCTTAATGAACTCCAGCCACTCTTGATGACAATAAAAGAGAATGCAAAGCCATTAGCAACTTGCCAGAACAGTGGAGTAATAGCCAGTCAGAGCTATTGGGAGCTATGGGGCTATTTGGAAACAAATGATTATTTCACCAGCAGCAGAGTAAAACAAGCTGCACAGACCTACTCTACTTTTTTTCCCCCTTAAACTCTTCCTCCTCTTTTTTCTCTCCCTCTTTCATGTTGACCATATTTGCCAAAAAAAGCCTAGAAATCAAGCATGTGGAGATTTCATTCACTCACATCAGAGTGGGAGACTTTCATCATGGCATTAGTAGCTAAACCTTCTCTCTTATCCCATTTCCAAGTGCACCTTTGCTTCTCAATTTATAGAAACATTCACTATTCTTGTAAAAAAGATATCCAGTATTAAGTAAGAATTCTAAATTAGCATGAGTACTGAATTTCCTAGGGGAATACATTTAAAAAGGAAATGTAACTTCCAGCCTTATTTTGCTTTTAAGTATTTTACCTGTTTATTGCATGTTGATTTTAACCATCTGATGTATTGTGTAATACAATACCATCTGAGGCGGTTCATTGTTCTGTATTTGCTAACTGAATATTCAGATTACACTTCGTTCTGTTCTATTCTTTATTAAAAAAAAACCTCCAAAACACCATGAACTTGACCTTGCCCAACTTGAGAAGCCCATAAGATACAACCACTGACATTTAGGGGTCTGCCAAGAACTTCTCCCCAGCACGTCCAGTACCAAAGAGCCAGACAGACTGTGTCTTTGATGCAAGCTACAGGAATTAATAAAGTAGATAAACACGACTGGAAAGTCTGAATCCCGTTGATGGGATCCCTGTCAGTGACTGAAAGCCATTTCAGGGCTGTCCTTTTTCTTCAAGTGTCCTTTTTAAAATTATGAAAACACCACTGAAAGGGATGTTGGTGGGAACTGCCAGGTGAAAACAGGACTGTTGCCACCACTAGATCTGGTCAGACCAAGCTTGTCTAGAATAATTTAAAAACCTTTCAATTCCAGCACATTGCTGGGTACCTGTTATCATGCTGCATCTCTCTCTTGCAGTGAATAAAATGTCACTGCATTTTTTAAAGTTCTTGTTCTAGTGAATCCTGTTGGCTTGCACACATGCAGGCCAGTGAGTCAAGCTGACCCTTTCTAGCAGGCAGAAACCACACGCAGGCACAGGCTGTAGACATTGGAAAGCTGCCATGTCCACTCCCAGAATATTTGGTATAAGGAGGCAGGAATATAAGAGCAGTTAAGCTGGGCTGGGCCACAGGGTGAATACCCAGTAATGGCTGCAGTGAATGCTTTGGGGAGAGTATAAAAAGGGAGTGACATATAGTCACTGGGGTTAGACAAGGAGTTCAGATGTTTCCCTTTCTACAAGACAGGAAGAAAATCATCACCAGTATCATAAACAGAAACACTTAAGACTGCCCTCTGCACTGTATGCATGTGTGCATGTGGCAAATGAAATCTCATGAAGGAGTTTTGGAAAATAAAAAAGGCAAGGAGAGGAAAGCTATCATAGCTCCCAATATTATTATCAGCAAAAAAATCCCACAACCCAGCCCTCCAGAGCACTCACTTATCTTTGCAAAGCCTATACAATGAGTTATTCAGCTCTAAGAGATATCCTCGGAGTGAAGTGACTCATCCTGGATCTTTCAGCTGTGCACACACAGGTGAGAAGGTTCTCACAGGATACCTTGCTTACCTGATGTATTCTGGAAGTTAGTAGGAAAAGGCAATGTTTGCTACCCAGGAACAGAGACCCTGGTTTGGATATCTGCAATTTAAGGGGAAAAAAACTTTAAGTTCTATTTTAGGTACTTCCCTGATAGCAGAGTGAGTAAGACTTGATGCAGGGCAGGGGAGTGGGACAAAGCACAATCTTGTCTTGACAGAAAGTGCTGGAAGAGGGAACAGCCATGAAGGTCCAAAACTGCTTGGAGAGGCAACCTCCTGTGAGAGGTGATGACCATATGGAACTCAAAGATGGAGAAGAGGTTAGGAACTTCATGGGGGAGAGGGAGGAACCAAATCCTTTAAGAAGATTTCTTTGCAGTAGGGTGAGGTAATAATGAACAAACCTTCAGTGAGAAGACACTATACAGAAATAGCAATCATGAGCACCTTAGGGAAACTGAGAATCTTGATCTGCTTTTGCTTCAGAATGCCAGGAAAGGTGGGCATGAGAGTCACAACATTGGTCACGTGCCAAAAGGCAAACCTGGCGTGATAGGTGTGATGACTTGAGTTCTTGCTGTTAAACAATATGCTCATGACCAGGGCAAGGAAAGGTTTACTTCAATTCCAAGATGTACCAAACATGCAAATCATGAGATTCAGGATGATGATGCTCACATGGAGCAATTGACTTAAACTAGTCTGAGTCTTCTCTTCCAGAAGCTCAGTGCATATGGGCTATTCTCTACACTATCATTCCTGTTGAATCTTTACAGACCTTTGCTTTTCTGATGGGTCTTTTGCTTCTTTTTCTCTTATTCTCCCCATGCTGCTGTCTCTACTTCCTTTAAATTCTTTCTCTTTGTTGTTGCATTTTTTTATAAACACCTTGGAAATTTTGTCTGAGCTATCCTTACTTTCTGGGGAGTTGGCCTGATTTACTGAGTTTATTCATTGACTTGTTCTTCTCCCCCATCTTACCCCCTCTCCCTTGGTGTAATACTGTCTTTTTCTGCTGTTTAATGCTATTGATTCCTGGTGTAACCTATGTGGATTGTTTTTGGCCACATCTTCTTTTCTGTCTTCTGGCTTTTGTCTCTTCTTTCTGTTGAATTTTGTGAGATCATGTGCTTCAAGTAAACAGAATAGGCCAAGTTCTTGTCTGTATTTTCTGCTTCTAGTGCCTGGTCTCAAGACTCTCTTATCACCATGAATACTTTAAGCTACAGGTGTCTGAACAGGTGCCTTTATCTGCCTCATTTGTAAACAGAATGGTTAGGACATTTTAAATTATTCACCAATGTTAACCAATATTAGAGCTGAACAACCTCAGTCAGCAAACCAATTTTTTTCTTTTAATTAGTTCACTTCATCGAAATACAACTCATAAAATGTCATCCTTGCAAAAAGGCTGGTTCTAACTTTAGTTTTATGGTACTGAATGTCACATTACTTCCAAGAATGTATAGGATGGTTTGCAATTCTTTTAGGTACTCAACCACCCTTCGCATTGCTGCATTTCAGAAGAGTGGTGGGTTTTTAGCTTTTTGACTACCTAAGTGTAGAGTCTTTATAGAGATTATCTAAAGTACAGGAATGAGCTCAGATGAGAGATTTTAGCATTCAAATTTCCGTTTGATTTCAAAGTAGTCCAAAGCTGCCCAGAGCCTTAGAGGAGTGAGTTCTTGTGCTGCATTTCTGGTACATCCTGGCTGGTAGTTAATTGCTCTCACAGGAGTAAGTTGGGCTGTAACTGCCCTCACCCCAGAGGCTGTCTGGGTGTTAGTCAAAGTCCCCGCTCACTTGTTCTCTCTGACTTTTCCTGCAATGGATGATGAGTATCTTTTAGCAATTAGCAATAAAAAAAAAGATGATGTGGAAATTATATTATGAAGCAAAAAAGAGGGTTTCTAAATAGTCAGTTCTACTGTGCCATCAGGTTGTTTTTGTCTCCCAAACATGTCTTCATTTGAATGGGGTAAAGCACAGATAGGTAAATAGTGGACATGCTCTGAGACAGACTTGGCTGAAGCCGTTGATTCCATCTCAGTATCACAATGGTAACCTTGGCCTAATGCTTGGCTTGAAAAGGTGCCCCATGTAATGAAGGAGAATATGGGCAAATACCTCATGATTGGTTTCGTGTGAGTTGCCAGGGGACTGATCTCTTGTCCAGAGGAGAGCTAGCTGAGAGGTCTCTTTTATGCTAATCTGGTGTTGAAAAATATCCATTGTCTCCTGAAAAAGATTAGGGAGTTTTGCTGTGCTCTGAGAAGGTGCACCAACCCTTGAGCAGGTGATCCTGATCCTTTCATGCCACCTGAGTGGTTCAGAAACTAGGTACTTTGTCTGCAGATGTCCATCAGGTAAAGACTTCCTGACTAAATGGGAATTATCTACTAGCAGAGAAATCATGGAGGTGCCTCCAGCCTCATACAGGCAGGACACATGATGGAGCCTGCCTGGCCATCCCAGCCCTCCTAGGCTGCCATGACTTTCCTCTGCAACCGTCATTTGAAATCTTGTGCACTGGAGGGCATGTCCAAGAGTGCCAGGCATGTATGTCCAGGTGAGACAAGGTGTGATGATTAACACCTGGAAAAAACAACACAAAAGAGGAGGCTGAGTGCTCTTCTGGGTACCATCACAGCCACTTGAAGTGGATGAATTATCTTGGCATAATCTGCAGCTCCTGGAGACTTCATACTGTCTGGAGCCTTATGCTGCTCACACTAGGGGCTTGCATTCAAACAGCACATAAATGCAAAGTCTCACCCCAAGAAATCCCTCTTTCTCCTTGGGGAGAAATCCCTCTTTCTCCTTTCTCCACCCCCAATCCCACCCCACTGTGCAGCACACAGACATCCCTGCAAGCACAGGCTGTGCACCAAGTTCAGGCGATAAGAGATTTGGTCGAAGACACAACATTTACAGGCTCTCAGGAGGCTTATTGGAAAAATCTGTGAATGAATTAATGCATAATAAGACAGCACAGTATTTTCAAGGATTTCTTGTAGCCTTCTCATAGAGCTTGGGTTTAATATTTGTCTTTACAGCAGTCATCTCCATATATGTTCTGTAATGTGCTGGAATCAGTGCCTTGGAGAATTTTTTTTGAATTCTAGTTGTCAGACAGCTATAGACCAATTAATCTAGAAGTATGCACATTTGGGGATGATATTCTCCAGTGACTCAGCAATGTAACAGATGGCAAAATATTTCATATTTATTTCCATTCCATTTCTATATTGGAAATGAACCCAGACATTTTATTTTTTTTGACAGTCAGACAACATCTGTTGAGAGCACTGTCAGCTGAATTACAACCTCTCTGGCAGGTAGTTGGGTAGACAGCATGAATTACTTTCAGCTATTCTGTATGTGGTTAAATCTCTTTTTCTACTACATTATTTTCATTATAACTGCTGGATTTATGGATGTTGACTAGCTTTACATTGTATTGCTGAGAGTTTAAGTTTAGTCACATAAAGATTTGATGCATTAAGATGCTGAGCATTAAGTTGTGATATCAATGGATTTATTTGTACTCATTCCTTAGCCAAGACCAATTAAAGGAAGGGATATTTTGGAGGGAACAGGCCAGGGGCTTGGAGGAGATGCACTTCACTGCCATGGAAGGAACTCAAGTGTGGGAGTGACTTGGAGGATTTAGTCCCAGGAGCTGGTGTAGTCCAGACATATCACAGTCTGAGATATCTGAGCTGAGCGAGAGGCTGCCAAGTGCTCTCTCTCCTGGTGCAAGCCGCATACTAGATTTCTGGCAGTTCCCAAACAAAATTTTTCCTGGGGAAGCAGGTGTGGAAGTTGAGGCCTTCCATGGTGAGAGGATGATGAGCCTGAGCACTGGAGGAAGCCTCATCTGAGGGAAGGGATTTGGTGTTTTTGTGCAAAGATCAAAACTCCCTGAGCAGCAGAATTAGCAGTTTCATTTAGGCTTGTTGTCCTGTCTCTTGTATGCCTTATCTCAATGCAGTAAACTCTGTTCCTGCCCTCCTGAGCACTATCCACACTGCCAGTCTACTCTGCAACAGCAGTCAATTCTGCCTCTGGTGCTATTCCCCCTCCACAGTACTCTAAGCTCTCCTATGTTTTTTCTGCTGTTGAGCAAGACACTGTGTGCAATGATCAGAGACACATACATGTTAATTTTCTAGAGAACATATGGCTGTGGACTGGCCAGCTGCTGCCAAACAGATTGAACAACAGCTGAGTTCTTCTCCCGTTTCCATCAGACATTTCAAAATTTCAGCAAATAGGTGTGAGTGTCCTCTAAGATGTCTACTGTCTGCCAAATGCTATTAGGGTAAACTGATGGACAGATAGGACAGACAGGGTAAGCACAGTTGTGGAAAACTAGGTTAAGAATCACAGTAAACAAGTGAGTAATGAGGGAAATATTTGCAAAACATTGGTTTAATTCCTTGGGTTCTATGCTATCCTTTAACTGACTTTATTCAGCTTCTTCTTTCGGGTAGGAATTAGATGTTCTTCTCTGTTTATTTGGTACTTAATATAATTTGCTCACGGTGTGCATATGAAGTCAGACTGGTTCCATCCACTCAACCATATGCATATGTGTGTATTTATCCACGTGTACAAAGGTATCTGAACCCAAGGGTGATCACTGCTGTTAGTTATTAAAAACTTGAAGTTTTAAAAAAGTTTTAAGTTTCTAAACAGGATTGCTCTGACAAACTGGATAAAAGTAGAGTACACAAATAGATAAAATGGAAAACACAGGCTTAAGTGATGGGTTTAAGCAAAGAAATATGCTGATGCCCTAGTGCCTGTTTATGGGTACCAGTCTGGATGCCTGGTAAGTGACAGACTGTATGTGACAATGGCATGACAAGTTGTTCAGCCTCAGGTAAGGCTTGGTGAGAGCCCCAGTCTGTTCATGTTGTGTGGGACAAGGAGAAGATAGCATGGAATACTGGCGGTTTCTTTTGTGGAGTGAAACTAAGGCACTTGCATTTGCCAGCAGCTGAGCCTGCTAAATAGAGACTTGTAGGTCAGAGGCTCTGAATGTCCTGCCTTGTGCTCTACCTGTGAGCTCTTGCCAAAGCTTGGAGGAACTTTATGTTCTGCATTGCTCACTTGTGTAAAAATAAAAATCCAAGCAACTATTCTTTCTTTAAGTTTCTCAGTAACACTGAAGTTTTCTGCACAGTCATTGTCACTGCATAAAGGCCCAGACAAAGACCTCTGTATATATTCAAGGCCTCCATCATAGAGTGATTCTTGTTATTTTCCAGTGGCACCAGTGCTTTAAATTAGACAGTGGTTTCAAGAAACCACAGAAATTACCAATTTCACTCAGAAAAACTGAATGTCTGTTTGGTCCCTCTCCTTGCCAAAAATGAGATTTCTGGTTGCTAAACAGAAGTTTGTTGAATTCCAGGTGGAAACTACAAATAAATACTTAAACATGTGCAATAAGGCACTACTGCCAAGTAGCCAACTAAACTATAGATATAGGGCTTCTTAAAAATGTATTAAAATATTCTCCTGGTAGCCCCCCCTTTCTTTTTTTTTTTTTTTTTTGTGGCATCAGAGGATGGCTTGAGTTTTACTACTGTCTTATGCATCACGTTACAGTCTGATGGCCACAATCTGGCAGATTTCTTCCTTTAATGAATCTTTTTTGAGCTTTGTTGATTAGCAAGGCATTATTTGTGTGGAAAGCATTTCAGAAACAAGGGGGAATTTTTTGTCTTAGATGTTACTCTAATTGAGCCATGGTTACAGTTCTTCACAGATACTTCTTTTTGCTGTTGTTTTATTAGGTTATGAAGGTTTTAAGACAAAAGGTGGTGCTCCTTTAAACCAGGAAACACAGCACTGTTTAAATTTTGCAAAACAAAGAAGCTCAGTGAAGTTCAGAAGTCTTCATGGCCACCTGCTGAAATGATCTGTGGGTGAATCACTTGCTGATCCAAAATCACCTGAGGCAAAATTTTCCTTTAAACCTAACCCACAAATCTTAGGATGCAAAACCACATCAGGTCTTTAATAAATTCTCAATTTCTTGTCCAAAACTTTGGAGTATGGTGAACTACTCCCAAGACAATAAAAGTGCAAAAAATAACCTTCTTGACACCATTGTCAACCCCATTATGGTGGGCATAAAGTCCTATACCTGGTACAGGGACTGTGAGGTGGCTGCTAGATGGATTCAGTTCCATATACGCTGTGTCTACAGGTGAATAATTGTAATAGGAATATTACATTTTCCATCTGTAATAAAAATATAGGAAATAATTTAATATAAAAAGCCAGTTTAAAGGGTATTCCACCTCCTCTGAAAACAGGGAGGGGAAAACTCTTAGCAGTCAGGAGTATTTAGTAGCTGGAAAGGATGGGGATGCCATTAATGAGACAACCCTGCAAGGCTGAAAGAGAAAAACATGCATGAAAAAGCTGCAGAGCATGAAATCCAAACTTTATCAGTCATGTAGCCTGTTTAAACCAATGTCTTGTCTTCCACAGGAAATCAGTAAAGCTGGAGGACTTAGCACTACCTAGATAGTGTCAAAAAAAGTAGCAATGAAAAATAGTGTGGATCAAGAGGTGGCATGTACAGATCTTGTAGCTAGGGTTTGGGGAGTTGCTGCAGACAAGTATGTCCTTTTAATTACCCTTCTCACGTCCCTTAGATAAAAACAACACAGAGGAGTAATCTCAAGAGGAATATAGTTCTCTCTAGATGTGAAAGATATTAAGCAAACAGTCTTCTGCCCATAGAGACTGTAAAAGCTCATCTCACTGTAAAGTTTGCGTGCCATCTCCTGTTTCTGTACTTATATGAAGAAAGCAAAGGCTAACAGAAGTTTAGGAATCACATGGGAAAGAGTTTCTTTTGTCTGTGGATCTTTCAGACCTTGGGAAGCCTTCTGGGACAGGAAGAATGTGAAATATTCCCTTGGTTGGGCTTGAGCTTTTTTATGCCTTTCCCAGACCACTTGTTGACATCGATTTTATCGTATCAGAACATGGCTGGAATATGGTGATTTTACCAGAATGTAACCAAAATAAAAACCCTGTGAGGATGATGTGTCTGTGCTCTTGTCAATAGTTATCCTTTATTTTTCTGTCTTACCTTTCCTATCTTGCTATGGAGAGAGATAAGTTCAGTCTGTGGGGGAGGGTACTGCATACAAGTTGGGTGTAAGGCAATGCAAGGCAAAGGCTTGATGAAGTCTGTAGCTAAGAACAGCAGGCATCACTGATGTGGGATTTCACAGGTAAGAAGCCAAAATGTAAACAGAAACCAGTTTCACTTACATTCTTCCAAAAGCAATTAAATACAGTAAATTCTGCATAGTGTAAATTAGTAATGTTGTGATTTGGAGGAGCAAAACCCCAGTAAGAAGTGGCTGAGCACAGGTGAGGTGGGAGCTGATGAAGCACTGAGGAAGTTAAAGGAGTTTCTCTTGCCTTGTTGCTGGCAATCTGGGGAGTGAGGTTATCAGTGTGACATTTCTCATCTGTACTTCAGGTTTGTTAACTTGTTATTCTGTTTCATTTGTTCTTACAACAAATTAATGCATCCCGTTCAGTGGGACAGTCTGGAGTCTTGCCTGTTACTGCCTGATCAGCTCAAATTGCCGCTGACCTGCCTCATACTGCTGTAAGCAATTACAGCAGGAGGAAGCAGATACAAAGCTCTGAATCTCCACACCTTCCTGCATGACAGTGAGGTGAAGTCAAGCTGTAAGAAAAAGATCCCCTCCATAGACTTCAGCTGAGTTTGCTGATAGGTTGGAGGAAGAAATAGGATACGTGCTGCCTGACTGACAGCGTGGAAATAACCCTGACCTTGCCAACGCCTGTACCTGAGCCAGCCTGTCTGCATGTGAACTGTCCTCTAGAAATTGCTGAAACCTTTTATTTGTTCAGAGCAAATATGTGTTTGAAGGACTGAACCAAAATGGCAGCTTCAGGTGTTAGTCATGTAGTCAGTCAACTCCCCCCAAAAATTTAAGAGACAAGGCTGCGGTTCTGCTTCCTTGCTTCATCTGGAAGAGCAGGGCAGGCATGTGAACCGGCAGTAGCTGATCCAGAAGAGCCTCTGAAAGCTCTCTGATGCTGACTGTTCTCCCATGGGACTGGTAACACCACCGTGCTCAACATGCACGACGTGGCTGGTGTGGGTCTGTAAGAGCCCAGGTCTGTAGGGGCCATGGTCTCTGAGGTGCCCCATTTATCTCCAGCATGGTGATGGCTCTGTAACACAGGCAGGCAGAACTGAATTGTGGGGACACAAATGTCTGAGCTAACGACCTCTACAAATTCAGCTCCTTTGCATTAAGCAAAGAAGCTTTAAATTGCACAGAACTCACATTGTTGTCTGCTTCAAATTTTGAAGATACACCTATAGAAGTGGTTTTAATACTTTACATATTGAACAATCACCATGTGTCCTTCAAAGTCCTGTTTCCGTGCCTGAGCTACTATTTTTGGGGTATTTGGGATTGAGGCTGCTGTGCGCATGTTTAAAAGTCAGTATGTGTAGAGTAGAATGAGAAATACATGAAATGTGGAGGTGTTTAGAATTTCTATTTCATTTCCACCTTAAATGTGGAAATAAAATATATTTTTTAATTGAAATTATTTCACCTGAATTATTGCCTAACCACAGAGAATCAGATTGCAGACAAACTTATATGTATTTTTTTAATAAAGATTGTATTTGCCTTTTTTTTTCTTTCACTATAGCTTGAAATATCCTTCTGTTAGAATGTGGTGTAGGATTCCCTTTATGACGTTCTGGTGCATTGTTGTGAAAGGAATTATCATGTTGCAAATTCAATAACCTGCCTTCAGGATCAGTTAGCAAGAAATCATAGGTCATAAAGGAACAAAACCTTGTTAAACTTAATATCCTCCGTAACAAAGCAGGAAGGGTAAGAGGAGTTCTAAAAATTTCAGGGGTTTTGGTTTTAATCAGCTTTGAAAATTTTGATCTAATTTGAAACGTGAGTTTCAGATGATTATCTTGCTTTCTGTAACACAGAAAGTTTGTTCATAAAGTGAAAATCCACTGTGTGCCAAGACTCAGTTTAGAGCATGTTTTTATGGCTATCTAATAAACTTTGAAAATACGAGTTTATGATGGAAATGCTGACTGACTCCTTATTCTAACAAGACTGGTGGATGCTGCTGTAATGTACTGTGTAATTTATAGGAGTCACCTGTTAAGCCATCTGGGACAGAAAGTTTCCCAACTTCTAAAATGTTGGTAACTTGATTAGCCTTATGAACTTCATTTTACAATGATACCAAATTCAGCCTATGCCGGCCCATTGTATTCTTGGGCTGTCTTTTCATATTTATCCAAAAAATTAAAAAGAGCTTTTTAATTACTCCAATATGAATAGTAGTGGAGGTTAGAAGGGTGATGCTGGTGCTTTGATTTATTGTTTATAGGTGTCATATGGAGTGAGCCCTGGGGTTAAATAAAAGTTTCTGTTGTTACTCTTCAGCCAGGGAAAGTGTTGGGTTTTTTTAAAAGGGACTTGGGGCTTTTAAAAATTGGCTACACTGTATTAGTCCATTGGGCCTTTCACAGGCTGGAGGACTGAACAGAAAGAGAGGTTAATGGAGAAAGAAAGATGATGAAAGATGGGGGATCATTAATGAGGGATCATTAATAGGCATCAGCTAGAAAAGACCTATCTGTGAGTTTGTGGGAATAGCAACGTCTCTTGCAGTAGTAAACACTTTAATTTTCCTTGGAAGCCAGTGGTCAGTGAGAAGCAACTTTAGTTTGTCACTGATTAATTATTTTTTTTGCCAACTGTTTTTTTCTCATCTATAATAATTTCCTGTGTTCTTTATTTAGTTTCATAGTACTCTGAGTAAGAGGTGTTTGTCAGCAGGACTTTCAACTCAGCATTTGGGATTCTTCATGTCATTTAGCACAGAGAATTGCTGTTACTTTGCTAAAAGAAACATCCATTTCTCCAGATGATGTGATGAAGCTAAAGTACTGAACTTCAGGTGATCATTACAGACATTTTGCATGGGAATTAGAGCAATATTAGCCTTTCTCCCACATTGCAATTGTAGTACTTAACATTTTGCACTCCTGTTGAAGCGTCTATGAATGCAACTTGGCATTTTCTCCCCAGCTGCTGCAAGGTGTTGCTCAATACTCTTAAACAGATGCTAACGTCCAGTGAACATCCAGCTAGCAGCAGTCTTTAGACAGCCTGACAGACAAGCTCTGGCCTTGTAGGAGAGCCAGATGTTTCTGGGCAGCCTGTTGGAGACCATGGAGCCGACTCCTATGGGAATAATGAGCATCCCAAGCCTCAGTGCTTTCCACACCATATGGAAGAGGCATGTCGCCCAGCTTTGTCCTCCCTGAATACATGTAGGGCAGATGAAACATTTATGAAAAATAACTCTGAATGAGCATTCCAGCAAAAGGAAAACCCCATAGTCCACAGGCAGTTCTCCACCCTCAGGAAGCAGGTGAAGAACTGACTGAAACATCCAAACCAGACAGCAATCCCATTGCTTAATGTGCTACTGGCAACTTCTCAAAAATTATGGTGATGGGGTGCGATGAGATTGTACATATATATTGGCACAGACTCATATTCCCTGGTGCCTTCTCTTCATTTTAATTTTTAGGTTTTTATGTATCTTTCAGAACTCTAGACACTATATCAAGGTAATTGAAGCTTTAGTTTGTCTGCTGCTTGGAAATATGTGAGGATTTGGGAGTCATAGTGGACACAGCTGAGGATTAGCTTTTGGTGCAACGCTATGAAAAAGGAAGGTGGTGCATATAAAGTCAGTATAGGGACGTGATCTCCCCCCTCCACTTACTATTTATAGGGCTGAAAAACTCCACTCTTATACTGGAATACAAGAGTGGAAAGATGGGCCATTAACACCTGAAGATGTAAAAAGCATGACCTAAATACTTGTCTGAATATTTACTAAGATCTTTCATTCAGTGGAAATACATAGCAGCTACGGATTCTAACCTCAATAACAAAGGCAGAACAAAACCCTGGCTACAGTTTAGTACCAAACAGATACAGCAGAGAAATGAGACAAATATTTAAGCGATGCTAAAAAAATGACTGAGCTACCAAGGGAAAAATGAGTTCTACATCTCCTGAAAACGTCATACCAAGAATTGTTGGAGAATGCATATAAGCCAAAAACTTTCTGGGTCTTAATAAAAACGTAGGTGAATGGAATTATATGGTCAGTGCCGTACTTTTGGTCTTTAGGAGTAGAAGTAGAAAGGAAGATGAGTTTAAAGGGAGATAACAGCCTGCTGCAGGGCAGGCTTAAAAGAAGACAGAGCACAGACAGCAATTGATGGTGTTCATAACTATTTTTTTTTCTATTTTTAGCTCTGTCTTTTCAGTGACTGCATTCAAGGGTGGCAAGAGACCACGTACCATTACGTAACCGTTTGAGTGAAAAGAATTTTCCTCAAAAGTACTTGGGACACTAAGCAGATGGCAGCAACTTAATCCAATCCAAAGAAGGAATAAATGAAATCACTCAGTCAGTTACATTCACTGGGGAAACTCTCTGATTCTCTCAGATCTAATGGAAAAGTAAAATAAAACATTACTAAAAGCGCCACGTATACGTGTTTTTATTATAGCAGAGCAATCAGTTGTCTTTTGTTTTCTTAAATTGATATTATTGACAAAATTAGGGGGTTTTTTGGTTTTGGGGGTTTTTTTGTTACCTTTTAAATCTTCCTTAACAGTTTCTTATCATAGTTCATATTAATTGAACTGATACTGACACAGTAATGCTGTAGTTTGTAGCTATGTGAGATCAGATTAATTGCAAACTCTGTCTACTTGCTTTGCTGTTGTGTTTTTCCATGGGAGTCAGCAGAAACCATGGTTGAGCATTTGCATCTGCCCACAAAGCCAGACTAGGAAATGAACTTCACCAAAGCTTTCTCAACATAATATCATGGAAAACAGTTGGAAGGAGGAAAGCAGTGGGGCAGAGCTAATTCAGTCCATAACTAGGTGAAAATCAGGTGCTTCATGCTCTTCTGGTGAGGTTTGGACCTGCAGTAAGTCTGTGATAGTAGGTGACCACCTTTGAAAAAGTATCTTTCCCTCTCTTTCCTTCTAAAGTATGATCTTTCACCTACTGTCTCAGGAGATGCATTTTTCATCTCTAGCCAAAGGGCTTCCACAATACCTCCAGCAGTTTTAAATGCACCCAAAATGCCAACCTTTAAGCTCCTAGGGAAATTACAGACAAATATGAGTTTGCTGAGCTGTATTACACCACGTCCTTATTGCTGTTTGCAGTGACACGTGCTCCTGCTGATGAGATGTCTGGATGCAAAGCAGAATATGCAGAAAGAATATGGTTACTGCTAATAGTTTGCTCTCTAAAAATAATTTCCCCTTAAAATTAATACTGTTTTAATTTTCACCATTCAGTTAATGGTAAGACAATTTTAAATACAATTAACCTTCCAGGGTACAAGTAGTTACTGTCAGAGCACAGGTATAGCAAGGCAGAGTGTCACAGCTGGGGCCCATCCTGCCATCCCAGCCAGGAGCAGGGCAGCCGGGGACAGCCCCAGGCATTGGGACAAGGAACATGTGAGGTGGACACAGGAGAAGTTATTGTGACACTCAGGGTCCTGGAATTTACTGCACATCCACAAAGGGTTCCTGTGCATGGATTTGTGCCTGTGTGTAGAGGTGCACTGGCCACATTCCACGTCCCACTTCATCCTGATGTGCAGCTCCATCACCTCCTCCTAGCTCACCATCCACCCAGCTTCATCCCACCAATGGATGTCCCTGCCAGAAGCACAGGTCCCTGCAGGTCACAAACACACACCAACCTGTTTTAAAAAGAGTGGGTTTAAGCAAGGTAATCCTTGAAAGGAATCCCTGATTTGGAATCATTGTGAATTTGGAGTTGTCTTCCAAATCTTAGTCCTCCAGCTCCTGAATGTGTTAGTTTCCAAATCCTGCTGCCAGGTCTTCCTTGTTTTCTGTGTATCTGGTAACAAAAATGAGATGAAAAATATTTTTTTGTGGAAGAAATTGGAAAATGCAAGACAGTGACTACTGTTTTCAGCTTTGAATGAGCAGAAAATAGAGGACTGAATTTTGCCTGCAAAGAAATTGGGTAATAATAACGTGGATGGAAGCAACCTTCTCTCTGAGCCCCTAAACTTGGGAGCAATAGAAACACAGTTGTGTTTGTAGCCTTATTCCAGTAATGTAGTATACAAACTGAGCACTTGTAAGTAGAAAGCAGAGAATTTTATCTTGAAATTTCTGCACTACCACAGAGAAAACAAACTTAAAAAGATATGCAGAATATCACTTCAAGAATGTTTCACTTAGAACTTAGTGTTCTTTTTATTTTGTAAATTAATTAGAAGCAAAGGAGGTACAGCTAGTAACAATTACTGAAAAGTTTTTGCAAAAAATATGCTATTCAGAGTGCAGTACTTTTCTTCCTGTTCCTCACTGAGGAGAACTAGGATTTATTTATTGTGCTGGATAAAAATATTGAACTAATAGTAGGCAATTTTTTATGACTTTATATTATCATAAATGAATTCATTTTCAAATCAGATCCAATCAAATCTCCATTTATAATAAAACCCAGATTTGCATGGCACTAGAGATATGTTCTACCAGAAATAACAGACTTCAGGAGATACTTAAAGTATATTCTGTATACAATATATGATTTTAAAATTTCCCTTCTGTACCATATAAGCAATGCCCAGAGAAGGTGTGGGGTTTGGGTGGAACTGGTTGAATATAATTTAAAAAAAAAAAAAGAAAAAGAAAAAGAAAAAGAAAAAGAAGAACTACATTGACTACGTTGTAGGTTTTGGCTCAGCCCTGCAGTAAGACTGTTGTATCAACTACACTGCATCCCAGGAGTAATCCTGGAACATGGCACTCAAAGTATCTCAGAAAAATGTGACTTAGTGTACTGAGCTGCACAGCTGGTTGATTGCCACCTGCTGTGACCTCTCTCACATGTGCCAGAGCACACGTGCATGCTGTGGTCCTGTACCTAGTCTGCAAATGTGTTTGCAGGGACATATTCTGTGGTCCTTGGTGCTAAAACACTTTTAATTGCTGCCCAGCCTAGCAAATGGTGTGTCCTTGCCTTGCTGTGCCATGGTCTCCACTTCTTGTTGGCATCTTGGGCACAGTCAGCCATCTGTACCTTAAAATCCACTTTTACTGTTGTTTGCCTTTGGGGAACAGGGTATGCCCTACATTTTATTCCCCCTGGAAACTTGGGGAGATGGCACAGTGGTTTGGCCTCGGAGATGCCAGGAGATGTCCAGTGGCCAAGAGGCAGGCAGGGGCCAGGTAGTGATCAGAGGGATGGGAACAGCCTGCATCCCAGCAGCGAGGGGAGCCCGTGAGAGGACTGCCTTTGGGTGGTTTCTTCATTTCGGCTCCATTTAGCCTTGGTTCTCTAACTCGATATATCTAGAAGGTGTTTAGTTCCCTGCTAAAATACATGTCTAAGGTCACTGAAACAATTTCCATCTGAGGATGGTCTCCTCCTGCCACTCCAAGCCCAGACAAGGAGCTGGGACCAAGCAACCAACTCACTGACTTAAAATCAGAGGAGGTGGAGTCCCAGTTGCTGAAACTAGTGCAGAGCCTCAGGCAGGGCAGAGTGCCCAGATGCAGAGGTATCCTTGCAGTTAAAAACCTGTGGTTCTCCGGTTTTCATCTTTTGGCTTACATGCATTAGGCTCTTGCCAAATAAAAGCCTTCAAGAATTTTTTTTTTCTGGATGGGATCTGCAGTGCTGCGAAGTCTGAACTTCTTGAGTGTCCTCATCTTCCTCTCAAGGGCTTCCAGAGGGGCTTTTCCTGCAATGCCCATGGGACGGCCCAGGGCAGCCCAGCCCATCCTTGATCCCCTTCTGATCCCTGAGGATCTCCCAGAAGAGAGGACCCCTTGGCAAAAGGAGCTGGTGCCTTGAGACATACCTGCACAGAGCCAGCCCAAGCCCAGAAGCACCCAGATGTCCTCTGGCAGCTTAAGATAACCTTGTGCTCAACTTCTGCCATTTCTTCATTGCTTTAAAGTAGGACTGTCTTCAGATGTTTCAGCCAATGTGTAAATTGCCTGTTAATTCTGTCCTATAGATAAGAAAATGCTTCCAGCAACCAGGCTTTCATGTCATCTACATATTACCACCATAAAATATGGTTTTCAGCAATTGTTTTTCTCTAATTTGGAAGAGTTTAGCAAACTTTTCAGCATGTTCTGTGCCTCTTTTTCAGTTTTTTAAATTAAAAATAAAGAATCCACAGGACAAGATGTAGAATTTCCTGTTAAGAAAATTGGAATAAAATATTTATTTTCAGGCCTCATTAATCACTACAGTTTCAGTGCATCTGGGGATCTGTGGTTTCATCCTCCCCAGCAGTCCACACTCTCAAACCCACTGTATCTTCTGTAAAGAGCAGAGGTCAGTCTGTGTCTTGGCAGTGTTATTCTGCACTCTACTATTACCACAAATGCTGCTTGCTGATTTTCTGTTGACACCCTGAAGCTGTCCTGTCGATTTTCTTTGCTTTGTAATGAGCATTTTAGCAAATTAACTGCTCATTGCAAGCAACTTATTTATTTCCTATTTGTTGCCTTCCCCACCCTTCCTAACCAGCTTATTGTTTTTCATGGTTGAATAAGTATAAATAATTAGCACATCAAAAAAATCAGATCTCTCCTATTGAAAATAATTGAGACTGAAAAGGAGGCTGCATCACTCAAATTGGTTTCTGCAATTGTTTCCTCAGTTCTACTCTGTGAAACTTTCTAACAGACTTGGGAAATATGGATAAAGCTAGCCACAGCTTTTTTGGAAAAAGAAATATCTCCCCGGCTCCCTCAGGTTTTTCCCTGAGGGTCTATTTATTTAGTGCTGAGCTTTGCCAGACCACTTGATACTTTTATTCTAACACACAAAAGCAGTTACAGTATATAAATGATTCAGAGATACATTTTGAAGTAATTAAATGCGGAGCAGTGATGCAGAAAATTAGTTGAAATTAGTGTAAAATTATGATAACCACCATGCTGAGTATTGAGTGCAGTGGAAGCTGCAATGGTAGCAGAAAAAAAAGGAAGGATTATGGTTTAAGTCACAGTCCTGGAAGTCAAAAGACCAATGTTCAGCCCTAGAGTGACCTTGAGCAACTCACCTAATTTCTGTTCCTCACCTTGCAAAGGGGGATAATCGCTCTTTGCTACAAAGAAGGAAACTTACCAATTTTTATAAATTACTTCTAGATGCTGTGATATAAAATGCACTGACACCAGCAGGTTTTGCCTTCCTAGAAATCTCTAGGAAAAAAGAGACTATTTATGTAGCTTATTTACTTTGGAAAGTATTTTTGAAATATGAAAATTTACTTTTTCAATGGTAAAGTCAGATGCTCCTTAACTTTTTGGCAGAACTTCATCATCCTTGACTCTACCCATATCATGAGCAATTCTGCTTATTCTGTGTTTCATATGAAGAACTGTAGCTCCTTCCTCTTCTCCATATCCCTTCCTGGGCTCAGGATATAAGGCTGAGCAGGATGGAGGACAAAAGCTTTTGTTGTGAACCAGGGCATAAGGCACAGCCTTGGCTGAAGATGCTGGTGGAGCATGACTTGTGAGAAAATGCCCTCTGTGAATTATCCTCTTGGATGTGTCCCAAAACCTGCCTGCTCCCTCTCTACACCACCAGCCTGGAACACGCCTTGGTGAAGTGGATGGGGTTTGGGAGAGCTCCTTGCAGGGATGCAACAGAGAAAAGGGATTGAAATTTTTTTGTGTCAAAGCTGTTTTTGGTGTGAGTGTGGGTGTGCATCCAGTGCAGGCATATGCTCAGGGCCAGAAGTCTGAATACAGTCAGGAGTCATCTCTGGTCTGGTCTTCAGAAGGGCCCCAGGAGAGCAGTGTAGATATCCATATATACTGATCTCCACTGTCTCTGTGAAACACAACTCTACTGTGACCATCTCGCTCTGGTGCTGCAGCCATTGCCTGCAAGGCTGGGCACCTCTGCTTCCCTGGGCTTCTCCTGTTCTCTGCCGTCGCTTACCTGGTGAATTGCCTGTGAGCTCCTTGGAGGAAGGAGTGCAGTTTAATTCTGTGTCTGTGCAAGGCCTCCTGCATTGAGGTTATGGCCCTTGCTGGTTTTTAGAACATTATTTTAATGTGGGTAAAAATTACATTCGTCACTTCATGCTTGTTTCCATCAAAGCTGTTGAGCCCTCAGGTTACTCCCAGAGGCTTTATATATGTGTAATTCCTAGAGCAGGAGGCTCTGAGTGATACAGATTTAGAGACAATTTGTTTATGCCTGATGGAAAAGACAGGCTAGGTCGTACTTCGTTTGCATGTTGTTTCCAAGTATAAATGTTTCAATAATTTTGATTAACTTTTTTTTAAGTTCATGAATAAAAAAAACCCCAAACTTGTGAGTGTTAGCGAAAAAATGGTTTTGTTGGATGTATCCTGGGTGAAAGGCAAATTATAGTCTTGTATGTTCAGGTCAGGCTCTGGACACAGCAGAGAGAGGACAGCAAACAAGTCTGATAATAAAGCTAATGCTATAGATGATACTCCAACAAAATTTTGGGGGGTCCTTGTTTCTTTGAGACCTAAGAAGCAGATTCTTCTAAGATGTGGTAGGAGCCAATAACAACAGAAACAATCTGAAAGCCTGGTTTGGCTGTAGGAGTTGCAGAGGAGCCAGGTTAGGTGTTTGCTGCAGCTCCTTCAGGGTATATCAGCCACTGGAGCAAGAGGCCCACTGGAAAAGCAGGGAAAAGCAGGAAAAGCTGTGGTGAGAAGAACAAGGTGTTGGTGATGAGTCATCTGCTAAGGACCAATTTTTGTACGATCCAGGCCAAACTAAGCTGATTCCTACTTTGAGCAAGGTATTTGTAAGAATGTGGTGGTGAATTGATGGAAGAGTCCTTATTGAGATGGGGGTCATCTTGATTTGTCCTTTTACCATCAGTAAAAGGACATCAGTAATGTTTTCTGTTCCAGACTAATGAGGAGTGTTTGGGAAGTGCACGAGGTAACCAGGAGCCAGTTGATTTTGTTTTGTTCCCTGGAGAAAAAGAATTTCTAAGTCGTGTAGTTACTGTTGTTGTGGGGGACCTCGACCTTGCCAAGGCCACCTGGCCATGGGAATGTTTTGGACCTCTGTGTCCAACGAGTCCCTCCTCTTCCATAGAGACCTCCACCTGCAGGGCCTGATGGGCGGCTCCATACTGGCACCCATGGCACTGCTCGGGCACTAAAGGAAAAGCTGAGTGAGAGGGAGGGCAGGCAAGAAGGCAAAGAAAGAGCCAGAGAAAGAGAAATGCAATGGGCTGGAAGGACAATGATGATGGGAATGAGAGAAGAGACTGTAAGTGCTCAGAAAGATGCAGAGTTATAATAAATAGTTTAAATAGCTTGAAGCTCTTCTGACAAAAACAGGATGAAGAACTTAGAAGAAGTAAATAAAGGAAGGTTAGAAAGAAAGATCACAAGATAGAAGAGAGCAAAGAAAGGCCAGCTAGATTAAAGAGAGAGACAGTGAAGAAAGCAGGCACGGTGGGTGTAAGAAGGAAGAAACTCTTGGCTGGCAGTGGGTCAGGAAGGAGGAGCACACACAGAAAGCTCACGAGTGACCAGGGCAGGGCTGCTGATGGGGAGGATGAGAAGGTACAGCCGTGGGGGCTCTGCACCAGGGTTGTCTTCTGTGGGCTGCTTCCACTGGCAAGTTTCAGTGGGAGCCTGATTTCACTGGTCAGCGAGGGGTCTTGGGATTTAGCTCTCTAAGTCATAACATGCTGATGTAACACAGCTGTCAAATTATGTAATTTACATTTATATAACCCCTGTTATTCCAGTCTGGACTAAGAAAAGGTTGCACCCTGCCAAAACTTTTTCTGCTTGAAACATGATGAAATATTACCTCACTAACACTGCATGTACTAATTAAAGTACACTAATTAGTTATTTGAGAGCCCAAAGGTTAGGCACACATGGATTACCCACTATAATTTGGGGGGGAGGGGGAGCCCATGTACAGAATAGTCTCTCTAGGGTTCCCAATGGAACCATTTCCTCCTCCCTGCCTCAAGGTGCTCTTGGCCACTTCTTTGAAGCTGCATTAAATATGTCTACCCGATTACAAACGTAACACCACCACCACTTATGCTCTGTAAAACCCTGTCTAGAAATCGCCACATTATTTTTGCTTGGACCTTTTTTATTTGGGACTGATTCCTGACCTGTTTCCTAAGTGAAGGCACATGGAAGACACTGCAGCAGGACCTTGCAAACTGGTGTGGTGCAGGGGCAGCTGCAGCTTTGGGCAGCCTTCAGCTCCCTGCAGCTTTGGGTCTACAGCATTCTCAGTGCAGGAAGACACCAGAGCTCAACAATGCACGATATCAAGTGATGTGGCCATGGCTGCACAGCCCTTTTCAGGGCTGTGTCTACCTTACTATTACTTGCATGCAATTTCATGTTTACATTAGTCCAGTGTATATAGACCCCATTAAAGAATCTGGGGATTTGTGTTGTTGAATGCTCACTGTACCAATTTAAAGGGACAATACAGTATCTAAGGTATCTGCCCCGAAGGCTTGCAATCTGCATGATTTATTTGGCAGAGGAGTAATTTATTTATTCCTCTCTGGTTCTTTGCTATCCACTTGTAAAATGTTTATGTGAGCTCCTCTCTGATGGCTAGTACTTCTTTAGCTGAGTTATTTGAACTCAGAAAACAAATTCTTTCTTTCAGTAATGGATTTCCAGTAGTGTTTCTCACATGTTTCTCTTCAGCTATTTCTCTCTGTAAAAGGGTCTGAGCCATTCCCACTGGGAAATTTTTATGAGTCTGTTGGAAGACAAGGTTCTGGCCCATTTTCACCTAAAATCACCATGGTTTGAATATTGGGGCTTGAGGGCCTGGAAGTTTTAAGCCACAATAGTCAATTGTCAGCTGATCCTCCCAGCAACAACCCACTCTGAGAGTTTTCCAGGGGAAAGAAAGTTGGGGCATAAGTTCCTCTCAGCTAGTTGAGGTAGTTGAACCATGGTAATTGCCACAGACTTGGTGGGACTTAGTCTGCCAAGTGCCAAATAGAAGGGAGGAGGCTGCTTCTAATACCTTTCTACAAGCCTTTTGTGAGTGATTCACCATGGGTTGCCTGTAGCCTTATTCACATGAATTATCTGTAGGTGCTGAGTGCTTCTGTCTTTCCCTTATGTACAGAATGTAAACATGCAGCTACTAATGTCATGTATTAATGGGGTCATCAGCACAAGCAGAACCAAGCCCCTTCCTCTCACTAAGGGTTTTTTCATACCTGAAAGGCTTTCTCCCCCTACAAAATATATGTAAATGCCCTGAGCAGAATATTAGTCCAGGGTGTTTCTCTTAGCTCTAGTTTGCATATTTCCAGCTCTGTGAGCATGAAGTCAGACAGGTCCCAAGGGTCAAAGCCAATATCTCAAGTGCCCCCTGGAAAGTGCTGAAGTTACCTGCTCTTTAAAAGAGGATGACTCCATCATTGTATACTGCCATGTTCCCCATCAAACCCCAGCTCAATGCCATGATACTTCCCTGAAGGCTGATGTCTCACCCCAAGGCAGGTCATCCACAGATAGACGTAAGGACTTGTGAAGAAACAGCTTTCTAAATGGGATGGGGAAACTCATGTGGATGGAAATGGACTTTGATCTACTCTAATAAGGAGTCCAGCACAGTGGAGGTCACTTCATGTGTGATTAATTTTATTCTCTTGTATTCTAATGAAGTATGCTTTCTTTGCTCCATTTCTTTTGGTCTGTTTGATTTCCCATTAATTTTGAAGTCCCCTTTGCAAGCTTGAAGTAAATTGTGCCCTTCAGTGTTTGCTGAATTGGGGTTACTCAGCACCTTTCAGGTCTGAGCCTTAGCATGGAGCTGAAACAGATGCTGAATGGTAATGCAGACATTTTCTCAGTCTTTCTGAGTTTTGCATTATCACGGTGTCTGTGTCAAAAGATATTATCGTGGTGTATATCTCTAAAACAGCCATATGCAAAGGGATGAATTTGTTGTTGTACTTATCCTCTGCTTCTCAATGTAGGAAATTGTTTCTCAGAACTAAGCTTCCCACAGAAGACTTCATTTGATAGATTTACTCCAGAAATTTGGCCAAAATAAATTTTGAAAGTGAAGTTATAATTTACATATGACATGTCAATTACAAGATCTTTTTTTCAAGCTTCTTTGCTGTTTAAAAGTTAAGTAAAGGTTTGTGCTTGTTTAATTTAGCTTTAATGATTGACTTTTGGTTTGAACACTGAGCAAAAAAAGAGAGAATATCTTACTGTGATGTTTATGTTTATTAAAAAAAAACCCCAAACAACACACACACACAGACACAGACACAGACACACACACACACACACACAAAATTTAGGGCTAAACCTAAAACTAACAAGACACGTGAGATAAACTTGGAGGAAGATTTTTGTCCCATCCTCCTGTTGGAGTGCATCATTCCATGTATGGGATAAGCTGGTTGAATTGTCTGCAAGTCCTGCAGGTTTCCTGAGAAATCAAGGAAAAATATATATAGAAATTTGCTAGGAGGATTAGCACTAGAGAGCTCTTAGATCTTTTCTTGTGAGAGAAGCTCCACACAGTGGGAGATAAAGTTCTGGTGCAGCAGCATGTGGGGTTTGCTTGGATTCCCTTGGTACAGCTCCCTGCTGTCCTCCAGACCCCTTCAACAAGGCAGAGACGTGAGGAGGGCACTGGAAGACAAGTGATGGTGCATCTCTTGATGTCCAGCTCTCACACTACCAGCTCACCTCAGAAGCAAAGCATCAAGAGCAGCGTTGCCTCTGCATTACCACCAGTTCTCCCCCGTTCCCTGCCCAGCACATGGGCTACTGTCAACCCCTTTCCAGGGGACTCAACTCCCTTATAATAGTTTTGGTATCTGTAGACACTCAGGTTAAGTGCAAAATGGATGGAAGAGTTGCAGCACCTAGAAAGATGCAATCCTCAGCAAATTTAGGTATCTAACTGTGCTTCCTTTCTGCTATTGTGCTTTGACCTCCTTCTAGGCTAAAGCATATATTTCAACAATAAATGTCTCTGTAGGTGGGTTGACACGTAACACTCCTGATGGACGGCTCCATACTGTCTCCTGAATTATTATTGTGGAAAATATGGCTGTGACCACTAGAAGAACTACTCTAGTGAGTGTCTGTTAAGATGGAGAGATGAGCTATGTGCCTGACTCTTGATTTCCTTATGCTTCTTCTGATGAGCCCGAGTGTGGGAGAATGCTGTGCTAGATGTGCTTGAACTCACCTTGCCCTGGGCGTGGCCTGCTGTCCCCACCAGTCCGCCTTCTTGCTCTTTAGGGCAAGGGACAAGCAAAGTGCGTGTTTTCTGATTTCACCTCCCATATTCCAGCTATTTGAGCTAATCTTTGAAAGTGTTTCATTTTCCTGATGTCACACCTTCTGAGTACTGACTTGCTAAACAGAAAAATGGCAGGGGAATATGGTCCACGTAATTTATGGGAAAGTAACACAGAAGTAACAAAAGCCACTTTTTTCCTGTGGTTTTTGTTACTGTAAAATGGGACTGGATGGGAATCCTGGGTACACTTTAATAATTCCCAGATACTAATAAGAAATGATCCAGCAGCTTGTGGTACTTAAGATTTCAGGAAAAGCAACAAATGACTGTGACTTCTTCTGATCCACATCAACAAGACCACAAACCACTGATCTCCAAAGAAATGGTGCATCCAGAAAACCTACTAGACGGTTTTATGAAGGAGTCATTGTTTTTCAAAACAAAATGAATGTGGAAAGGACAATTTTTGGCAAATAATTACATCTGTAATGGAAAACATATTGTCTCATTAAACTACACAATTAATCTTCCTCACTTATTTATCGTCTTTTGATGGAGCAGAGTCTGGGATTTATATCCTGTCCAATGTCCCATAGAACTTTTGTCCAGTAAAAAAGGTCATCTGTAAATTTCACATAGGCAAGTGTAACATTTTCCTACCATAACATCATCTTTAAAAAAGGGGGGAAAAAAGACACGGCATTAAAAGTTAAAAGCTGCTGTAAACCTAAGAAAATACATTTGTTCAGCTGAGCCCACATTAAGCTTGATTTGCTTCATTTGGAAACAGCTGAAACTGGGTAATCTTGAGCTTGTAGTGAGAAATATCAATTTAACATGTAGTTGGTGTGCTAAGGGTTGCCCTGTTCCAATTAAAAATCCTCTGTGTTTTTATGGTGGTATTCTGGAGGGTGTCTTGATTTGCTGATGAATGCTGACAGGACTATTAAAGCTGTGAAACAACATCACTTGAACATGGCACAAAATGAAAGAAAGGCACGGCCATGCTGCTCTTGGGTGTTATTATCCTGATTAAAAATTGGAGCCAAAGTGAAAATCATCCCTGGGCAATGCATTTATTTATTTATTTATTTATCCCTTTAAAATGACTTCATGGTATTGGTAGCTGTGTTTCCTGACAGGACCCCTTAAGGCACTGTGATTAAGTGAAGGAGCATTTCTTATTAACCCCTCTTTCTTGTGCCTAGAAGCACAGATGAAGAATGACTGAGTGTGCTGTGTGACAGTATGGCTATGCAATGCTGAGAGTTGGACAGGCCCCTGACTGTTAGTGTTTCCTGACACTTTGGGTTATTAAAAATCCTTCTCTCAGCACAGTTTTGAGACTCATGTCAGCAGGCCTTTGAAATTCAACGGGGAAAGAGTCGCCTGCATAGAATGTAGCCTTTCATTTGTACCCATAAATTGCCCATGATGAGCTGAAAATACCTGTTTTCCCTTTTTTTTTTGCCATGTATTCAAAAACCTAGGAGTCATTCAGATGATGACTTGACCCACAAGCTAAGCAACCAAGCAAGAGCCTCACCAGCTTGAGGTTTTGGTGCCAAATCAAACATCTCTCAGTCCTTTCTGTGTGAGATGTGGGAACAGGCAGGTTAGAAATAAAGTAGACTTCTTTCTGTAAGTTCCAAACAACACTTATTGTCTATGCATGATTATAGGGTGATGGTAATTAACATTTTTCCTGTCCTCAGCCAGCACATGAGCAGAGTGCTTGGCAGAGTTGAGCAGAGAACTGGGCATGGCTGGGGAGCTGGGGGCAAAGAGGGATGCTGGCTGGAGATGGGGCTGGCACCAGGAGTGGATGGTGCCTTCAGCCCTGAGGGGAGGGAGCCTCTTCTCAGCCTTGTAAGTAATGGGACAACTAGATTTGCCTGACAGCCAATGTAGAAGTGGAAACAAATAAGCACTCATTTTCCATCCAATCAAGGTATTGATAAGCTTAACTGGGGCACAAAGGATGTGAGGAAAAAGAGTATTTAATTGTCTGTACACCAGTGCCCCATACCTCGTAATAAATTTGTCTGCATTGCTGTCACTGGATGCTGCTCATAGAACTCACATGCCTGGAATGCAAAAGCCCATGAACATAACCTATTTAGGAAGAGTCAGGAGGGGAAGGGGAATGGCAAGCCACATAAAACGAGCTGTTATCTCCTTCTGAGTCATTGGGAATGCTCTCCCCTTCCCTCTTCTCCTCCCCTACTCCACACCCCCACGGTTTGCACTCTGGTTTCAGGGGACTTGTGGTTGGAGAATGTGGTGCGGGGAGAAAACATCTGCTTTTGTCCCAGCAACTGACAGGTTTCCCTGGAGAGTACATGCCTGTGGCAGCACAGCATGAAATGCCCTTCACTCAGGTACTGGCACCAGAGAGAAAATTGTCCCAGCAAACAGGAGGTCCTGGTTGGTACAGCTGCTTGTGGCTGGGCTCAGTGTTTCTGCACAGTGGAGAAGGGGTGGATGGGCAGTGACTTTATCCTTAGCATCTCTCTAACCTTGAGAAAAAAATCTGTGTGTGTTTCTTGTTACTGCAGGTTCCTGTGTAGACGAGTGTAGAAGATGGGGACACAGCATCCAGCATGGATGCTCATCTCTTTGAAGGAGCTGCTGAAGCCTAGAGATTACATAGAAAAAATCCCAGTCAAACCATTTGAGTGTTGTAAGGAAATGTCAATTAGCTACAAAAATTAAAATTTGGCCCCACAAGGTATTACGTGAAGTAGCTGTGCGTGGGAAAGGGTCTGGTTACATCTCTTGCAGTTCTTTGTTCCTGGCATGGTTCACATGAGGTCATGAAAATTATGCTGAATGCTTTTCTATGAAAAAACAGGAGATGCTTTTAATTAGCATTCAACAGAATTCACAAAATCACTGTAATAGAATTCACAAATCACTGTAATAGGGTTTTTTAACACCTCCCTACACTGTGGGCTGGAATGAAAAAAAACCATAAGATGCTGGAAGTTTCAATTTGAATGATGTGCTGGGTCTCCCATCCTGTCAACACTAAAATAATGTAGATTTTTCAAGACATACTGATTTTTAAACAGTTTAGTGCAACTGATCATTATAATAGATTTAATCTTAGTGGATAGAAAAGAAATAATCACAGAGTTGTGTGCCATGTTGTCATGAAGGGTTACACACTCCTTAGGAGGGACTGAGCAGGAAGGCATGGAGGTGGAGTTGGCCTCTATGTGAGGCAACACTTGGAATGTATTGAGTTCTGTCTTGGGGTGGATGACAAATAAGTAGAGAGCTTATGGGTTAGGATTAAAGGGCAGAGCAGTCAGGGTGACGTTGTGGGTGTTTTCTACAGGTCACCAGATCAGGAGGAGGAAATGGATGAGGTCCTCTAGAGGCCTCTTGAAGCAGCCTCAAAGTCACAAGAAGTGGTTTTTGTGGGGACTTTAACTACCCTGATATCTGCTGGAGAAACCATACAGCAAAGCATAAACAGTGCAGAAAGATCCTGGAAAACCTTGATCACAACTTCCTGTCGCAGGTAGTGGAGGTTTCCACAAGGAATGGTGTGCTCGACCTCATACTAACAAACGGGGAAGGCCTTGTTGGAGATGTGAAGGCTGGGGGCAGCCTTGGCAGTAGTGACCATGATACTGTGGAGTTCAGTGTCGGGTGAGGAGGAAGCAGGACAGAAAGTAAGCTTACAGCCATGGACTTCAGGAGAGCTAACTTTAGCCTTTTTATGGATGTTCTTGGAAGAATCCCATGGGAACAGGCCCAACAGAAAAGCATGGTCCAAGAGAGTTGGTTGATATTTAAGCATCAGTTCCTTCAGGCTCAAGAATGATATATCCCAACGAGCAAGAAATTGGTTAAAGCTGGCAAGAGACCTGTGTGGATGAATAAAGAACTGTCATTAGTCAAGCAGGAAATACACAAGAGATGAATGTAGGGTCAGGCCACTTAGAACGGATATAGAGGTGGTCAGAGTTACTAGAAATGAGACAAGGAAGATCAAGGCCCATCTAGAATTCAATCTGGTCAAAGATGTCAAGGACACCAAGAAGGGCTTCTTCAAATACATCAGGAACAAAAGGAAAACAAAGGATAATGTGGGACCATTATTAAATGGAGGGGGAACCCTGGTAACAGAGGACACAGAGAAGGCAGAGTTGCCAAACGCCTTCTTTGCATCTCTCTTCACTGACAAGACCAGTCCTCAGGGATCTCTGACCCAGGGACCTGGATAAAGGGATGTTGGAAGGAAAAACCTTCCTTGGTTAAGGAGGATTGGGTTAGAGAAGACCTAGGCAAACCTGACACCCACAAGTCCATGGGCCCTGAGGGGATGCATCCACAAATGCTGAGAGAGCTGGTGGACACCACAGCACAGCCACTCATGGTCATCCTTGAAAGGTTGTGGAGATCAGGAGAGGTGCCTGAGGACTGGAAGGAAGCAAATGTCGTCCCAGTCTTCCAAAAGGGCAAGAAGGAAGACACAGGGAACTACCGGTCAGTCAGCCTCACCTCAATCCCTGGAAAGGTAATGGAGCACCTCATTCTGGAGGCCATCACTATCCACACAGATGACAAGAAGGTAGTCAGGAGTAGTCAGCATGGATTCACTAAAGGTAAATCATGCTTGACCAGCCTGATTGCCTTCTGTGATGAAACAACTGCCTGGATGGACGAGGGGAGAGAATATTGTCTTACCTTGACTTCAGCAAGGCTTTTGACACTGTCACACACAACATCCTCACAGGCAAACTCAGGAAGTGTGGACTGGGTGAGTGGACAGAGAGGTGGTTTGAGAACTGGCTGAACAGCAGATCCCAGAGGGTTGTAATCAGTGGCACAGGGTCTAGCTGGAGGCCTGCCACTGGTGATGTCCCCTAAGGTTCAGTACTGGGCCTAGTATTGTTGAATATTTCATCAATGACTTGGATGAAGGGGCAGAGGTCTCCTCAGCAAGTTCCCCAACAAGACAAAGCTGGAAGGAGTGGCTGATACCCCAGAGTGCTGTGCAGCCCTTCAGAAGGACCTCGACAGGCTGGAGAGGTGGGCAGAGAAGAACTGCCTGAAATTCAACAAAGGCAAATGCAGAGTCCTGCACCTGGGGCACACCAGGCACCACCACAGGCTGAGGGTTGACCTGCTGGAGACCATAGGATCCTGGAGGACAACAAGCTGTCCATGAGCCAGCATTGTGTCCTTATGGTCAAGAAAGACAAAGGTATCCTGGGGTGCACTAGGAAGAGCATTGCCAGCAGGTCGAGGGAGGTGATCCTGTCCCTCTGCTCAGCCCTAGGGAGGCACCATCTGGAGTGCTGTGTCCAGTTCTGGGCTCCTCAGTACAAGAGAGACATGGAGCTACTGGAGTGGGTCCAGAGGAGGGCTACAAAGATGATGAGGAGACTGCAGCATCTCTCCTATGAGGAAAGGCTGAGGGAGCTGGGCCTGTTCAGCCTCAAGAAGAGACAACTGAGAGGGGACCTCAGCAATGTCTATCAGTATCTGAAGGGAGGATGTCAAGAGGATGGAGCCAGGCTCTTCTCAGTGGTGCCAACAATAGGACAAGAGGCAATGGGCAGAAACTGATGCACAGGAAGTTCCACCTGAATGTGAGGAAGAACTTCTTTACTGTTCAGGTGCACTGGAACAAGTTGTCCAGAGAGTCTGTGGAGTCTCCCTCACTGGAGATATTCAAGAACCATCTGGACACAACCCTGTGCCATGTGCTCTGGGATGACCCTGCTTGAGCAGGGAGGTTGGACCAGATGACCCATTGTGGTCCCTTCCAACCTTGTCCATTCTATGATTCTGTGAAATACTTTAGTTACGTTTTTGGAGAGAAGCCATGTGAATTAGTCATATTACATGCTGATCTTGATACTGAAACACTTTCCAGTCCAACATTTCTCAAAGGATGTTAAACAGCAGCTGCTAAAGCTGGACATTTTAAAATCAGGACGTCTAGATAATTTGCATCTGAGAGTTTTATAAGGGCTTGCCGAAGAGCTCTTTGAATGATTAATCGTACTTTTCAGTAAATCTTGGACGAGTGTAAAGTGTTAGAGGACACAGCAAAAATTGAAGATATACCATAACATAGGGGTAAAATTGCAGCCTTGGTAATTTTAAGTCTTCTATCTTTATACTGATCATGTAAAAAAATCCCAGAATTGTCGATGAAATTATCAATAAATAGAGAATGGAGGAAGTTAGTACAATTAATTTCAAACCCATAGTTTTCAGGGAAAACCTCTGAAACTAACTTGTCATTTGGTGGAGCTTTTTCTTGTCATATACATAAAATTTGTTTGAAAAGCAAGTAATGTAAAATGTTGATAATATACTGTGTAGCATTTTAATCAAGAACAATGTAATTTACTCCCTGCAGTGAACTAAATGGGTTAGATGCTATAATATTATAATAAATAGATTATCACTGCTGAACATGTCTACTTTTAGTTGCATCTTGGCATTCTAGGTCCTGTCTTCTTCAATTTTTTGAACTGAAGATCTGAAAGGAAATCATTGCAGAGAAGGTTTCAAACCAGTGTGGAGATTGGGAGTGGTAAGTGAGAGAGACAGACACCTAATAAAAAAAGAGATGGGGAAATAGAAAATGAGCCTTTCTTGTGAGATAGCAGCTCCAACTTGTCAGAAGTAACTCTGCAAAGGATTCTGTCAGCCAAGGTAATTTCCTAAATACGGTGATCAGATCCCTCATTGTACAAAGAGAACAGGTAGGTACAGGGAGATTTGAAGTGGTAAAAGGTTAGATCTTTTGGTGAAAGACTCATGGGGTTCAATCTGATTATTTAAATAAAAAGGGAAGTTAGAATTTAAGGTAAAGACTCGAGGTACTCTCATTACATTGTTGTTTATGTTGCCTGAAGGCATCAGGTAAGCAATGCTAGGAGTTAGAGCTCTGGTACAGTATGAGACAAAACAACCTAAGCTGCAGGCTGACAGTTTTGGAGTAGTAATAAGATCAAAATATTTTTAGAGAGTGGTTTTTAACCCTTTGAGCTATATTACACAAGTGGACTTTTTCTTCAGTGGACACATTAAAATCAGAATTTCTAGAAGAAGTTATGGTCTCATTCAAACAATTATTATACAGAAATTTTATGTGTTATCTTTATAATGAAGATCAGAGCAGAAGAACATACCAAGCCACACTGATGTAACAAATATATTAATCTACTGGATGAATAGCTGAGCTTGTATTGTGGTCTGGAAGGCTGGAACTAGTAGGGGAGAATGTGGAGGAAGGAATGAAATGCTAAAGAATCTGGAGAGGCAAAGAGAATGTATCTGTTCTGTGCTGGAGACCAGATAAAAAGTTTTGGGTCAAGTGAGGTTATGCTGTGTGTCAGTGACCACCAGAGTATGCTGTGAAGCTTTGAATGGACACGTGCTTCCCACATATTGCTAGTGTTCCTTGTCCAGAGAAAATCTGCAAAGCGTTCTAGCCCTTCAGACAGGTGATCCTGTCGTGGTCCAGTCCTGGTGGAACAGATATGTCTCATTCTTGCTCTGGGGCCTTCTTCCCTCATGTCACAAGGCAGAGCACTGACTTCAAAGCCTTCATTTCCACAAACCCTAGCCAATGGGACTACTAATAGCATGATACTTATCTTTTTCTCTCTCTCTTAAAAATCCAAGCTAGCTAAGAGTCAAACAGCCTTTCCCCAACCCTAATCACTCACATAATTTTAGTTGAAAGAATTGAATCTAAAGCTGAAAAAGCAATTGCTCGGAAACTTGGAACTACTGTGAATAATTTGTCTCTCTCCCTTGAATTTGTGTGAAATGAGGAAACCTATAGTCATCCTTTCCCATGAAGCATTCAGGGTACGGTATAGTCATGCCCAAGAGGTGGATTGGGTTTTTTCAGGGAAGTGGGCTCTTGTCTGTAGGGCACTTGCTTCTCTGGCTGCAGAAATTAGTAAACTGGACTAAATGCTAGAGAAGACTGTAGGAGGAGAAAGAATAGTCCTGTGATTAGGGCAGCTCCTCTGAAGAGCTGTTTTCTACCTTTGCCTTTGCTGCAGGAAACATCCTAACTTTTTCAATCCCCACGTGACTTCAGCAGGCCCACTAATCTGGTTTGTAATCTACATTGGCATACAGCAAGAGGAAATAGTGATTTTCAGCTAAGCATCAGGAAAATGCCCATGAAACAAGCGAAACTACATGGTTGCATCTGTAGGGACACGGTTGAAGACTGTCATTTGGTTGAAGAGAGTCACTTGAGCCTGCTGTGGCAGCCAAATGGCTAGTGCTGAAAAAGCTTTGTTGTAGGAGCATCCTGTGTGTAAACAAGACAGAGCAGGTGAATTACTAGCTCCTTCTCTGTGCTGTGTTGATTTTTTAACTTTGTTTTCTTTTCAGTGACATGAAGGGGCTCTCCTCAAGTGCAGATGGGCATATGCTGATATGTGAAGAGGACTGGTTTAATAGAGAAGAATATAATAGCTCCCAGTTGGAAGGGACCTACAATGATCATCTTTTCCAACTGCCTGACCACTTCAGGGCTGAACAAAAGTTAAACCATGTTGTTAAGGGCTTTTTCAAAAGCCTTTTGTGCACTGACAGACTTGGGGCATCCACCACCTCTAGGAAGCCTGTTCCAGTGTTTGACCACCCTCTTAGTAAGAAAATGCATCCTAGTGTCCAGTCTAGGCCTCCCCTGGTACAGCTCTGAACCATTCTCACATGTCCTATCCCTGCATACCAGGGGGAAGAGCTCAGCATCTCCCTCTCCTTGTCCCCTCCTCAGGAAGCCGTAAAGAGCTGTGAGGTCACCTACTTTATTCCAAACTGGACAAGCCCGATGTCCTCAGCTGCTCTTCACAGGATATTCCTTCAAGCCCTTTCACCACCTTTGTTGCCCTCCTCTGGACACATTCACATCCTTTACTGTCATTCTTCAGCTGTGGGGCCCAGAGCAGCACCCAGAGCTCAAGGTGAGGCTGCACCAAGGCCGTACAGAAGGGCAGTCACCTCTGTGACCAGCTGGTGATGCTGAGTTTGGTGCACCCAGGAAGGGGTTTGTCCTCTGGGCTGTCAGGGCACACTGCTGATTCCTACTGAGCCTGCTGCTGACCAGCACACCCAGATCCCTTCCTGCAGGGCTGAACTCCAGCCACTCCATCCCAGGTCCAGAATCCAGTATTCAAACTTGCTGAATTTCATCCCATAAATCACTGCCCAATGCTATAAGCTATCTAGAGCCCTCAGCAAGGCATCTCATCCCTCAAGTCCCCTGGAACTGAGCCCTGAGGAGCACTACTGGGACAGGTTTCCAGGCAGATGCAGCCCCATTCACTACAACCCTTTGAGCTCTGCCTTTCAGATAGTTCATTGCCCAGCTCACCATGAACCCGCTCATCCCAAAGGTGGACAATTTGTCCTGAAGGATACTTGAGAGACAGTATCAAAAGCCTTGCTAAAATTCAGAAAACCTGTATCCACAGTCTTCTCTTCATCCATTGGGTGTGTGGCCATATTATAGAAGGATAATCAAATCAGTTAAACAGGTCTATCCCTTTGTGAGCCCATGTTGACTGCGCCTGGTGATATTGAGTTATTCTTTAAATACATTTCAAGGACTACTTCCAATTTACCCTGATGGATCTCTTGCTGTCCATGAGAAATCATCTGTGCTACCTGCAACACTTTGAACATGCAGTTGTGGTGGTTTCAGCTGGGATAGAGTTAATTTTCTTCACAGTAGCTAGTATGGGGCTGTGTTTTGGATTTGTGCTGAAAACGATGTTGATAATTCTGGGATGTTTTTGTTATTGCTGAGCAGGGCTTGCACACATCCAAGGCTTTTTCTCCTTCTCATACTACCCCTAAATGAGTAGGATGGAGTACACAAGTAGTTGGAAGGGGGTACACAAGGAGTTGGAAGGGGGCACAGCCGGGACAGCTAACCCTAACTCACCAAAGGGATATTCCAGACCACATGGTGTCATGCTCAGTATATAAAACTGGGAGAAGAAGGAAAGGGAGGATGTTTGGAGTGATGGTGTATATCTTCCCAAGTTACTGTTACACGTGTTGGAGCCCTGCTGTCCTGAGGATGTCTGAACACCTGCCTGCCCATGGGAAGCAGTGAATTAATTCTTTGTTTTGCTTTGCTTACGTGCACAGCTTTTGCTTTACCCATTAAACTGTCTTTATCCCTGCCTATGAGTTTTCTCACTTTTACTCTTCTGATTCTCTTCTCTATCCCACTGTGGGGAAGTGAGAGAACAGCTGTGTGGGGTTGAGCTGCTGGCTGGGATTAAACCATGACAACAGCTCATGAGAAAATTGGAAATAAACTGATAGGGACATATATTTAGATATTTATTAATGAGAAAAAGAGAAGCCTCAGGCTCTCTATAAGAATCAAGGTGCCTTTCTACTCCCAGCCGGCTTACAGGATGACTTTTCACTAAGATGCCTGAGGTTTCAACAAAATGATAATCTAATCCCATAAATAAAAGATTTATTATGTCTCTTTTCTTCTTCTGTGATATAATATCCAAATTATTAACCAAATAATTCTAAATACATTGATTAAGTATTTGTATGTCTTATCTGTTTAGTGAACAATAATTTTAGAATATTTTGGTGTGCTCTGATTAAGAGTTGTTTCTTCCTTCCCTATATGTTTCACAGATATTATCAGTGGATCCTGTTCCCAGTGAGGATATGACAGTGTATCCTAGGAGTCTTTCTGGAACCCCAGGAGATGAGGTCTTGCCAAGAAATGCAGGCATGGATGAAAGTGGAGACAGGAAAATGATTTGCCCACAGCTCCTGTGAGACTCTGTTAGAGCAGCTCAAAGTGATTTTATATATATATATTTTGTATTTTACATGCTTATTAATTTTTTTGTTTTGATGGAGTGTCCACTTGCCCAACCTATTTTTCTAATTCTTTCTTTTATGTCTAAAGTGCCCCTTTTCTGTAAACGTTAATTGAGTCACAGCTGTGGGATGTTCCACTGAAATTAGTTTCCTATTGGTGAAAGGGAAGGTAACACTGAAAGCACTGGACTGTAGAACCTGCTCTGTGTTACGAAACTACGAGCCCAGGACAGTAATTTCAAAATGTTTTCCCTGGAATTTTCAGGCAAAGCAACCACTTCTTCGGAACTGGGAAATGCTCCCAGGATCCACAAGGCTGAGGTGCTGAAGTTTCATGCCAGGGGATAAAGAGGTGCTGGGACAATGCAACAGGAGGTTCTATATACATGCAGCTATATCAACATCAATCAGCAAAGTGAAACTGCCTCTGGAGATTATTTAGACAGGTCTGTGCTGTGCCCTGCGCTGCTGAGTTTATAGAAAGACCCAGCCAGAAAAGCACTCTACACCCAGATATCATAACAAAAGTGACATCCAGGGTAGTAAAATAAATATTTAATTTCTTCATCTTCCCATATCCATCTCAGACATCCAGCTAACTCTAATAATACTTTACACTATAATACTTTACAAATACAACTATTCTAAATTAATATAATTGTTTTGATAGATACTTGTGAGTTCATTTTGCACTCTCTGTCCACTGATGCCTTTCCAGCTATGGGACAGTATTAAGCCTTTTTTGCATGCTGTAAATGTATCAAACCTAAAAGCCAAAGTAGTTTTTGAAACACTAACAATATCACTCAGTGCTTATATTACCTTTTACATCTTCAGAGTCTTTTATGAGCAGCCATGAATGAAGTATGGTAATAGCTTTAGTGTATTGCAAACCTGCTTTGCTATTCCTCCAGCTGCTTCAGCTGGTCTCATCCTGCTGCCTGTGATAACAACACATCAATGCTTCCGACAACTAACCCCTGAAGATGAGCTGTGGAAAGTTATGGTCTTCCCTGTATCTCCCCCAAAGGCAGATTAGACACTACATATCAAAATTTTGGAAAGCAGATGTACGCTCAGCATAGTCAGGTGCCATGTACTCAAGGGGCTCCACCTCCCTCTGCTGTCACCTGTCCTTGGACTGCAAGTTCTTTGGGTGCCAGACAGCATCTTTCAGCTTGGCAGAGTGTCCAGAGTGGTCCTGGTGCACAGTTTGGAGCTTGTAAGAGCGTAAACACAAGTTACTGTAAATTGTCATCAAGGATAACTTTTCTAGATGCTAATAGTTGGAAAAATTGTAGTGCCTTACACAGAGTGGTTTGGACCCCACACTGGGGCTCAGCTGTTCACCATCATCCCTGCCCTGGGTCTACAGAGGTGTGCCCCATTGCCATCATCCAAACCATGGAGGGGGAGTCAAAGGTCAGCTGGAGCAGGGGCGAAGCAAACAGTGTGGGAAATGTCCAACAACACTTCAATCCTCCAAAGGCTCCCTTGCAAAAGGAGAGGCTGAGATTGCTGAAGTCCCTGGGCTGTGTCCTCCTTCCATCTGCAGACTTGTCTTCTCACAAGGGATGGGAAGTGATTTTGGCTGCTTCCTCCTCCCCAGGTCAATAGGTGCTCCCAGGATGCGTCCTAGCTGGCATTGCTCCTCCACAACCAAGTTTGTCACACCAGATCCTGGGGCTACAGTGCCACCGGCCCAGCGGGGGCTGTGCTCCATTGCGAGCACGATGGCGAGGCCACTGCATTCGCTGCTGGAAGTAAACTGGATGTCAAGCACTTCTCCCATCTGGCATCTATTAAAATAATGTGTGTGAGCCTGTGTGTGTGTGTGTGTTTGCGCGTTTGTATGTGTGTGTACAAAATGTGGACACAGTCTCTGCTTTCAAATATAGAACAAAATGCATGTTTCAAATTACGTTTTAATTTTGGCTTTTTTGTTAACTGGAAAGATCCTTTATTTTAGAGTTTGCGCAAACTATTTTACTTAACATATTATCTGTAACAGATTGCATAAGCATGACTGTTATCTGTGTTAGTCATCACTTTAGACCATGGAATATAACTCATGGCAGTCTGGATTTAATGAATGTTTGAATTAACCTATACCTAATTTCTTGTGTTTTAAAACCTAAATCTCATTGAAAGCTGAGCTTTGTTTACTTCCCAAAATTGATCTGAGGGCCATTTGGAACACTTAGTGTATTCTAAAATGTGATCGTATCAACAATACACGCTCAAGTTTGTTTTAAAGTGAGTTTTTCTTTCCTAGTTTACATAAATCATTTAAAAAAATCGTTCACTTTTTTGGATCATAATGTACTCACTTGGCTTTTAGACCTACATAGCTCACAGACCAATTTTTCAAACAGGATTCTAAAGCTATTTGTGGATTACTTTCTGTTTGCTACTTGTAATCTGCATTCCTGAGGCAAGCATGCTAAAACGACTGAGGATTTTCATCGAGCTAAGTGATTATACTAAATAGGGCAATTTTGGGTGCTCTTAGCTTCTGTGTTTAAAAATACAATACAGAAGAAACCAACACCACAGTTTCTCTTAAACCACAGAGGGCACTGTTTGTTCTTAATATAAAATGACCCTGCTACATAGACTCTTGTCAGTCTTCATTAAGTAATTAATGTTAAGAGCTTTAATTTAACCTTTTTTCCCCCTCTTTTTCTTTCTTTGATTTAACAGTTAACCAGGGGTATTACATTTATGTACACTGTCATGTACTTTCAGCGTTTGGTACCAAATACTGCCCTGGTCCATCCCTCCTCTCCTTACTGCTGCATCACACTACTGGAGTCAGGGAGTTTCCTTTCCAGCAATGAGTCTGGAGATGTAGTGCAGGAAATTGCCTCGTGATTGTTTAATGGTTAATTAGCACTCTGCATTTCTACTTGGTCTTTACTTTTACTTTAAAGAATTGGAGAAAGGGAGGCAAGGCAGCACTGGCAACAACTGAAGTGCTAACTCCTAATATTTCTCCTCTGGTGCTTTCAACCAGGATGCAGTAGAGGAAACAGTGAGGCTGAAAGTCAATTGGCTATGGCAATTCTACAAATTATTGTTTATTTATCTATTACTTGAAATATTCTGAACAGAATATGATGACATTTTCAGTTTTCTCAAAAGAAAAAATCTTCCAAAATACCCAACACAGAAAAGGCAATAGCAAAATTTACAGGTTTTGCTAAAAATAAACTGTTGGGGGGTTTTTTAATTCTATGTATTTGTTTATCTGTTTGTTTCTGTAAAATAGGCTGAGGAAAAAAAACCCCAGAATTTCATGTGAAAGAAATTTGGGACTTGTTTTGTCTTGGAGTTTTGTTGATACAAAGTGGCCTTAGATCATTGTACAGAACATCACACACAGACAAGATAAACTGTTTATAATATGAAAATCCTCATAGACTAAAGGAAAGAAATAAAAAGTAGGAATTGCGAAAACTGTCAACATCAGATTAGTGGAAAAGTTGTTGCTCACTTGTGGTCCTGTTAACTATTGTACAAGTTTGGGACATCTCAGAAGCTATAAAGTATTCATTTGCTATTGGTTCAATTAAAGGTGTATTTTAGCAGTTTCTCTCTCTCTCTAACAGTGACCCTTATGAATTTTGCTGGTTAATTTAATTTCTTGTTTATTTGAGGCCTGGATAACTTCTGTGATAATTTTTTTCCATTTCACTTCCCGAACTTGTATATAAAGCTGGTGCTGAGATCCACGAGGTGCTTTGCAGCTCTTGATGACACACTGCGTTGGTCTTAGCCAGACATAGCAGGTTTTGCTTTGTTTTTTCTGTGCCTGGCCAAAGACACAGGACACAAATGGCTGTTCATGTTGCAAGCACTTGAAAAGGACTGCCAAAACTATGAATGTCTCTGGAAAATAGGGTTGCCCAGGATCCCCTGATGGGCTTTAGCCAACTAGTGATTTTGTCACTGGGCAACCTATTACAGTGCTAAATTATCTGCTGCTGGATTTTTTTTATTTTTTAATATTCAGGTCAAATCCCTCTTGTTCCAGTTTATATCTGGTGTCTCTAATCTTCCTGACATGTCCCAGGATAGACCCTTGAGGAACTCCTCACCAGACACTACATAGGGTACTACTCAGTAACAACTACCCTTTGAAATGGACAATTCAAACAGTTTTTTCTCCATCTTGTAGTCCAGCCATCAGGATTGTAGAGGCTTAGCTTGGATATAAGGATGCTGCAGGAGACCGTGTTGAAAGTGTTGCTAAAGGAAGCCTTTCCTCCATTGGGAAGTGACTCATGAGAAGGGTGCTGTTCTTGGGGCTACATTTCAAGGGACAATTTGTAAGAGAGCTAATGGAGACTGTCCAGAGAAATGGAATTTTCTCAGCTGGTTACTAGTTATTTTTCTTTTATAAAATGAGATGATACAGGGGAATTCCCTTCTGAGAGTAGTTCAATCAACTCATCCCTTGCTACAAGGCCAAGGATGATAAATTTTTGCAGGTTTCTTTTAAAGCATTCAGGAATAAAGGTCTAAACTTTTTAAAGTAACCTGAATAGGATATTGTCCATACCATCAAACAGGCAAACTCTGCTGCACAGCTGGAGTGTTATTTTCCTTGAAGGCACTGCTAGGGGCAAGGACATTATCTTGCTGGTGAGGTTACATGCTTTGTATGTGTTTTAGGATTGGGTCTGCATTACCATGGGATAGTTATAAAAACATGCTGATTGTTCTGCAGAAGAATTTGATTTTTCAAAATGTTCTTCCTTGCCTGTCTGATTTTCAAAAACTGGAAACATAATCTGGGAAATAGGGCCGCAAAGTCATTACAAAAGCCCTGCACAGCACAACTCTTGCTGTTTTTGGCTTTTCTATTTCCTCCATATGCCAATTCATTCCTAGCTATGCTTATCAAGGGATCATAAGCATTTTCCATCTCATTTGATTTTTGAACCTGGAATTCAGTATTCTGCAACATAGAATATTGGAACTGCTTTAATTTGCTAAGTTTAGGCATATCCCGAATATCTAAATATTATTAAACATAAGGTTCCTTTGATTTTTCCTTTTAAGTGACATAAAATGGATTTGTAGAAGAGAAAGCAGTACTTCAGTTATCCATAATGCATCTGTTTATGTTTCCAACTGGTGCACTTTATCACCAAGTCATTGGTTTATATTACAAAATGATGGCTGTGTAATAAGTAGTTAGCAGAAACCACAGGCACGTCTTTGAAATAACACTAATGGCCATTTTTGATGAAATATATGAGGCTTTGTGAAAATGATTTGATGAAGAAATGTATTTTCTTCACTTCCTGTTAACAGTGAGCATGTTGAAGCCCTTTAATCTCTGCTGCACAGCTAAACATTTTTTTTTCTTTTTTGGGATTAGTTTGAACTAGCAAGCACCATTTAATAATTAAGAAGCTTTAAAGCAAGTGAATTTGATCAGGGAAGAAGTAATTAACAATAGCTGGTAACACTGGGTATTAGTCATCCTACGTCTTTCTATACTCATCTAGTTTATGGTACTGAGGATTCTCTTCTGCTTGCAGAGTTTGCATGTGTAGGAATCAATAAATAACAGTAAATTATAAAGCATGCTGGAAGCCCAAGTGTGATGACATTCTTAAGACTAAGATTTGCTCTGAAGGGATTAAATCTCTAGGTTTTTATGAAAAGTGCAGCCAGTCCTTAGCAATTTACCATACTTCAGATTGGATAAGTTTTCTGGCATTTCACAAGCAAATCTTCCAACCAGTTTCTAAGCTAAAATTAGACGTAAATTGGATCTGTAGTTAAAGATGTGATCCTTGGACAAGGTTAACGTTTATGTCTGTTTTATACTCTAGCTTAAAAAAGTTCAGCTGCAATGCATTGTGCAAAATGATATTTTGCACAGGATACATTTGAAGAAACAGTTTATGATTCAATTTTTATGCAGTGTTGTTTTTAACTCCTATTACATGCAGTTTTGCTGATGCTACATATTTTCAATCTTGTTCTCAGAAAATTTTGCTAAACTTTGGCTACTTTTTAATGTTTTTTTTTTTTCACCCAAGTGAAGATTACTTGCATCCTGCAGGGGAAATGTTGTTTTGGGAAAGTTCTTATCCAACTTTTTCAGCTTTAAGAAATCAGTTTATTAAATATTTACTTCTTCATATTTTTGACATTTTGGAAAAAAACCATCCTTCATTCAGAGTCCCACCAGGCTCTGGTATCAGGACTGTAAATATGGCCTTTGTTTCAGGACTGTATTCTTTGTTATCTTCATGACATAAAATTTAATGTCTTCAAGGAAGGAAAGAGTCTTTCAAAGAAGGGAAGAGTCTTCCTTTCATAATTTGTATCAATTTCTAAACCACTTGCTCTGTGAATTGAAAGGGATAGGGATCCTGCACACCCATATCTAATAAACACAGAAAAATGCTAATTAAATGTTAGTTATGCAGGCAAAATGAATGTCAATATTTCCCAGCTGTTAAATGCTTCACTACTTTTTTAGCAAAGTTAACCACATTTAGGAGAAATAGCAGCTTCCTACAAGTTGCCAGAGAGCATTTCATTGAGATGAAAGACTCGGATCAATGCAACTGTTCTGCAAGAAAGTCTGGAAGATCTGGGCTGCCCAAACAGCCCATGCCACCTGCCCAGATCACCAGCCCCTGCTGTTTCTTGCTCTCTGGGCTGTTCCTCAGAGATAGGCTGAGACTGTGGGGAGGAACAGTAAATAGGGGACAAAGGACACGAGGCTGTAGAAAACCCGACTCATTGATTCTGTTGCACTGGAGCAGTGTGCACGTAAGGATAAGTTAAGCTACAAAATCCTCATGGTCTTACAGGTGACTCTGCCACTGACAGCCTTTCACCTACAGATAATGTGTACATAGTGCTTATGAGAGGGACAGTGCCTGACGTTTCTCTTGCTTGGCCCATATGATCCCACTGTGTTCAGAGAAATGATGCAAGAGCACAGTCAGAAGTTCAGACACGGATTCAAGGCTCTCCATCCAATCACACACTCCACAGACAACCATAAAGGTCAGAAACAGCAGCAAGTTCCAGACACTTTGGGCTCTTCAAGCGTGACCAATCTAATTCAAAGGCACATCAACCACTTGGCCAGGTCTGGCAGTTTTGTGTGCCTTTAATGCAGCAGTAAACCTGTTTGTAAGAGAGAAATTAAGCAAAAAAGAGTTTTAAATGAGAACTTTTGCAGTTAAGCAGAACATTAACGATATCTTTAGGAGCATCAGCAGGTAAAAAAAGCAAAAAGTATCTTTAAAAATAACTTGAATCTTGTCTGGAACCAGTGCAATAAAATCATTCCATCACAACTGCATAATTATTTTGTCCCATTATTACACTTTATTATGTAGAGTCTTAACTGTCTTGTCCATGAATTTCTTACTGAATTAATTTGACTTTTTTTTTTTAAAATATATTCTTAACCAGGTTTTCTTTTTAGTTTTCTACCTATGAAATTCATTGTTGATATTTTAATTTTTCTCCAGGTAATGACTGTTTTATCTGGGAATCCAGCCTAATCTCTCAGCTTTCAAGGGATATGATGGGAGGAGCATTAGGCGTATTAAAAATGCTTTCTAGGAAAGCTGAAATTCAGGGTTTCTTGGATCAGGACATTATGGACCAGGAAATAATAGGAATAATACCAAGATGGGTATTATATTTTTAAACAGGGATGCACTGACAGAATTTCCATGTGTAGCTTTTGTACAATGTGATCTGCTCAGCATGGCCTAATGGCAACAGGAGTTTTGCTATTCATCTTCCATGTGTCCAGGGATTTTGCCTGGATGCATTTTTTATCCATAACTACTTCATCAGTGCGAAGATTCACATGGAGGTGCTTTAGAGACCTCCCTTCAGAAAGCTACCATTGATGAGGTGGATGTTGAATATCCTCAGAGGAAAGAGATTCACACTGAGAGAATCTCATCCGTGAGAATACAATGCGAGCGCTCCCTGGGGTCTCTATGCTTGCATGAATAGGAAGGATTAAAGGTTCAGGCTTATAGCCCATTTGTCATGAAATCCTCTAATGATGACAGAAACTGTAGACTTGCTTCATATAGAATATCTATAAAGAGCAGAGTGAAAAGGATATAGTGAGGCAATGGTGCATGACCCTAATTTTAGAAGTACTGAAAGTGGGAGAATTCGAGGAGTTTACGACAGTAACAGAATATTGGGGTTTGGTTTCCCTTCCCCCCACCAGTGCAAAACCCAAGCTCTAAAGACTGTGTCTCGAAAAGTCCATATGAGCATCTGGATATTCTCACTCTACCTCTGTCTCCCCAGCACCCTCTAGGAAATATAAAAACATTAATGTAAAAAACTAAAATAACTCAAAAGCCACAATGTGTAATGGGAAAAAAGCAAGAGGGCACTGAATGCCCAGCAGCAGCTGGGATGCAGCTGGTGGGAGAACTGTGATGCTCCTGTCTTTGGAGGGATGGGGTAGCAGTGCCAGGGGTTATGGAGGTACCTGCCAAGGGTGCCCATCTGTTGGTAACCTGGGACCTACTTGAGCCCCTGGCTTGACCTTGATCCTGAGCCATGCCAAGGCTCACATGGTCCAGGATTGATGCAGTCAGCTGCTCTGTTTCATTATAGATGGAAAAAATGTCAGAAACTCTAATTATGCATTTTGTATTTCAGCTGGAACTCAATATCCTACAAAATGGAAATTCCCTCTCTTTGTCTAGCTGCAGCCTGGAAGAAGGGTTCTTTGAGGAGAGGCACAAGAGAGGTGTAGCCTGATCTTTGGATGAGAAAATGGGCGCCAGACTCTGGTGCTGCAACTCTTCCGTAGAAATAGAGGTGTATTCCTTAATTTGAACATTTTGTGATTTAGCCAATGAAACTTTGCATCTTTTTGCTGAACACCTGGAATTTTTCAAAGAGATATCTATACCTGCCAGGTTTAGTTAGAGGTTTGGAAAACACCAGTGGCAGGCTGGAGTGAGGGAGGGAAAGCAAGGTGTTTCAGGACACAAAGCAGCCCTCTTCTGCCAGGTTGCCTGTTTAAAGTACAAGCTCATAGGAACAAGGATAATCTTCTTTCTGTGTGGAGCGTGGTGTCCAGCGAGCTGTTACAAATCTGTAATAATCTGTTTTGCCAGGCATAGCTTCTTTACACTAAATTTTTCCTTGAAATCATAGCATGGTGTTACATGTCTGTATCCTGGCACTGCAGCAGTGTCACTTGCTGCCTGTGAGGGAGAAGGGTTACATGGTGGGGACGTTGTCTGCATGCAACTGCTATGTAAGCAAATGTGAACTGTACCTCTGTGAGAACTAGTCTGGTAGGGAAAGAAAGAAACCCCACAAATTTGCTGAGAGGATTAAGCACAACACTTGAGTTTGAGGGGCTCATGGGTTTTTATCAGGCCATTTACCATGACAGGAGGCATACCTTACTTCATGTGCTCTCAGATGACTCATGTGCTCTCAAAAATATTACCCTGCAGGTATGGAAATTTTTAAGTTCCTTGTTTAAAAATGCATTGAAAGTTCCTCAATAGAAAGTGTAAAATGTTTGTTCAGTGGACTACCTGGTAAGGTTTTCACTTCTGTAATTTTTCCTGCTTACCCTAACAGCTGTCTTCTTTTTTTCAAACTCTTAGAATAGGAAATGCCTTCATTAATTTAATTTAGATAGCTTGATTTCAGTAGTACCCACTGCATTTCACATTTTATAGTTTACAGTTAGGAAGCAACATCTGGACTTATCCCAGCAAAAATGGGATTTCCTGCTCTTAATACATTTATCGTATTTTCTTATATAAATATTGTTTAATTATAGAAAGGAATCATGTCAATAATCTTCACTATGTGTCTAGACTGTTGATGACTTGAGGTATCTGAGCCCAGAGCTTGCTATTTAGTGGCATGAAAGCATTGCATTTGAGTGGCTTACGGACATTAATATGCTCATGAGTCCGCAGGAGAAATGGAGCTTAGAGCACAGTCTATCTATCCACCTCGTATTTGACACCCCTGGGAATCTAAGTCCTTCTGGCTTATCACTGAAATATGGTGCTTGTAGGTTTGGTGACTTGAACCATTTAGTGAGACAAACACACCAGAAATCAGATTGCTACTTGTGTGATCACTTGCTAGTCATGTTTTCCTAAGCAGATGGTCCATGCTGTCCGTGAGCAAGCAGCTTTTTAAGCAGCTATCCTGCCCGGTTTTAGGGCACTGGGTTTGATGCATCTGTAAGGTTTGCTGTGTTACGTAACCCAGTCCTCCAAAGTTCTTTACTTTTTTATAGTCACAGTTGATTAAAGCTGACCTGGCAAGAGACCAGAAAGCCTTTGAGAGGATTAGTGGTTATTAGTGTCATTGCCTCTTCTACTGTAGAAGCGGCTCTGTTATGAGCGGCTGAGCAGCATCGCCCGGCTCCGAGCACCGTGGGGACGGGGAAGCTGCGACCTGCCCCGGGCAGAGCGCCGTCCCGCCGCTGGCCTCTGCCCGCGGTGTGCGAAGCAGCCCCGTTGGATGCCAGCGAACACCGCGGAGCCCCTGGGCGGGCGGTGCTGGCCCGGCCGCCGCCCCCTCCCCGTGCACCGACTCACCTGGGTGGCGGCGGAGGCAGGGCGATCACTCAACACCCGCCTCTGTAGCGCTTTGTCTCCCTTTCTTCTCTCGCTGCTTTGTACGCTGCAGTGGAGAGGTGGCTGGCGCTGAACTTTTTACCTTCGAGGCTAAGTATTTTGTGTGCTAGGGGAAAATGGCCATTAAAATGATTTGTGAAATAAATACTATCACTGGAGCAGGTGTTGGACCTGTAAACAGTTAATTGCCAGAGTTCTGCAGACGTCAAGTATTTCTTTTGAGACATCTGCCAGCTAATATTATCTGATAGCAGCTCATTCAGTTGATGAAGCTGTCATTTTGCAATTTAGCTACCAGAATGTGTGCTGGGTCGATCAGCTTGCAAACCTGTGTTTAGAAGAGCTTCACAATCTGCAGTCGTCTGGAGACATTCAAGGTATAATGCAATTAATAATTTACCATCAACCTGACATGAAAGTAACTTACAATAGAAAAGTCAAAACATGTCGGTTTTCTGTGCCTTTGAGACTCATGTGAACATTGCTTTTAAACAATGGTAAGAGTAATAAAAGCCTGGTCCAACCTAAGGGTCAACGCACAGCAGAAGATGGGGCACATTGTTTGGAGGAGATTTAGCCAAAGCTTATTTGTAGAAACTTGGTGAAATAATATTTGTGTTCAACATCTGTGTTCAGCATTTTTCAGCTGGTTCGTGCCTTGATAATTATTGCAGAACTTTGCTTCAGCTAAACCAATCGTGTTCTAAAAGACATACATGATACTCCAAAGTTGACCCATAAGTAACCATGGGAAGAAAGAGGGGACTGTGTTTGAAACAGACAGGATTCATGTCTACTTTTGTATTGGACTGCATTTTGAACTGCTCAAATCAAAGCAGTTTTCTAAGTGAGAAGTGTAACAATACTTGTGAGCTGGTCCACAGAATATAGTTTTTCTGTTCATCACATGCAAGTAGCTCTTAACACCCTCCATAACTATTTCAGCTATGTTTAGTATTTTTGCTTTTTGGTTGAACAAAAGATGATTTGTACCTGAGGAGAGTACATTCACTCAAGAAACCTAGAAAGAAACCATGGAATTTGAATGGGATTTTATATAAAGCAAAAAGATAAAGAGAAATGGGTTGTTTTAAAAAAGCATGAACATCAAGGAGTCTGTGGTGGAATTGCAATTGAGTCATAATCTCTTAAAAAAGCCCCCACTAAGGCAGATAACTAATTTGCTCTGTAGTCAGGCTGCTCAGGTTACCCCCTTGATGTTTTGGGCTATGGGCACCCTCCTTCAGGACTTTGTTGCTCTTGGTGGCCACAGCCGTGGGGCCGGGGATGAATAGGATGGAGTGGCAGGAGGGTAAATGTGAGAGCTTTGTGTTTTCAGACAGTTCTTTTGCTTCTAGGAAAGTTAATTAGGAAGTGAAACCTTAAGCAGTTGACAGTGTGCATTGTTGGCTGCTAGTGCTCTGTGACAAATACCACTGAAAGGTACTTCACTTTCTTTTGTAAACAGAAAGGTAAGGAATTTGCACAAAAATGTATTGGTGAAGATCTGCTTTTCATCATGGCCTAACCACATAGTAAACAACAGAAATAACTTGTTTTAATAAAGTATGGTGTTGAAACATTTATCAGCAAGCTCTTTCTCTCCATTTCAAAGGTATGTTTAGGTAAGAGGAACTGTTGCCTTAAAGAAACCCAATCTGAAATTTTGTTATAACATTTTTTTCAGGTCAAGGTCAGGAAACTTAAGGAAAAGTTTGACTTTTGGGCCATCATACAATTACGCCTGAGTTGATTAATACAGTATGCTGAAACAGCCATCTAAGAATTTTGTAGTATTTTAAATGTATCCCAAATAGTAGTTACTCACATAAAATTATTCTAGTAGTCACATTATAAAAAGCATGACTTCATTTTTATTGTAATTTTTTGCATGTAGCATGCACAATTATGAGGCAAGTGTAATAATCCATGTATTTTAATTTCTCTGTGTAACAATAAAAAAATTAACATACCTTTCTCTTATAGGCTATGTTCCCTTGAGTGGCATCATTACAAGCCTCTGGAGAATTAATAAAATAGGCTTGGGGACTTCAGAGTTTAAGCCTGTTTAAACAGTTCTGCGCAGTACTTCATTTGAGCTAGACTTTAGTGGTGTACTTGTGAAACCAAAAGGAGTGTAGTGTAGAGGTGGCTGAAACACTGCAGATGTCCATTTCAGAATAAAGGTAGCTGCCTTTTGTCCTGCATTTCTGGCCTCTGCAGGTGGAGCAGCTCTGCACACAGACTTTCACAGCATCAGCAATACAGAGAAGCATTGCAGAATATTAATTATGTGAAGACTGGACAAGGGTATGGCATTTGTGGAAGTAATGTTTGGAACTCAAAATGCAATCACCACAAATGACTGCTCGGAGGGGCTGGTAAATAGGGAGGAGGCAATGGCATTGCATGTCTACAATACATTCATGCAGGCCAGTGCTTAGTCTCATAGAGGAAATGCTGCAAAGGATATTTTCTGAGCAAGATCCAGTCTTTTTGCAGCATCTGTCTCCCCTGGAGCAGCTGTGGCTGCAGAGAGATCTCCCGTGTCCGCAGCTCACTGCTTATCCATGTTGTCCCCTTGCTTGTGCCCATTCATGTCAGTCCTCGTGGTAACACCACATGGCTCCTCAGCCATGCAGATATTTTGCAACAGCTTTCCCTTTTGCCAGTGTTCCCTACAGAAAGGGAGAAATTAGTTTTATGCTTATACATTCCCTTGAAGTGATGCTCTATTTGTTTTTACAAGGCTGTGTAATGCCGTTTAGATTTAGTCCACTGAGTGAGCTATTTTTAAAGGTTTTCAGAGGGTGATTGTAAATATTAAATTATTCAGATACTTTCACATTTTTTCCATAAGAAACCCCCCAAATATTATTAGACTTAGCTTCCTTTTGGGTTGCTTTGAAAAATGGAGTAGGAAGATTTTCAGGAGTCCTTAGTACTGGTCTAAAATTCTTACTACTCCCTCCTAATGTTCTTAAGGATGCAAATCCAACACACTGTAAAATTTACAGTGATTTAATAGTAATTATAATAAATATTGTATAGGATAACTATAAGATAACAGTGCTTGAGTAAGGTGGGCTGAGTAAGTGCTTGAATAAGATTATTATACATCAGAACTGCTCTTCAGGCACTTTAAATAATGCCGGGGCCAGGTGATACAGGGCTGAGTATTTGAAATTAGCTTGCTGATGGCTCTTCCTGCTGAGTGACTGGAGATGAGCATGGGGAGGGATAGAAAAAGGCTGAAGGGCTTCAGGGGCATGGGTCTGCCCCCACCTCTGGTTTGGGTTGGGGAGGAGGATTCCACCCTTATCAACCCCATTGTGAGCTCATTCCTCATTTCTTGAGCAGAGAGGAATGTTTATTCAGCTGACACAGTTTCTGGGAAAGAGGCTGGAAGAAGAAACTGCTGTGTGACAGTCTTCCTCCTTATCATCTAAAGTGGTGATGTATCTGTGCAACATGTGCAGTGTGGGAAGGGATGGGGAAGGATGGCCAGCTAGACAAGGGACAGACCTAGGAAAATGAAGTATTTGAATGCACAGGGGATTATTACCCCATTTCTCTGAATCTACAACAATATTCATCTGAACTCAGCCTACCAAACCCTAATCAAAATAACCTTTTTCACTTGAGCGGTTGATTAACCCCCAAAGGCTCCATCTTTCAGTGAGTTTACTCAAATTCAGATAGTATGTGTGGAGTATGCAGTGCTGATTTGCACCAGAGTATATATTAATAGCAGTGTCAGTGTGCAGGAACAGGGAAGGGCTGTGAGCAAACCATGTGGGTATCTGCCCTGCATGGACAAGGAACAGCTGAAAGCATGAGGCTGCCCCCCTGCTCCCACATGACTTTGTGTGGGAGAAGATTTGGAAGGGTGTGATTAAACCCACAGGAGAGGCATGCAAGGCAAACTGGAGAATGGCCCATCATCTGATTTATTCTGGGGACTGCTCTTCCCTTCACAACATCAGCCCTCCTTGCTATCCCCGCTGACACAGCACGGCGGCTGTCTCTGGGAACGGCTCAGTGGCCTTCGGCTGCATCTCCTTATGGAAATTGCTTTGACCTTTATTTTCATTTGTTGGCCCGACTGCTATCCTGTCCCTGAAGCGGAGTGTGGTTACACCTTTCTGCTTAAGCTGGCATGTTTGGTTTAAAACCAGAAGAAATAAGAACTTCTCAGCTTTCTAGAAATAACTTTTCTTCTCTTTTTATCACCTACAGAATGCCTGGAGAGTTTCAAACTAATAACAAGATTATGTAAGAGAACAGGAAATAAAAACATACGTATATTTTATTTCTGCAGAAACAGCCCCATTGCATTTAGTCTTCCAACACAGTAAATGAGCCCTCTATATACTTTGGCACTACAAAGCATTTCAAAGATACTTCTAGTAAACACCAATACCATATCTATCCCTCTAAACCTCATTTTCAGAAACGTATACATTGTAGAAGTGGAACAAAAGCCAGCTTCAACATTTTAAGCAATCAGTTTGATTCTGGTCACAGCAATTACTCTTTCTGTCAGCAGAAGGAAAATTTACAATCAGGAAATCAAAGAGTCAAACTTATTCCTGTATAATGCAGCACAAGATGCATGTAAATGGGATCACCCCTCTGGAAAACCTGCTTCCTCTCATTTGCCTGAGCAGAGCTGGGTGGCTGCCGCGCACCGCACAGAAGCGCAGGGCAGGTGGAAGGAGCAGGGTCGTGGTCAGGGCTGTGCTGCCGTGCCAAGGCAGGGTCCCACGGTGCCCCCATCCCTCTCCCTGTCCGCCCCGTGCACTGCTGCTGGAGCTGGCCATCCCACCACCCCACCTGACCCATTTCTGCCATCCCGGAGCAACACATCAGTTCCAGCTGCATTGCACCCCTTTTCTGTCATCCCCTCTTCAAGGAACATCCAGCTGTCTTCATGCCTCCATGTCTGTCTTTTTTTCTTTTCAGGAGTGAGGCACTGACAGCTTTCCCTTTTCCCTTCTCCCCTTCTTCCCCATGGGTTCTTTGGAAATGGCTGAGGAAAACAGTGATCAGCCAATTTATGTGACACTCTCTCAGATAAACAAATGAGAAAATGGGACTTCTGAGGCTTGTCTGGACAGTGTAATTAAAATGATCCTTGTGTGGCAGTTGTAAATTGACCCTCGGCAAACAACCTGGCTGGTCAGATCAGGTTTTGGAAAGAGCTTCATCATTTCTTAACATGGGTGATTCCACATTTTAGTAATTCTATAATGTTGGCTTTTTCTCTTTGGAGAATTCTAATGGGTTTATTTATAAAATAGCATAGATTTTGAGACACCTACTTCATCTCCTTTCACTGAATCACCTACTTCTACAAATAGCTCAGGTTCACAATTCCTTTCCTGGGGAGTTAAAAAAAAAGAAAAAAAAAAGAAAGAAGGGGGGGGAAAAAAGGAAAATAGATCTCATTTCACTCATTTCAGTTGACAAGAATCAGTAAACTGGTTCCCAGGTCTGGGGACCTTTCCTTTTGGTAATACATAATCCTCTCTGACTACATTCATTTAATTCTGCAAGCCCACTCTGCACTTCAGTGTGTTCTCAGGTTTCTAGCTCTTCATAGTACATTTTTAACACATAGAAATAATGTCTGAAAGCTAATTACATTGAATAACTTCAAGGTAATTTCAAACATACTAAGGCCTGTAGAAAAATTTATGACTAACTTTAAAAATAATTTCTGTTAACAATTATACAAAGAATATCATAAATACTTCTGCTCTGTTGAGCAGGATTTTGCCCTTAGAAAAATAATGTTACCATTACCTGTTTTTGTCGTAGCAGCAAAAAAAGAACCAGGTCAGGTTGAATTCTGGTGTGTACAGTCTCTCTACTCACGGTCACCCATTAGTCTGACCTTCTTCTTAAAATATTTATAATCCAAGTGGATGCTATGGATAAAAATGAGAGGAATTCGGCCATTTTGCAGTAGTTGCTGGGAAAGGGGGCACCTACCTTCCTTCCTTCCTTCCTTCCTTCCTTCCTTCCTTCCTTCCTTCCTATTCGTGGTTCTCTTTTGTGGCATTCAATATTTACCGGTGAGAATGAGCTTATTTTCAAACTTAGAGGCCTGTCTGTACATCTTGTCTGAGGAAAGGGACTTTGATATGATAAATGCACCTGACAAAGCCTAATTTGTTCATATATTTCTTGAAATTAACCATTGATGTAGTAGTTAAAAACACAACTTGAGATCATGAAGAAATGTGTGGGAAGCGTATCTGGACTTACTTAAAACTTTGGAAGAATGTGAGAATTCACATTTATTAAGCCAAAATATAATAAATTCACAATGTAAAATACAACTCCAACTAGGCCAGATGATAAACGTTTTAATGCAATGCATGCAGCTGCTCCACTCTGTTGTTTCCAGTCCTTTTCTGTCTGGTCTATTTACCTCCCCTTAATAGCTGCACGACATATTTATTGGGACCTAAATTTTCCCTAGTTGTTTGCAGCACAACATTCTGGTCCAAGGAAGGGCTCATTTCTTTGAATTGTTTTTCCAATAAGAGCAGAAAACAGCAAATACTGAATTAAAAACTACATAAGCACATTGCAAAGCAATTTCACTGGGTTTCTACTTTCTGGGGAGCCAAGGAGGGGAGGAGGTAAAGAACTCTGTGTGATGTGTGCCCGCTGCTTGCCTGAAATGGCTGTGCACCTCTGCAAGGCTTGTGGTGACCCCCTGGGAAGCTGAGGAGTGACAACCCCAACTGACAGACAAATTTGTGTCAGAGGCAAAACGAAACAGTGCAGGGCAATGCAGGAATGTGGAAGGTAAAGTAAGGTGGTGGCTGAACCGAGTTTGGCTTCAGCAGTGGTTGTTCCTGTCCTGTATAGGGTGATCGGGCCCCAGGTTACAGATGTTTAGGAAAACAAAGCCAGTCGTTGAGGGAGTGTATGTTCTATATTAAAAGTTGTTCTGGAGCCTCTCTCACCCAGGCATATGAAGACAATTTCTGTGTATGAGGCAGCAGGTGAACAACCCTGCTTATTCAGCAACACAGAAATAAGACCAATGTGACAGAAGTAGGGAGACCTTCATAGATATTTTTTCCAAGTCAAATAAGATCCTGTCCTGGGAAAAAAGCATAGATTTTTTTGTTTCCTGTATGCCAGTTGCAAAACCTGAGACAAATGGGCATTATGACAACTTCGTTTGTAGCAGCAAAACAAAGGTGTCTGTTGTGGGAGCCTCCGGCCAGCTCTAAGATGGTTGGACACCACCATGCTGGGAAGATGCACTATCTGTTAATTTGTGCAGCAAGGACAACACTGCCACTCTGCATTTTGCATAATATGCTGTGCTTTGTTTTAAGAACAGTAGGCAACTCTCATACCAGGAAAAACATCCTCTTTGCAAAACCGGGGGACCCAAATATCGACCAGTAAAAATAAAATGCTCTCCGTGAGGTGCAGAGTGCAAGGGAATTAGCCTAAAAACACTGGCCTCAGTGGAGGATGGAGAGGGAATATGATAAGACACTGGACTTAAGTAGGGGTCAGGGCACAGGTATGCAGAGCTTTGAACGTGAAAATGGAAAGCGCTGAAGTAATGTGATATCCCTCAGGTGAGAATATCTGCAGCTCAGCAGAAATTTCAGCTGTCTGTGGCCATTGTGCCCCTGTCACAGACTCAGAGCCCCTGAGTGAACTGATGAACTTGAGGGAGCAGTCCCAGCTACTGCCTGTATAAAGCTGTGTTTCTGATATGCTGATGGCAACAAGGCACAAGTATTTTGGACATGTTCTTATGGCAATCCAAGCTGTAAAGCACACAGCTGTGGCTGTTTTACTTCCAGCTCATGTTGGTATGGGTCTCTGCATCGCAGCCCTCCCTCCACAAGCCACAGGGACCATGATGCATATTCCACATCGGCTTCCCAATGTGTGAAATTCTTAAGCAGATGGTCTTACTCAGCATGACATCTTCAAATCCTCAATTTTTTGTTAGAGGTAATTTTTTCATAGGTGTGTATATTGCACGGAACAAAGGCACAGATCATATTCACATGGTTCCAGGAATGTTTTCACAAATTTTGGCAACAACTCTTGATCTAGTGACTGTGTGGCATAACACATCATTGAGCTTGTTGGCTATGGGAACACATGGTGAGACAATCTTGTGGCTAAAGTGCTTTAACCTGCGTCTATGTGCCATGGGATGGACCTGCTAGGTGTGCTTTGTGAGGAAAAGGGAATTAGATTAACCACTCCCCAGTGGTACCGATAGGATTTTTGCCATGTACTTTCCTAGGGGCAAGTAGAGCCTTTGCCCCGTGAATCCTTTTATTGGACAGACTTGAACAAGCAGATAAAATACTAGAGATTCTTTTGAGTGGCCATTATCTTCTACAATCACTAGATTCATAAAGTCATTTCAGACCATTGTTCTGTCCCATATATTCCTGAGTTGAGTGTAAACCAGAAAATAGGCAATTTCCTGGCTTTTGCAGGGCTGGGTATGGACTGTTACATATAGAATCATCTCCTGTTTGTTTTTATGAAATAGGTTAAGAGGGAAAAGCTAAGGATAGGATGGAATTAATGTTCTTGAAAATGAAACATCCATGACAGAGAGGATGAAGGTAGATCATTCCAGGTTAGTATGGAGCCAATGCTGTCTGCTGTCTGTATGTGCATACATTCCCTCATTCAGCTTCAGATTTATGGTTTTGTAATCCACATGCTCACTTGCAAGGTTATGATGACCTATAAAACACATCTGTATTGTCTCATGTCTTTTTCAAACTGTCTGTCTTCTGCTCTGTCTCTGGTTCCTTTCATTGATGCAGAAAATGAGAAAGGAAGACATTTTTATCACCTGTTTTGTTTATTCATTCAAATAACAATTGAATTGTTTGAATAGCACAGCTCAAAATCATAACCCTAATCAAATAACCTAAAAACAAACGAAAACAAAACCCCAAAACCAAAAACCCCCAAATAACCCAAAGAAAGTCTGTTGAGAAGCATCTGAGTACAGCTTGGTCCGAGGAGAGGACACAGGCTGCTATCATTCCTGCAACACTCAACAACGTCCGTCACACTTACTGCAGGGTGGGGGAAGCAAACCTGTTTTTTGAGCTGATACTTAGGTATTCGTATGGACTTTGCTTAGATTGGCAGCAACACTTAAATGAAAAGTTTTGTGAAGAAATAGACACTAAAGATAATGTTATTCCTGTTGTTTCCATGGCAATGGACATGCTTGATGGACTATATCCATCATGTGTGCTCTGTAACCATCTGGTTTCACAGTCTTCGTTTCAGACACTCTAGGAATGAAATGTAGGTAAACTTTAATCAGGTTTATAATTACTGTTGTCCTTACAGAAATTATTTAACATGATTTTTCAGCTGCCTCAGCATAAGGCCCAAAGGTCTTTTTATGGTTTTATTGCCACTTTTAAGGAATAGTTTAAGAATTGTTATTGTACTTTAGCTACAGATGCCACTGTTTCTTCTTGGTTTCTGAAGCTGTGTTATAATGACATCACATTAAGATTTTTTTTTCCAGGCTCCAAAAAGGTCACAGTTATTTTTTCCAAATGGCTCTGTCAAGCATAAAAATTAACCATACTTTGAGCTGGATTTTCTGTATTTGTAATGTATGTTTATGTTAGAGTTTCTGTCAAAACAGGCATTAAAGATAAATGTAGCTAATTAAAAGAACATTTGCTTAGAGCTCCTGGTAATAGATACCTCATTGTGGGGTCTTGAGGTAAAACTTACTTTCACAATTGATTCAGTTTATGGGATTGTGTTTGAACATTATAGAAGGCTATTTCAATTTTCCAAATTGTGCGTATTAGCCTGAGAACAATCAAGTTAAGTCTATAAGTAAATTGCAGAAGAGAAGTCTGGGTGTACTTGCTAACTATGTAAAATGTTCTTGTTGGCTCTACTTCCTACACTTCATCATTTCAAATAATGCTTCCCAGCAGTAAATGTAAGTGAAAACTGGTTTTACAGAAGGGAAAAAGCCTATCTGGCACTGGATGAGTCAATAAGTTGCACACTGTAGCATAAGATAAAGAAAAAAATTTTAAAAGATCCCATATCAAATTAAGTAATTGTTTCTTTTTATCTTACTCTATTTTACTAAACAGCTGTGCTCACAAAATTAATTTCATTGCACATGACATCTGTGTTATCCTAGGGACTCCTATGCTGGGGAAAAGGTCAATGCCAACTGCTATTTCTTCAAGTTTCCATAAACTTTCAATGGCCAATAATATTTTGGGCTTTATAAAAAGAAAATAAAATAATAATGTATTTGTGTAGCACCTTTCATATTAAAGGAATTCAAAGAAAACTACAAACTGCAGGCCTAATCCTTTAGTTACATAAACAAAACTCCCATTGATTTCAGCCAACTTATGCCAGAGTAAAGAGGGCAGAGGAAAGGTGTCAGGATTTGGCTCTATGCACTGCAGGCAGCAATCACTTCATCCACTAATAAAGTTCAGTCACTTTTTGGATGGGACTTGGCAGTTGTTTAACATGAGTGGTCTTGAGCTGACTCAGTTTAAAAGAAAGGATAAACAAAAAATTAGTTCTCTAATTAAGATTTCAGAACTCGCTGGAGCAAACTTTGAAAAATTGAAAGGACTGGTTGGGAGAGACAGCTGGGGCTGGGTTGCTCAGGGTCTTCAAAGTGGGAAAGGTTTGGAAATGCTTCAGGTCAAAGATGCTGAGGAATACATCAAAGTGCCATGGGCAAAATGACATAGGGATGTGTTTCAGACCTGGCAGAGGGAACTACTGCCTCAGAAAGAATATTGGGAATAAGCAGGGAACCTATAGGAGCTGAAAAAAGGACTGCTCTAGAGGAAATCCTTGTTGCAAAAGTCCAAACCAGTGAGAATAGCGTGAGAACTCTCTAATGTGTCATAAATCTTTTGCCCCAGTGTTCAGGAGGGATGACAACACTGGCCATGAGGACAAATAGTCAGGGATCATTGGGAATGTGGCATCCAAGTGCAAATTTCAGCTTGAAAGTTCATCTTGAGCGGGACATATCACCTGTCTCCATCCCAAGAAGCTGGAACATGTGCTGTGGAAAACTGCAAGCTTCATAGCACCTTTGGGTGGAGTGAACATTGTCACTGCAGACAGGAGAGTGGCAAAGGGAAACAGCTGTAGTGAAGTACAGGAAAAGGTATGTGGACAGCCATGGACACAAAAGTCTGACCTAAACTGTGTGTAAGGCACCACAGCAGGCTTTGAAAGAGATCCTGCAGGAGCACTAGGAGATAAATTAAACATAGAAAATGACAAAGAGTAATTTAACAGAGGTAGATGACACCGAACTTTTACGTTTCCCACAAAAATGATGTGTAAAATATCATCTATCAAGATTTAAAGAAAACATGCTTTGGAAACAAATGGGCAACCTTTACTTGTCCTAATGAGTGGAATCAGGGGTGGCATTGTAAAGTAGGTAACAGGAGACATGAATGTGGACAGCAGCAGTCTCTGGAAAGTAAAGGGATGAAACCAGGCTGGTAATCAATCTTCATTTTTTAAAATACTTTCTCAGTGACTTGATCCAAATATTAATAGGGTCCTGACAAAATGTACTGATATGGAGGGTTTAGAGGCTTTGCCAATACACGTCTTTTGGAGAGAGCAGAGTCTAAGAGCCCAAATGGGAATGGGATAAAATATAATAATAAAAATAATATTAAAAAATCTGCTAGAAGCTCAGGGCTCATCTGTTCATAAAAGAATTTTACTTGTTGATCAAGGTTTGACTAAGAGCCATCAATGTGATGTAACCACAAAAAGATCAATGCAGTTCCACAATTTGTCTGTCAAATTACTGCCAGTGTGGACAAAAAGTACTAGCATCATCCTACAGGGCTTTGGCTAGACCTCTTCTCAACTTCTGTCTTTAGAAAAGCCATTTGAAAGCCTAGCAGATACAGACCAGGACCCACTCAGGTTCAAAAGAAGTGTCTTTGTCCCTGTGAGAGGATGGTCTTGGTCAGACCGGCAAAATGAGGGTATGGGGGAGGGCATACGGGAAAGCAGCAGGCAGAAAAGTAATTGAAACTAAATTAAAATATTTTCACATGTACGGTGGGTGTCAACTGAGAAAAAACAAGTTTAAGTTTGAAACTAGAAGGCAACTCCTCACTCTTAGAGCAAGTGCATTTTGGAGTATTCTCCAGTTGAGTAACAGAGGCCAAAACCCAACAACTTTTATGTTGGAGTGTATGAAAGAAATTGTACAATGTGTTTGCTTGCAGTAACAGGGGAATTGACTTAACGGCCCAGAAAGTTCCTTGGAGCCCTGTGTTCAGATATCCTCTGCAGCAAACACTGTGCTGCATAAGAGATTTGAACAGAAATTAAGGGCAGTCCTGTTGAAATTGAAGTGGGAATTTAAGTTCCCCAAGAGTAATTAACCTTGCTGTGTGTGGTCAGGACACAGAAGAGGCATTTAATGGCTGTGAATATCAGTAGGTCTTTAAGTGGTGGAGGAGATTATAAGTTACAGGGACACTCATACAGTAATACTCACTTAAGTTCAAGGGATATCTCCTCTTGAACAGCAACAATTAACACAGTGTTGAGGTACTGGTTTAATGTTCACTTAGGTGACAACTGCTATGTCTGACTGTCCTGGCCATCCTAGATGTGGAAGAAATAAAATAACACAGCTTGTCTTTCAATTAGCAATTGCAAATGTCCTGTTTTGGGGGATAGTTTGAACACACACACTACTATAAAAAGAATCCACTCGTAATGATTAAAGGGACACGCAACAACACAGCTTTCATTCAACAGGATACCAAATATAGCAAAGAGGGGAAATCAACTTCCATTTCTCTAAATACAGACACATTTTTCAGCAAAATGAGTCAATTAAATTGGAGAGTGTCCTTAATCTGTTGTCTTAACATCTCAGTTTTAACATGCAACTTAAAATGAGATCAGGGAGAGGTATTTTGAATGTAGGCAGAAATTTTTTGCCAGCACCAACACTGTCTGGCTTATGAAAATTGTTGAGAGTTGTTGTCTAACAATATTATCACTTCAGCAGCACACAGTGATAGGGCTTTTTTCTAAACTACCCAAAAACATTAAGAATTAATTATGCTAGAGGCAAGCCATTAATTGAGGTATAATTTTCACCATGTGTATAATATTTAACTGCACATTTTGTCAGAGTGCAATTATAGCAAATGTTTTTCCAAGATGTCTCTCTGGCTGTATATACATTGTGGTTGCTCTAATTATTTTCCCCCGTGTTAATGCACAACATTCCCAGGATCCTGTCTTTTAAACCATTCACTGATAGACATAGATAGGGAACATAGAGAGTAGGGTAGTGTAGTTTTCTCTTAATTTTATACTTTGTTGAGAAATAAATTTGAAAAAGTTGTCCAGTCTGTGCATATGTATTAGTCTCTGCCTTTTTATTTATATTAGATACATGTCCAGTACTTTGTTTCCAGTGCTGTGATGCTCTAAGTCCCTGAGGACACTAAAATAGCTGAGTGAAATTAACACTGAAAAAATATATAATAATTTGCCTCAAAATGACCACTGCTATTTGAAGTATACTGTGCAGTGTGGTTTTGCTCTGAATTTTCACCCACATTGTATACGTGCATGCAATAATGATGGGCATGCAATTAGTCAGCAATTGGCAGACGCTGCACAAGGCACCACTCTACACTTAATCTCTTCCTGGAATCATGGGAGAATAATATTTGCATTGGCTTATAACCAAAAATCCTCTTAAATACAACTTGATTTTGTATATTTTACCCAATTGTATAATTGTGTGGGCAATATTTGTATATATTAAATGGCACACGCTACATGAAATTTTCTCAAATATAGTATTAGCTATTTTAAAAACAATTTCTCCAGACATATGGTAATATAATGTGACCAGCACACCTGTCTGGCTGGATAGAAAAACTGCAAAAAAGAAATAAAAAATTATCTGACTGTCCTTTTTTTTCCACCTGACAAATCAATAGAGATTTCATGGATGTTGTTATTCTTAGGTTGTTGTATGTTTAAAGTAAATTGGAGAAATATCCTGTCTGTTGTCTTGTCAAGGTAAGGTAAGTTTTCCTGATNACTCCAAGACACTACACATAAAACATGTAATGTGGTGGGTCACATTTTTTAAGATATGATTTTAGAAAAGCTGTAAGATTAGGAATTGCTAGCTATATTGTTGTATCACTGAAAAATGAGACTGAATGTTGGTATAGCTACAGTTTGAACAAAATCTTCACATTGAAGCTGTGAAATAACAGGTTGGTACCACATGCACTAGGTTAGACCCACTGACTGAACTCACTGGGAGTTTAAATTCTGATCACACCACCATGGTAAGCATCAAATAAGTCAGAATTACTATTTTTGTTTGTATCTTATGATGCTCTGTAGGACATCTGAATCAGTTCCTTTTCTCAGTCATATTCAGTCTTCAGGTCTGTCTTCATCTAAACATGCAGACAAACAAGTTGTAATGTAACTGGCTCTGAGTGTACAATGAAACTGTAAAATTTCAGACGTGTTGAGACCTGAGGTCAATGGAGACCTTTTCATTATTTTTGGCTAGTTCAGGGTCACGTCACTGCACAAGCTGCATGGTTCACTCTCCTCCAAGCACGCATTTGCCAAACATGTGGGAGGCTCCATGCATCAACACCATGACCACATCCAGTGCCTCAAGGCTGTCTACCTCACACAGGAAACCAGTATGAGAGACACCCTTACCCTGAGAGTACACAATGCAGCCGTGACTACCTGATCTGAGGGAAGAAGTTGAGATTTTCTTCAGTTTTCCTATCTATAGAATGATTTAATGGATGGAATCGTAGATTAAAAGTTCTTCATCCATTTTTGGAATTATTTGTTATCTTGACATCAAATCACAAGGGATATAAAATTCCAGTAAACGCTTATAACACAGCATAAGCAATTTCTGATTGTATGAGGAAAATTTATTAAAATCAAGCATAATGGACTTTATTGTTCTATTAAAATGGTATATATTAATCTGTTAACTTCTAAATTCAGATGTTTTTTCATATAAATGCACTAGTTTCAATGTTATCTTTGCTATAAAGACAATAGTAAACCAGAATCAACCCAGTACTGTGGTGTTCTTAATGTCAACATCCAGAGACCATCAATGGCAGCAGTTCATAGTTATTCATAAGTAATACAATTTATTTTTTTTATTTAGAAGTCTTAGTTTCTGATATTAAAAGGGTAAACTGATATATTATCAGGTATTAAGAGCATAATTTCAAGCCACTCCCTAGGAAGGAGTCTAAATGTAAATAGAGCTAGAAAGGAGGAGATTTAAATGAAGCTTTAGAAATATTCCTTATATTTTGAGCTCTTTGGAATTTTTTGCCCCAGGAAAAAAAAAGAGAAGTGATGAATCCTTTGATCTTTTAAAGTTAATCTAGATGAGACATTAGAAAGTACAAGAAACAATCTTTCACTTGCAAGGAAAGGGCAAGCTGACTTTTTATTTTCTAATGACTAATTCTATTATTTTAAGCAGGTTTGCTACCCAAAGGCCACAAAAGCCAGCAATCACGAAGAGCTACAAGATAACAATACAGGTCTTGTTTTACTTCATTGTTTTATTTCATTTATTCAATTTCATTCTCTAATTGATAGAAAAAAAATTTTTTTAAATGTTGGTTTAATGCTTTATTCATGAAAGACTTCCTGATGGTGAGCTTTGTGAAGATCATCTCCTGTGCTACAGAGACAGATGTTTTCTGTGGTCCTGATTCAATAAAGCAATCCCGTTCAGGAAAGCAGTTAAACCAGAGAATATCCCAACAACCTGCGGATGAGTACATGACAATTTTTCAGTATTGAAAAGATCTAAAAACATATGCTTTAATGTGACATATTTGACTGACAGTCAGCTTCCCTCAGATTATCCAGGGAGGAATTGAAACCAGGTTAACTGGGGGCCTGAGTGAATGTATGAGCTTTTATAGATCTGATTTTTCCATTACTTATAAACTGTTCTGAGTATCAGATTAACTTCAGATTATTCCAAGTTTGGCAATTATTTCTCCTCATCCAGTTCTAAATGTCCATCTTGTGTCCTTTCCTGAGACAGTAGATCAATGTCCAAGCGACACATGATGTCCGTTTCTTATTTTGTGTTAGCACTATGCATCCAAACTCAAGAACTGACTTTGGAGTGTCATGAGCTGTGACTCCAGAACCTGTGTATGAACCTATATTTACATCCATAAAACTTTTGCAAAAAGACTTTTCAATTTTTTCTTTGCAGCTCTGAAACTTTTGGCAGAGTTGCCACAGGCATGGGACAATTTCCCCTTCCCATTTCAGTCAGGTGAAGTCCCAGGTGACTGGAAAAAGGGAAACATTGCACTCATCTTTAAAAAGACTAAAAAAGAGCACCCTGGAAACTACCAACCTGTCAGCCTTACCTCTGTGCCTGGGAAGATAATGGGACAGATCCTCCTAGACATTGTGCTAAGGCATACGGAGAACAGGGAGGTGATTTGGGACATCCAGCATGGCTTCACCAAGGGCAAGTCCTGCCTGAGCAACCTAGTGGCCTTCCATGATGGGGTGACTACATCAGTAGACAAGGGAATGGCTATGGATGTCATCTATCTGGACTTGTGTGAGGTCTTTGACATGCTGCCCACAATGTTCTTCTCTCTAAATTTGAGAGAGATGGATTTGATGGGTGGACTGCTAGGTGGGTAAGGAAATGGTTAGATGGTTGCATCCAGAGGGTAGTGGTCTATGGCTCACAGTCCCAATGGATGTCAGTGAGTCTGTACTGGTACCAGTGTTATTCAACATCTTCGTTAATGATGCAGATGAAGGGATTGAATGCACCCTCAGCAAATTTGCAGATGAGTGGTGTGGCTGACACACCTGAAGGAGGGGATGCCGTCCAGAGGGACCTGGACAAGCTCAAGAGGCGGGTCCATGGGAATCTCATGAGGTTTAACAAGACCAAGTGCAAAGTGCTGCACCTGGGCTGGGGTTGTCGTATCAGCACAGGCTGGAGATGAACAGAGGCAAAGCAGCCCTTTCAAGAAGGACTGGGGGTGCTGGTGGATGAGAGGCTGACCCAGCAATGTGCACTTGCACCCCAGAAAGGCAGTTGTGTCCTGGGCATCAAAAGCAAATGGGCAGGAGAGTGAGGGAGGGGATTCTACCCTTCTGCTCTGCTGTCGTGAAACCCCACCTTGAGTACTGCATTCACCTCTGGGGTTCCCAGCACAGGAAGAACATCAACCTGTTGCAGAGAAGGGCCACCAAGGTGGGGCCAAGATTAGAGGGATGGAGAACCTCTCCTATGAGGAAAAGCTAAAAGAATTGGGATTGTTCAGCCTAGAGAAAAGATTTCAGCATGACATAATTGTAGCCTTCCAGTACCTGAAGGGGGCCTACAAGAAAGATGGAGAGAGGCTATTTACAAGAGCGTATACTGACAGGACAAGAGGGAATCGCTTTACATTCAAAAAAAGAAAGAGAGTTGGTTAGATTAGAAATTAAGAAGAAATTCTTTACTGTGAAGGTAATGAGACACTGCTCAACACAGGTTGCTCAGAAAAGCTGTGGATACCCCATCCCTGGATGTGTTTAAGGCCAGGTTGGATGAAACTTTGATCAACCCGGTCTAGTGGATGGGGTCGTGCACATGGCAGGGGGTTGGAACGAGATGATCTTTCAGGTCCCTTCCCACCCAATCCATTTTATGATCTGTGATTCTAACCAGGTCGAAGTAGTTCTTCAGCAGATTGTGCCACAGGATGAAAGACCTTGTGACACAGGTCTACAGCATGGCCAAGGGAGGAGGAGATGACACAGCTGAGATTCAGATCCCATGGATTTCTGAGTAGCTGCTGCTACCACAACAGCTTTGAAGGAAGAAAACATTCAGCTCTAGACAGGATCACATCCCCTCCATAGCTTGCTTTTTGCATTTTCATTCTTATCACTCTGAACCATCTAAACCACACAATAGTCCCTTTCCCCACCTTAATCACATCCCCATGCTGCTTCTGTTGACCAGAGTTGATGCATTTACAAGCTGGAAACCTGCTGGCACTGACCAGTCTTGATGACTGACCTCTGTTCTAGTATAAGCTCAGTTAGTTCGTACAGGGTCCATATGGCAGTTTTCTCTCCCCCTTCCCCCTTCCCTTCTTCTGATTCTCTGAAAGTCTGCAGTTCTGTATGTCTTTTGCAGTGTCTCCCCATGAGTATTTCAATTCTGTTGGCACTTTCCATAGCAGTATTAATAATGACATTTTGCTGGCATGGGGCCAGCTGTTACAGTTTATGGAGTAATTTTGTAATAGAGCTGCAAGAGCTTAGCAAAAACCCAGCAGGTGAACAAGCTTTCCCCCTCACTCTTTTAAAATAAAAGCTCTCCCGTTCCACAAGCTTTGCAAAGCCTTTGCACCAGGGTTTCCTGGAGGCAAGATGTGCATATTTTAATGTGACAGGTTTAAGAACCAGCATTCTCCTGTGGCACTCCCACCTCCAGCTGCAAGGCTGTGCCCCTAGTCCCCATTCCGAGCCATGCTCATTGCAAACATTGAATATAAAATTGCTGTTTTCCCCTTGCCCTCCACCTTCCAGCTGCATATTCCCACCCTGGTTCCCTGCTTGGAGCAATGATTTAATAAATATATCTACAATAATCATCAGAGCCTCTGCCTGCCCTCCCCCTCCCAGCTGCAGTTTCCCACCCTTATTTCTCTTTTGTACCATGATTAGGACATATGTTTAAAATAAAACTCATCATCTCCTTCTCCCTTCCTCCTTCCAGCTGTGGATTCCTCCCTGCCTCCACCTTATCCAGATTTTCATATCTGGTAGGTAAATTCCATAGAAAAATTGAACCTCGTACAGTGCCTCCCCTTCCTGCTGTCTGCCATTTCTCTGTTGCAAATGAAACAGCGGGCTTTAATGTGAAAGTAGATCATAGCCCTCAGTGGTGTTAACATGAAGCCATGAGTGATCTGAAGAGAGCAGAAAGATTCCTCTGCATTTGAATCCCTTTCCTGCCAGTGTCTCAGCCATGAGGGGCAAGATCCTGAAAGATGAGGCTGCAGCCAGGACTGCAGTCCTCTGTGTAGGAATCAAAAGCTTTCCTGACACCTTTTGGTTCAGCTGTACAATGAATCACAGTATGATGAAATAGCTGAGGCTGGAAGGCACCAACCTCTGGTCCAACCCTGTGCTTCAAGCAGAGTCAGCTGCAGCAGGTGGCTCAAGGTAATGTCCAGTCAGGTTTGAATATCTCCAAGACTGGAGACTCCATGACCTCTCTGGCAAACCTAAGCCAGTCTTCAACCATGCTCATGGTAAAGCAGGTTTTCCTAAGTTTAAGCAGACTTCTCTGTATCTCATTTTGTGACTGTTGTCTTTTGTCTATCAGTGGGAACTACTGAGCGAAGTCAGATGCCACTTTGTTTGCATGATCCATCAGATGTTTTTACACACGGTTAAGATCCCTCATAGTCTTTTCTTCTGCAGTCTGAGCAGTCCCAACTCTCTTAGCTTCTCCTTGTATGTTAAATTCTCCAGTCCCTCAGTCACCTTTGTGGCCCTTTGGTTAATTTCTCCCATATGTCTGCGTCTCTCTTCTTTTGGGGAGCCGAGACTGGGGCACAGAACCCAGACAAGTCTCACGAGTGCTGAGAAGAGGGGAAGGATGACCTCTCTTGACCTGTGGGTGACATGCTTCCTAATGCAGCCCACCAGGCTGTTGGTCTTCTTTGTCACAAGGGCACATTGCTGGCTTATGTTCAGCTTGTCCACCAGCAGCCACAAAAGCCTTTCCTTCAAAGTTACTTTCAGAGGATTAGCCTCTAGCATGTCCGGGTGCATGGGGTTTCTTCTTCCACAGGTGCAGGACTTTGCACTTCCCTTTCTTGAACTTGTTGGCCCATTTCTCCTGCCTTTCAACACAACCAGCAACACAACCAGTTGGGATAGCATCCATTCCTCATAGTTTTGTATATTCTGCAAATTTGCTCAGAGTTCACTCTGCCCCACCACCCAGACCATTAATGAAGATGCTAAACGGGCCTAGATCCAGTATCATCTCCTGGGGCACACCTTTAGTGACTTGCCTCCATCTGGTTTTCATGTCACAGATAACAGCCATTTGGGGTGGCAGTTCAGCCAGTTTCCAGTCACCTCACTGGCCATTTATCTGACCTCTGCTTGAGCAGCTTATCTATGGGTTAGGGTTCTAGGGTTCTAGGGTTAGGGGTTAGGTTTAGGGTTAGGTTTGGGATGCTATGGGAGACTGTGAAAGCCTTGCTTAAATGAAGACTAACAACAACCATTGTTCTCCTCTCATTCACTGGATGGATCAAGTCATCACAAGAGGCTGTCAGGTTTGTCAGGCATTATTTCTTCTTTTTAAATCCATGTTGATCGTTGTCAACTTCTTGTCTTTTGTGCTTAGAAATGGTTTCTAGTACTATTGACTCTACCAGGTGCCAAGGGACATGAGATGGGCTGGCCTGTAGTTCTAAGGTAACACTGAAAACCATGCCCTCCTGAAGAAAGGGGTGACATTTGTTCTATTCTAGTCCTCAGGAAAATCCTCTGATCCCCATGATCTTTCAGAGATAACTGAGAGTGGCCTTGTCATAACACCAGCCAATTCCCTCAGTATCCATGAGTGAACCACCACTAGTCCCACGAACATCTGTATGTCCAAACAGTTTAAATGTTCCCTGACATGATCCTTCTTTACAAAGGGTAAGTCTTCTCTACTGCAGGCTTTACCATGGGTCTCAGGGCCCTTGGATTCCTAAAGGCTGGTCTTACCAGTAAAGATTGAGGCAGAAAAGACATTAAATACCCCAGTCTTTTCCATGTCCTTCCAGTTAGTGACCTGTCACAAGGTCCCCTGTCCCATTCAGAAGTGGGGCCATATTTTCCCTAGTTTTCCTTTTGCTGCTGATGCACCTGTAGAAACCCTTCTTGTTTTATTTCACATCCTGTAGAGGCCCAAAGGACTAGACAAGCTTCCTTCTCTGCACACATGAACAGTATGTCTATCTTCTCTTTGGGTAATCTGTCTTTAGTTCCACCTTTTCTTACCTGTTCTATTTCTGTTTTGTCATGAGCATCCTGTTCATCCATGGAGGCCTCTGTCTACCTTTGGTTAATTTCCTGAGCCTCAGAATGACCATACTGGAGCTTAGAGGAGTTTAGAGGACCAGTTCTCCTGGTCCCCTCTTCTATCCCAGCCTGTCTTCCTTGGGATTCTTTCAAGCAGATACATGAAGAGTCTAATTTGGCTCTCCTGAACTCCACGGATTTGACTCTTCTTCTTGCTTTGCTCTCCTCTCAGGATCCTGAACTCCATCATTTAGTAGAGCTCAAAGGCTGTGCTGTACTTTCACATCCCTGATCAGTTCTGCCTTGCTTGTAAATATGACATCCAGAACATCTCTCTCATGTGTGTTCATCTTGATCAACTGTGTCAGCAAGTTGTCATCTGTGTGCTCCAGAAGCCTGGTTATCTTGTGCCGTGATGTATTGTCCCTGAAGAAAATACTGGGGTGGCTAAAAAAGGCTTTATTTATTTCTCCCTGATCAGGACATCGGTAGCAGGCACCCGCCACAATGCTGTCTGTGTTGGTCTGCCTTGTAATCCTGACCCACAACCTCCCAGCTTGCCCAATGTCCAGTCCCAGGCCAAGGTCCAGGTGATCCTACTGCACTCACACAAAGGGCAGCTCCCCCTCCTTGCCCTCCGTGGGCAAGCCTGTCATTCCTAGAGAGCCAGCAACCATCCACAGCAGTGCAGCTGTGGTGTGAGCTGTTCCACCACAGCTCTGTGATCCCAGTGATATTACAGCCCTGCAACTGCACGCAGACCTCTCATTCCTCCTGTTTGTACCCACGCTGATTGCATTAGTGCAATGAATTAGTGCCCTCCAGAGAGGCACCCAGTCAGGCTGAGTCCCCAGAAGAGACATGAGAGCTTTCCCAATAATACTGTCCAGAAGACACTTCCTTATTTATGAGCATATGCTTGAGATGGCCTCCCTTCAGCCCTGTTTTTTTGATTAAGCTTTGTCAGGTGCATCCCAGGTGTGATTGTAGCGTTCCTCGACTGTCACATGGTTGTAAAAAGCAAATCCCTACTGTCAACACCTGCTGTGGAACCAGTTGCTGACCCACAAGGGTTGTCCTCTCTCCTCAGGCCCATGTCATGTGGGAGAGACAGAAGGAGTTCTGTAATGGACAACAGTCAAGGATGAAGCACGTGGTATCTTATGAAAAACATTGTGAACTTGCTGCCCCAGGGAATACTTTTTCCTCCCAAATTCACTCAACATACACACACAAGGCAAGAAAGGGACCTTCTCTTCCCTGTACATCAAACTTTGCAAGGACTCCAGAGGCTTGGTGAGTTTTTGGGCTAGACTTGGACCAGTAAGAAAGGTGGAAAGCCAGAAATCCCTGTTCAGACTCTGAATCAGCATCACTAATTCCTACCTGCCTTATTCTGAGAGATGCTGATGGCATGACTCAAGTCACATTCCTTGTGGCAGGCACTGGGGTGGTGCTCTGTGTGATGCACACGAGTGGGGCAGGCTGAATGTACAAAGGGACCTTTTGGGGGTTAAGCGATCACACAGGAGTAATGCTGAGTCCACAGAAGATAATTCAGTTTGGGTCTAGATATTACTGGAATGCTTTGGGGGTAGCCCAGGAGGTTATGGTGTCTACAAACTGGATGATCTACCTTATGCTAGTGCCTTTTCAGAACAATCCCACAAAGTAAAGAGGAAAGGGCCACTATGTTGCAATAGCAGTTAGATTGTGGTATTGATAATAATTGGTCTTGATGGTATGTTCAGAACCATACACAGTTCAAATAAGTTCTTCATCCATACAGCTTGTGGATGTCATCTGGGATATGCATCAGCTTTCTGCAGAATGAGAGACCTGCTGGAAGCATGGCACCTGGACAGAAACTGAGTGATACCCTCTACAGTGTCACATGAAGCAAAACAGCTCTGCTCTCTTCTCTGGGATCTCCTTGCCCACTTAGGAATGGCCAGTACTTTTAACAATGCTAATGAGGAAAATCCAAGGTTGTTGTCCAATTGTCTGTGTCTAGTGCCTTGGAAAGAAAAGGGGTCTGCCAGACAGTGCTACTAGTGTGTTATAACAGGGTGAGTTATTGCAATTGTTATTCAAAGTAGATAGTTTATAGGAAATAAAAAAAAAAAAAAAGAAGCTTCTGTTCCACAGTGTTTCTCGTTGGCTGGAATAGATCAACATCTCATCTTTCACCTAAATAGGAATCCCTGAACTCCCTCTACTACTCTCATTTCTGACTCAGTTTCTAGCTGAAACAGCATTCCAGAAAGAAGATAAGATTATCCTTGATCAAAACAATGTTCTTATTCTCTATTCTGGCTGGAGAAGCTCTGTGGAGGAAGTGGCTGCTGAGACAGGGAGAGAAGAAAAGCCAGTGTTAGGCTATCTTGGGGCCACTCCACCTTCTGGAACAAACAGAGAGAACTGGAAGAGCTCTGTGTCTTGCAGAAACATGAACTATGCTCCACTGGCCTCCTCTGGCCCTGTCTCACCTCTCCCCTAACATGTTTTCAGCATACTGTTCTCACAGCCCTAAACCTGTGCAACAAAGAGCTGTTTGGTTTACAGGCTTATGCACAAAGCCCAGACAGAAACCCCCTCTGACATTACCGTTTTCACCACGAAAGGGACCTTTGGCCCTATGGTCCAAGTATAGCAGTAGAACAAACATTCAGTGGTTGCAGAAAGCTGCAGGTCAGGGTAATCACAATGTATTGAAAACTCATGAAATAGTCATCAATCAGAAGCATGGAGCCTTTGTTTGAAGACCAGACCAGCATCATCTGGTAGAAATACTTCAGGTGCCTCAGTATTTGTTATTTGACAGCGATTTGTAGCTAGAACAGTAACACCTGCAATAGCTAAGCATGGAGTGCAGCTCGTATCATGAAACCTGCATGGTTTCATCCAAAGACCATCAAAGCTGGGAGGGAGTCTTTGGCTTCAAGTCTCTTTCAGTCAGGCATTAATCTAATGTACCAAAACTATCTCAGACAAAATCCTTTTTATATCAAACTGCCCTCTGAAACTACCTTTCCCCCCCCCTTTTTTTATTGCTTCATCAAAATACATCCAGCTGTTCCTGTGCTTGTAGCAGCACAATTTGCCCCAGACATTCCAATGGAAAATTGTGTACATATATAAGTCAGTAACAGCTGAATCCATTTTCTTCAAACTCCCCTTATTTTAAATCTAATGGAAATCTAGAGAATGTGATTTGCTTGCCCTAACTTAATTAGCTCAGTAATTTTAAGATTATTAGCACTGGGCTTTTTTACTTCTGCTCAATATGTTCTGAATTCCATCTCTTTGCTCACAGAAAAACGTTGTTACACAATGCGTTATTTTAAACTGTAATTGTCCAGCAAACTTCAAACACATATTAGGCCAGTACAGTGCAAAGAGAAAGAGGCAGTGATCTCTTCACTACTCCCAGCTGCTATTGGCTGCATGACATGATAATAATAATAACTTGCATTTTTGTAAAATATTTAGCTTCAGGAAAAAACTTGAAGGATGTTGGACTGCTCTCGAATAATTTATGAATTCCATATGTTTATAAGTGTCTTTAAATACCATGAGGGATTTACAGTATGGAAATATGTTTGCTCCTAGGAGGTGTTGACTGTCCATGGGCAAGGAAGAATATAATTGCATTTAGGATATGCTGCAAATGCCATCTGCTTTGATATCCTACATCTGTGCAGCTGTGGGGTTTAGCAAACTCTGCCCACCTGGGAACAACGTGTCCCAAGCAGGAAGTAGAGGAGAACCAAAACTCTAGCCTACTGAGTCAAACAACTTCTGAAGGAGGTAAGGAATGAGTTTTCAATAAACAGACTTTCAGGGAAACCTAATAAATAAATGTCATTGAAGTTCTCTGTTGAAAGGTGAAAAACTCCTAGGTAACATGAGTGTATTAAACCCGATGCTTTCAAAATCTTTTAATTTTTTGTTCTAAAGGACTAATCTGTGCAATACTGTTAAGAAGGCTGCCCCATAAAATCTTCCAGAGAAGTGACTGTTCAGCCTAAAAGGAGCTTGTGAAATGATGTTGGCAATTCAGGCAATCCAGGATCTAGTCTAAGGCCAGGAAAATTGGAGCCTTGGTCTCAAGGATGGATGAGGTGCCTTCTGAGGGACCACAACGTCATGCAGAAGAGCAATTAATCCTATAAATACCATCCAAGATAGGGATGAGGGTCAGGGGCTGAAAACTGCATCTTTCATTTGTGTGGAGGGTCTTTCATGAAGCTGGAAGTTCATGCCACATACAGATGTATGGCTTGAGACAGGAAAATGCTTCATTTTGATGTTTTCAGTCAGCATATTTCACTTTTCGTAGTCCCAAGTGAAAACATTCTGCTTTGTTTAACTGCCCAAACCATCACAGTTAAAATCCACGTACATCTTCAGATGATTAGGAGAGCACTGTAGCTTGGGTGTTGCAGGCCAGTGTTCACCACTGTGGCTACAGGTGCCTGACCAAGTTTCCTAGTTGTCCCTTGTGCTTGGCTCTGGGGTTTTTTGGCTCCCACGGGTCACCACAAGACCTGTCTGGAAGGGGAACTTTCCCATTGTAGGGAATGTAGTCTGGCCAAGGCAGACCTGTAATGTGGAGGGGAGAGAGCATGAGCCACCTGAGTTAAAAACTTTCATAATGGAAGGTGTTGCTGCTGGGAAAGCAGAATAAATCTGGGATGACTTGGAAAAAAGCCCATTTTGTAATGTCAGTAGAGCAGAATGCATTGAAAATGTTTAAGCAGTATGAAATGACTACTTTTTTTTTTTTAACTTCAGTGATTGAGAACTGAAGTGTTTCACAATATAAAAATCCTTTGAAAGCTCATTTAGACAGAATCAAAACAACCAGACCTCCTTAAAAACAATTTGCTTTAGATTATAGAGCAGAAAATACAGTAGGCTCATAGGTAATCCACCAGACCACAGCACTTCCCAGGAAAGTCATTACATCTGAATCCTGTTTACATAGAGGTTGACAGAAAAACTCCCACTGATTTTGGTAGCAGAAGTTCACCTTTTGGATGCAGTGTGAGTTACTCCTGTAAGAGTCAACAAACACCTCTGTTTCAACCATGAAAAATCAGGACCACACCAGCACAAGCAAAGGTTTTCTGTGAAACTTCCATTGCTAAATGAAAAAAATAGTAATGTAATTTAGCATGCTGATGACTACTGCTCAAAGTGCATTCCCTGGTAAATGCACAAAAGCAAATGAAAAGAACAGGTTCATCTTCTCTGAAGTACTCATTATAGTTGGGGGATTTTTTACAATATTCCAGGCAAAATAATTTTAAATATTCTTCTATATTTGCTTTCTCAAACTCCTATGAAGCCTAAAGTGAACTTTTGTGGAAGATGGTGTTCTCTGGAAGATAGTGGAATAGCATTTTCCATTTTCTGTCAGTCTAAACTTACCATTAAGCAACTTGATAGAAAAGATAAGGTAGGACTTAAGTGATATCCTAAATAAGAGACTTCTCTGAAACTGTCTGCAGGTTTAAATAAAGCCATACATAAACATATGCAGTTATCTGATTTTTCCCTTCCTAGACAATGAAATGACATTGAAAGTACTGATGCTACTTAAGCCTTTTAAAATAATAATGAGATTAAGAATAAAATTTATTATTATTACTAGTATAAATAATTAAAAAGTAATAATAAATAAACAAAATTAACAAATAAAAAGCAATAGAAGCCACGAATTTTCACTGAAAATGAGATTTTTATCTTCTAGTCATGTAATCTGAAAGAAATTTCAAGTAACATTTTATCTCTCTTTTGGAGCTGTAATAATCCTACCTCTTGGCATTTTAACTAAATTGCAGCACACCACTGTCCCAGTGAATTTTCTTATTTTTATTGTGTCCATGAGTACACTAAGCTTTCTACATGCTGTCATTTTTCTGAAGAAAATGTAAGCATCAATCCCCTGCCTTGGCATGTGAAGTTTGGGTAATTCAAGTTTCATACAAAGGTTTTCCCAGCCCCATTTAGAAGTACTCTGGAGGTGTGATGGGCTGACTAGAACTGATTGAAATTAAAATACAGAAATTGATTGAAATTTCTTACAGAAATCACACAATGAATTCTATCCAGAATTAATTTCCTTAAGCCATAGGTATTAGAATTGAAGTCAGACACTTTGATTTTAAAACGTCACAGAATCACAGAATATTCTGAGTTGGAAGGGACCTACAAGGATCATCGAGTCCAACTCTTAAGTCATATTTTTGCAAAAAAAAAACCCAAACCTTTTCAAATTAAAACTTCTAAAAAAAAGTGAGATATTATGATTCACATTTTTCAGCCTACCATCTTCAAGATGCAGTGCAACACTTGAGGAACCAAGTGCTGAAATTGCCTTTCTTAGCTATATGTATAAAACAGGAATATCTTTCTGTAGTGATACTGCCAATAAAATACTCCACTCAACAATATCAATGTTTTGTGGACAGTGGTACAGAAAATCTCTGAAAAATGCAGTGAGGAGTGACTTAGATAGCATTTGCCAACACTTCTAAAATTGCTAGAGGAGTAGACACTATCAACAGAGGTTGTACACATAGTGCCCTGGAAAAGGACTGTGCTTCTTTTCTTCTGCATGTTCAAGGTTAAAGAGTGGTGTGTTGTGGTTTGAGGTAACTTCAGAAAATTATTAAAGAAAGGGTAATGAAGGTTTAAGTGCTAGTAAACATGTAAAAGGATGAAGTCTTACACTTTCCTGTCAGAATGACAACTTGTGAGACTTCAGAGTCAGCAGTGAAGAGAGATTCCCTTTCTATCCTAGCTTCTGCCCTCCCATTGCTCTTGAGATCACAGGAGCCATTAATTAAATTCTCTCTTTACCTTTCTCTTAAACCTCACAGTTTGTTGCACTGTCAGACTCTTGTCAGCAACTTCTACCCCAAATCTGCCCCTGCTCAGAAACACCAGTTTCAAACACCCCTGTAACATACATGTGGAGACAGGGCAAACCTGACCCCAAAACAAATATTTTACAACTTACAGTGACTTTCCAAGGTCTTGAATCAACATCTCTACATCACAGCAAAGCTCTACAAGATCTAGAACTGCCATCAATTACTTTTCATAGATATAAAAATCAACTTGAGTGAAGTGGAAAAAACCAAGCTTCTCCATTTTCAAGACTGAAATTCACATGTCTTGAGTACCAGCTTTCCGCAGGAATAAAGAAAGTCACACAACCTCTTTAGACAGAGGGTGACCTCCTTTCATGCCCATTCCAGGATATTTTGATTGGTGCGCTGAACTTCATAGTGCACTACTTAAAATTGTAGTTGTGATGTTTCACTGAATTGACTATAGTTTCTGAGCTGCTATGTTCAAAGGCCTACAGGATACTTTATTTCATTTAAGCCATGAATGAGAGTAAATAGGAACCCAGGAATAACTGATTTGCCTTCAGTTTATCTACCACAGTTTGTGAGATCCCAGCATACAGAGCTTTACTTCATCTGACACATTCTTTACAGATACCTGGGTATGAAATACTATACTGGAGGGCAATAAAATGCTAAGACACCATTGTCTTATCTTCCTAACAAGACTTTTACTTGTGAAAGTTAGTATGGGAGGGACTATGTTATGGGAGGGGAAGGGAAAGGCAGTTTAGGACCTGTATGAGGACCAACAGAGCTTACTGATGTCTCCTCTTGAAAAGCTGAAGCAAAGATCCTTGCTGTGTTGTACACAGAGCAGAGAGACTGAGAGTATACGTCAAATGGGGGATGAATGCTGTGATGTAATGTGAGCGGGAGACGCCTCATCCCACGCTGCACTATGGGACTGCTGGACTAAAATGCTGGGAGAGAAAAGGGGAAAACACACAGAAAGGGGAGAAGTTTGGAAAGCAGTACAATTCCAGGAACTAAAGTATTCTGATATTGGTCTACGAGTCAAGTCAAATTATATACAGAGATACATTCCCTGCTACTCATTAGTTACAATCAAAAAGCATCACCTGACATTCTTTACGGAATATTGTGTGGATAGACCCCTGGTTCAGGAGTGCAGAGGTCTGGCTGCCTTGACAAACACTGCTCCTGACCCTGCTTTGCCTTGTACAATTCATCCTGCACTCTCCTTGAGGCAGTCGCAGAGATGAAAACAGGATCTCTGAAGTGATATTCAAATATCAAAGGTGTCAGCTTCTTAGATAATGGAAGGACAGCTGAAAATTATCACAGGTTTGAGATCTTAAGGTTACATGCTTAGTGTGTTCTCCTGTGCTCATGGTCCATGGATACTTCTCAGACATCTTTTAATTTCCTTTTCCTATCACCACTTTGTATGTGTGTTCTGCATGTAAAATGTTTGAAAATAGCATAAGAAGATAAGAAACCCAGAGTCTTTTAGGTAAACTCAAGGTGTGTTCTTGGATAATTAGGGATGCCTCCAGCTCAACTTTGTGTCGTCTTTTTCTGGAGTCTGGTACACCCTCTACCCTGGGGTTGGTATGTTCATAGTGCAGGGAGGACATCGAGGCACCAATGAAGATTTTTTTTCTTAGAACTGATCTATTGCTTGCTAAGTCAATCCATCTCCAGAGGAACACAGCTACCAGTCAGTCTTTTAAAACTGCACAGATTAGCAACAGATGTTTTCTCAGTCATACAATGGAAAACATTTTTTTCTTCTTGTGAAGGAAGCAACATATTTCTCTGGACTTGGTACAGTCTGCAATGGTTTGGGTATGGTCTTCATCCACAATAGCTTTGGTAACAACACATATAATATAAGACAACCATCTTGCCTTCAGTTATTTAAGAGAAACCTGATTCCACTCCTGAGACAAAAACATCTCTGGCCAAAGGAAGTTCAGTTGGCTTCTTCTTTCTCTGAAAAACAGACCACACAATTGTGGTGGATGAAAGAGTAGCCAAAAAATTAAGAGATCATTTTCAGACAAATGTATTTTTTTTTCTGAATACAGTGTTTTTTCCCAGTCCTTCCACCCTTGTGATATGAGCTACTGCATATGCTTCATAAAATTACCATCAACTGCTCAGTTGTTTATTTTTGTAATCACTGGATTTCATTTCATTTGTTTGCCTTTTGACCCTGTTTTGATTATGGAGAGTTTTAATGACCAAGGGATCTGTAGATTAAAGTCTATTTTAATGCAATATGCTTTCCACATAAAATTGGAGGAATTTCACTGGCATTATTGACATGCTGATTTATCCCCACAATCAAGCAAGCACTGAAGTTACTAGAAAGGGATTTTGATTTCTCTGCTTCCTTTCCTTCTGATACTGGTTTTGGTGGGGGTTTTTTTGTTTGTTTGGGTTTTCTGTTGTTGTTTTTTGGGGGGTTTTGTTAGTTTTGTGTTTGGTTTGGTTCGGTTTTGTTTTGTTTTTATTTTTGGGTTTTTTTAATATTATAATCAGATGATTTTGTTAAATTCATTTAAATCTTGAAACCCAACCATGTGGTTCATTTTAGATTTCTAAAAATCTACCAACTTGGATTTTTCCAGTAACTTCATAGCTGAGTCAGGTCTGTTGACCCTTGTAGCTGCTTTCTCTTAATCTGCTGAATTGTACAATACTTATATGAGCATAATGTTAGACTTGAAATGCCACCAAGTATATTTTATTTCCTAAACACCCTGATATTCTAAATCACTCAGTGATTTGAAAGTCAATGGAATGAAGCTCAGAAGAAATGGGAGAACTAGATTTACTGTTAATTTGATATTTGGAACTGACATTTCACTTTGCATGTGAATGCTGAAAAAGCTGCCAAAACCAGGCTTTGCTAAAATATCATAATTACTGGTTCCTCTACTCCCAAATACAACATTGTTTGGTGAAAACAATATATTCTTCAGTCCCTTCACTCCACTATCTATTGTTTTATACCAGTTATTTATAAAAGGAAATGTCTGACTTTTTAAAATGGAATAGTTGCGTCAGTATTTGATTAACTTCTTCTCCCTCTGTATTATCAGTCTTGATTTAAACTGCAGGTCATTGTGTTCTGATTATCTCATGTTTTAACCAGTCAACTCCTTTTGTTTTTGCCTTTTCTCTACCAAGATGAACCTCATTTTTTTTCCCCCCATAAGAATCTCTACATATGTTATGCCACTCTGCTCTGAAATGGACCCTTGTCTCTTTTGGCATGCTGAGAGGAGGCATGGGCTAGTTGGTGTCTGAGGCATGTCTGGGTGCAGATGTCCATGGCCAGACAGATTTTCTTGGCTCCAGTGGGTCACTCCCCTCATGAAGAGCCTTGGTGCTCACTGATAGTGCTGTGTGAAATGAGGTCCTGCCCAAGATGAAAATTGGTTCCAACTGACTTCTGCAAGAGTTCAGTAGAGGTAGACGGACATTCTCTTTCTCCAGATACTATAAAAAATAACAACGACCAAAATGTAGATAATGCAAAATATCAGGCAGCCTGCCAAGTGGCACGGTGTAGCTAATCCTTGGTGACTGTGCTGTTGGATGGAGAGCACTGTGTTGTCACAGGACATGGCTGTCTAAATTCAATTTTACTGTTACACATACGAGACTTCCTCAGATGAGGCTGCCGATGCTCTCTTCTGTACCTCAATTGCAGTTCCTCTTTCTCAGAATAGCTCACCTGCTCCTGAATAGCAGGTATCCAAGGATGTGATTGCTACCTGTGATCTGTGCTATCTTCCAGGGAAGGAAGGTCGTGTTGATACCCTCAGCAGGGCTCAGGATGTGCCCTTCCAGCCCTGTGTACCAGAGCTGCCTTCTGCAGCAGTTCTGACCATCTCTGAAACCAGACAAGGGATTGACTCAGCCAGCTGGATTATACAAAAGCTGTTTTAGATTGAAGACCTTCATAGTTTTGTCACATGCTCCAGACTATTTCTGTGTTCAACTGCAAAAGAGTGCTTGAAAGCTGAAGGATCCCAATCTTTTTGTTCTCGGTGAAGGACTCGACAGGGCATGGTTTGTAACAGCAATACACTGTTCTTGCTTGACTCTAAATCTTAGTGCTGCACTTCCTCTGGCACTCTGAATCTTGGGAGGAAGGACAGTTGCAGTTTTTAGTGGTGGTCACTGCACAGAGGTGACCACTGGTCACTTCCCAGTACAGACCCACTTGTTGTGAGGGCACTATGCTGGTATTATGTCTAGAGGCACTAGTAATCTGCTGAATGTTTGGCGTAGGGCTGACTTAGAACTGCACCCCTTTAAAAATATCTGTGTTCCTGGCTGCTTGACAAGGTTTTTCAGTTGTACATTTCTTCCCAGAATTCACTGTTATGAGAAACCTGTCTATTCTCTGCTAGTCAGGGCAAGCATGTTAGTGACAGCCTGCATATATTGAAAACTGTCTGTATGTTGGGTTGGGCTGTTGAAACTTCTCTTCTAAGTGTGTTACTTTCATTATATAGCATTTAGATTACACTGTTTGTTTAACTTCTTTGTAGATCTAGTTATTTTCAAAGCTGCTTGGAGCCTTTTATCATGATATTTTACTTTTTTCCCCTCATCTGTTTAGGCTTAAGCACTCTGTATATGATAAAAAATTGTTTTATTTTCCTGTAAAACACCTTGGATACGGAATACAACCCATATGGCAGTTTAAGGAAACAGTATCTCCCAAAGAGGGTGTTGAATGTGCACAAATATGTTCTTGTTTTTTACTAGGGGCACCTGCCAAAACCCTGCTGACACATCAAGTGTAAAAAAATATTTGGCATCAGTCATCTCCTCCAAAATTTCCTTGTAGATATTGGAAAATATTCTCTTTTATGTATTTATTTAATTCTGTACAATATTTCCTGGTCCTCATGGTCACATCTGTATGGAAAAGTAAACATGGCACGGCACGTTCTCTAGTTTCGAGGCCAACTAGTCCATCCTGGTAAATTTGCTGTCCCTCAAAACTAACTTGTCACTACTAGTTAGTGGGGATGGGCCTTGAAATAATTTAATCTACTTATTGGAACATAACTTGAAAGGAATAAATCAGAAGTCAGATTGGAGATTATCTAGCTGCCTAATAGCAAGAGGGAGGTGGCAGGAGCAAGAAGTGGGTAGGTGATGGCAGGAAGAGAAAGAGAAAAATCAGAAAGATGTTCAGGTCAGTGTCATCCTCTCCTTCCTGCAGGTGGAGGCAATCTGGGGCAGCCCACATCACCCTGAGCATGCTTCGGCTGCATGCTCATGGAGGGCTGGCCAGATCTGCTGGGTGAACATTCATCTCTGCTCTTCACCGTGATGGTCTGCAGTGCCCCGGAGCAGAGCACAGAGACCTGTGGAGGCATCAGACATCCTGTAGCAGAAGCTGGTGTCACAGGGAAAATGTTTTCCATGCAAAAAAAGGCCACATCTCTCCTTTCTTGCTTGTGCCATGTGGCTATGGGCTGGCTGGGTCTGCACCATTGCCTGTTCAGTAACACGGCACAGGCTGCCCTGGGTCCTCACAGTTTTGGGGAGAAGGAGGAAGGAAATACAACTGAACAGGTTCTTGCAAGGTCCTTGCACATTAGCTTGTCAAAAGAGACAGCATTTGCAGAGCATCTGCAGTCACCCAGACTCATCCCTGAGTGGATGGATGCTGGGCAGAGTTTGATAACCTGGATGGGATTGGCCGTGCTGGAGGAAGTGCAGGGTGAAGGTCAGGGATGTGTTTCTGTGGGTGCCTGCCATGGCAGTGCCTTGTGTGACCCACAGGCATGCCACGTGGGGTGACCACCGTGGACCACAGCACTGCCTGGGACTTTGTGGTGTGTGGTGACCTCAGAGAGAGGTAGGTGCTCCTGGCTCTGCCTGCTGTTCCTGGTGGGCTTCCCTGAGGAAACCCAGGGTGCCATCAAAGAGCTGGGCAGAAGGTACCATCAAGTCTACATAGTGACAATACAGGGACAATATAGGATATAAACAATCTGGGCAATGAGCCTATCCAGCTTCACATTAGTCCTTTATTTATAGCTATGGGAACTTTCTTAGGGTTTGTCTTATGATGCTCTTCCATTCTTATTTTATGACATTATGTTCTAGAAGTTTTCCTTGATTTCCTAAGTATTTTATCACCTGTTGTCTTGGTGACACTAAGAATTTGACATATTTTTATACCAATTAAAGTTTCAGCAAAGCATAACACATTGCATTTAGATTTGATAAATTGTTTCAGTTGAAAAAAGTCAAGGTTTCTGTTAATCACTCTGAGTGCAACATTTTGCTGTTTTATTTTGGTTTATTTTATTTCAAAATGTATTCAAAACTAAAGTGCAATCAAAACAATTCATGTTAAAACTTCACTTGTTTACAAGCAGGTTTAATCCAAAACAATTTTTGCAGTTTTTTTAAAAGTAACCTTGAATACTTTATGAAAGACTGACTAGAACATGAATAGGCATTGATTTAAATATTAACTTGTTTAATTTTGTTTCTATTATGTACCTCTTCTTGTTTAAATGCCTCTATACAGATATTTATATGTATTGTTGGCAATCACCAAATAATATAGAACTACACATGACTGAGTTATACTTGTTATTTTAAACCAGATGTTTTCAGCAGTAATAATTTAAGAGTTAATTGTAGTTATTATATCTAGCTATGTAATTATTTGATATAGTCCCAAATAGGATAATCTGCACTTAAATCCAAGTGGCTGAAAGAACTGTAGTCCATGAGGGAGCATGCAACAAGCCTGTGACATCCAAGCATGTGAATCCTTACCTAAGAAAAAGACCTTGAAGTCCCTTTTGCTGTCCAGTTTAGGTTTGCCAACATCTGAAAGTGTTATGGTGCCAGGCATCAGCACTCTGAGTGATGAGGAGCAGGAGGCTCTTCCTAAGAGGACTGCACCAGTCCCACATTGGTGGTGGGAACTACCTTGTGCCAAGCACGGGAATATCCCTGGACCATGGCTCCACTCAAGGCTGCCCAAGTGCTTTGCAGAAGCTGAGTCCTGTTCCAGAAGCAGGTTCCTGTGGGATGACACGTGGTTCCCCAGGACAGGCCTCCCACTGCAGCGCTGTTTAAGGTGGCATACACTGTGCTAGCCCTCGGACTGGGAGCAGCACCTTTGAGCAATCTGATGATAACAGGACTAGGATGCATTGCCTTGTCAGTGCCACGGCTTTCCCATCTGAGCCACACTCCAGCACAGGAGGATGACATGTCATGTTCCTTGCTCCTTTCCTTATGCCATTCTTCTCTTTCCTCAGCATGCTTAAAGATTTTGCATTGAAATCCATATTGGGTTTTACCCAGTAAATCATAGATAATAGGTCCAGTACTGAGCAACTATCTCAGTACCATGAGCTCTTCCTCACTTAGGGTAATGTGAGGCACGATTTCAATCTTCCCCTGCATGTATGAGTTCCTTTTCAGCCCCATTACCTCCGTTGCTGGGTTGGTAACAGACTGCTAAACAGCAGCATCGTCTTCGGGTCTCCGTCTGGGTGCCTTGTGTAGCCAACAGCATTCACTGACACCCTCTCCATAACCCTCAGCAGCACACTCAGCTCTTCTGCTTTCCTAGGCTTTCAGGATTTAGTGTCCTCTTTGATTCTGGCCTCAGGCTTGGAAAAGTGAATGCTGCCAACCTGCTTGGAGCCTACAGGGTATTTTACAATTAATAGCATCCCTATTGTTTCCTCAAAGACCACTTGGTATTTTCAGCTTGAACATATCTTTGCCATTGTTTCATTTCCTCTTTGTTTCCTCTAACAGCCTGTTTTGATTTAACTCTATGTGGTCAGCATGACATAGATTAAACTGAACTGTGTATAACATTTGAAAAGCACATGAATAATTGTCCTTATGTGGTTGCAGTTTGCACACTGATACTTGCTTTGTTTATTACTCTTGCTGAATTGCCATCAGACCTGCACCTGCAGCCTGGTTCTAAGCTGGAAACCTGTGTATTTGCACCTCAAAGTGCCCGGGAGCAATCAAAACACTGAGTTAGTCAGTTTTTGGGCTGGTGGCTTTCTTCTAGTGTTTTTTCTCGAAGGAAAATTGGCTTTGGTCTAAACATTTTCTGGGAACGTCTCCTTTTTGCAGAGACTTTTATTGAAGTTTACTTTTCCCAGTTTTCACCACTATTACTGCTCACTTTCCAGCCAATATTAATCACTCCAATGAAAAATATCAACCTCAGCTCTTGAAAGCATACCCTCTTAGGTGTCTTCTTTATGAGCTACAAAAGTCTGCATGAGGTTGCCCAAACACATGTTTGCGTATTTAACATTTCTCATAACCTGGCAGATGTTACCTGCTCTATCACGTTACAGTGGAGAGTTTTCAGGTGTAATTCCTGTGTCTGGAAAACTTTTCCCTGCACACAGTGTGGGCTTGCAGCAGGCTGATCTTGCTCCCAGGATCTAGTGCTAATCTCTTGGCCCATATCCATGAAGCTGACCAAATCGCAGAGCCCTTTTTAAAAGAGGTATTTATTCTGTTTTGCTAGTGAGGGACAATTAATGGATTTCCCACCAGCAATTTGAGAGAATGGATGGGACTGCAGGAAACAAAAATACTAACACTGGAGTAAGAAGTTCTTAAAAGAAAAGTCCTCTTTTGCTTTGACATTATTTTGGTTGCTTATCACTTCTTGATGTACAAAAATTGGCTTTCAAGCTATGATGCTAATAAAGGGCCACATTCTTTTGTGCCTCTACTTCCCCTGGATTTTTCTGAGCTTCCAACAGGGATTAATTTGGCCCCAGGCATCCACTCACAACTTCTATGGTTGCAGGGGTAGGCAGGCTTTCTGGCATATGCTTTGCTGAGTCATTACAAATTCGGTCTCTGGGACACAGCTGTGCTGGGGCTGCTGCTCTGTCTCACAGACACTTCATGTAGCCTCAGCTGCTGACACTGCTCACCTCCTTGTAGTGTTTCCACCTTGGCTTCCCTCGCTGGGCCAAACCAGCACAGTTACTGCTCTGCTTTTCCCCCTGCCCTTCTTTGGCATCAGCAGCATGGACTGTTGGGGTTCTGCGCCCGGCCACCCCTGTGCCCCATGTGCAGGTGGCTCCCAGCGGTCATGCGTCCTGTTGTGTCAATGTGCAGCTTGGATTTCGGGAGACTCTGGAGGTTGCTCCTCATGAAGCAGAGGATGGAGTTCAAAGTAGCTCTGAGTGCCTGATTAACACTTCTAGGATCTCAGGTCATCCATTAACAGTGCTAATATATCAGGGAGTACAGCCTTCTAGTTTCATGTGTCCAATTTCTGAGGCACTCCTTTTCTAATATAATTATTTTTTATCTGGTGATCCAGACAAAAGAAAGTTCCAATGTTGTGACTAGAAATAAGCCAGATTTTTAAAAAAAATTGGCAAGTCCCCAATTTTATCTTCTTTTGTAACTTCTGCATAATTAAGCCACATTTTTCATGGTAGAAGAGAGATTAAAGTGTTTTCCCCAGATATTCTCAGAAGTGTAATTCATGGAATTTAGTTCTGAACAGCCATGATAACACCATTTTGACTGAACTGTGGCTTATATCCTACCCAAGCAGTGGGTTCTAGTCATCTCTCTATATTTCTGTGTGAATTAAAGAAAACATAATTTACTCTATTGCTTTTGCAAAGATTGTAGAAGATAAGGAGGTGACAGTCCCTGAAGGTCTCTGCTGCTTTCCAGTGCAGCTCTAGAGAAAGGCAGGAGGTTTCCTTCAGCCAAGCCTTGAGTGTCACACTGCTTGTCCCCAGTCTAAATCACTGAGCAATGGTGGTCTTCCTGGAGGCAGGAAACTCTTAACTCTTCTTTGGGGTAGGTAGACTTTGCTACAAAGCATCTTCTCCTTGATCTGAGTCCGAGTTTAAAATTCCACACTGGCTGCCAGCATTGGTACTCGCTTTGTCTTTTTGCTTAACAGGTCCTGACCCGTAGATGTTTCCTTCTTACAGCTCACATGACTACAACACATCGAAGAGCCAAGCAGCCCCTACTTTGTCATGAACTTTTCACAGTACATCTTGCTTCAAGGATCCTGGAGGTTTCTCTGCAATGTATTTTCCCTCCGGTAGACTATTTCACTCTCATTTTTTTCCATGTAAGAAAACAGAAGGTGCATGCAGCACCAGCATTAATGCCCGTGGCATCACGCAGGGGTCCTGCCCGTGCCCGGCACACAGCAGCACGTCGCAGAGCAGCACACGGTGTTGTTCTCATTTCTGCTGCGCGCTGGTTCTTTGAATGCAGCCTGTGCCTCCAGAGGAAAACAGAAGATATGTCAGGCTAAGTTAATCTGTGGGCTAGACAAGCTGAACAGTATCTCGGTAAGGGTTTTGCACAGAATGTACCGGTGTCTCCAGACTTGGAAAGAGTTCCCTTTCTGAGTCAGGCAATGGGAGCCAAATTCAGATGTGAATCTGAGTTCTCCAATTCTGGAGGGAGTCTGAGCTGGTGTATTTTACACCTTCTTCCGCCTCCCCTCATCCCAGGAGTGCATTTGGCTGGCCTAGCTTCCCTCAGATTTAGTTTTCATTTATGTTCACTGAGATGCACTCAGGCTCACATCCACCAGCCACAGTTTAAATCCCCCAGCTTTTTGCACGAATTCTGAACCTAGACATCCAAGGCTGCATTTAAGGAATTTAAGGAAGCCTTAAGTTAGTAACCCACCACCAAGGGGTTGAGAGAGAGATGAGTGGTGCAAGAAGAGCAGCTAACAGAGGAGCATAAGTTCTCTTACGGTTTCTCTTTTTTTTTTTTTTTGNATTTGCTCCTGACTATTCGTAAGTGATAACTAATTATTAACTGGCCTTTCTGATGTATTTTTGGGACCATGGCCCTGAGCTGACCCCAGGTGATCCTGATGTGAAGACGACAGTTCAGAGCGGGATTTCCTGCCACCACTGGAGTCAAGATAGGCATGGGTTACAGATGAGCCCACAGCTTTAACCAAAGACTAAGCATTTGCATGTGCTATACTAATGTATGTATGTCAACATGTATCTCATTATTAACAATATAATTAATGACACTTTTCTCATTATTGATGCTACTGATAAATTTATCAGAAATTTTATTATCAACATATATGCTTTGATATCTTGAAGACAGCCATTTACCACTGCAGAAGAAAACAGAGATCTACAGAAAAGCATACATACAGCTAAAACCTTAGCATATCTCATAAAAAATATATCTCAGTTCATATTCGACAGTGACTAAACTTTGAGGTACCTTCTATATTTTGATTTAAATCACCTAATGACTATGCTCATATACTCTGAGTCATATTTGCTTTGTCTTTGCCATTGTCAAAGTCCTCAGGGAGACTAAGAATTGTACATATCTTGTGGGGGGAACAAGTTATTTCTTTAAATAGCTTTCCCATCTACACCAGTTTTGACTGGTTTTGGTGGTACCCTACACTATGTTTACCCATGGTTTTCTCACTCTCTGGATGAGTAACATGCTTCAGTTTCCTAAGATGCTAAGCTGGTATTTTTCATCAGCACTAATGTCACATTGAAAAGAAAATGAAATTAAGCCATTATATTTTAGCTAAAGAAATGGGCCAAGAATGAAAATAGCATAGCTGCATATCCTTTTTCATGATAAAGGGACAGTTTTCAAAGGTTATGCATGATAGAAGTACTATTTTTTATTGACCACTACAGTCAAGGGGCCATAGAAAAGATTTTGTAGAAGTTGTGATTTATTTATATAATTGAAAAACTTCTCCTTCCAAACATGAATTAAAGTTGAGATTGTATGTGTTTGAATTTGGACCAGTTTCTCTTATTTCATCTTCTTCCACTGCTTGCCAAAGTGGAAGAGACAGAAAGCCCCATGAAGAAAACATCTCTCAGTATCAGCCAAATTAAGGATCGCATACTTTGAAATGAAGGAAAGGTGATCTCTCATTGTAGTTTATTCCATCAACAATTTCCAGCATTCTCAGGACATCTGTAAGTAGTGTAATCTCAATTTCCTCTTCCTCAGCACTTTATAAACTTGAACATATGTTAAGAGAGAAGGAGTAAAGATAACTGATCATATTTAGGTGTGAGTACACTACTGCTCTGGCTTAAGATTGAGTTAGAACAGGGCTCTGGAAATGGCAAAGACTATGAATTCTCTCTTTTTTCCCCTGCTTTACTGACTGTCTCCCACAAAGATCAAGGAAAAACAGACTTTCTCTTAGTAAAAAGCAGGCTTGCTTTTCTGACTTGAATAAAAAATAATGGTGAAATTCATAATTCAGGTATTCCTTTTTAAATTCAGATTCTTTTTTATTCCTTTTCCCCATATTTTATCTCTTTTAGTTATATAAGGGTTGAGCTGTAATATTGTGTTCATGTAAGAGATGATGCCTAGTGGCATTTGTCCAAAGCAGGTTTTTAAGCTTGAGAGCTTTCCTTCTGGTTCACAGCCCTAAACCTTTCCTGGTCTAAGAAGTTTTACCACTCCTGAGGATGGATCTCACAAATGAAACTCAGCCTGGTGGGCAGAAGGGACTGTCACCTCCTGCTCACTTCCCCTTCCAACTCTGCCTGCTCATCACCCTCTTCCTACAGGTACTGCTGCTCCATTGGATTTGCTGCTGGAGCTGCTTCAGTATGTTTGCTAACCTGTGCCTGTCCAGATCAGCCAGATTACCTAAAATACTCTAAGCAGTAATGTTTGATAATCTGGATCAATCAGATGAGACACTGTTCTTGTGAGTAGATAATTTGGCAGACTTGAGAGGGACAAAGGAGAGGAGATGTAAAATCTTTTACACTCCATAAAAGATTCTACTCTAGGGTGTTTTTGGTCTTGGGTTGTTTTTTATTTTTTTGGTTTTTGTGTTTTTTCCCCAACTGGGAACTAGGTAAAGAAAAGCACACTGAAACAAGTGGTGGTTGGGTAGCTTCTGTAGAAGCGAGCAGGAAAATGGGCAGTTGTATTCTATGGGCAAGAGATCATTTACACACAAAACTGCCAAAGGCAAGAGCTGAGCAAGTTAATATATTTCATATTGTGTTCTGACTCTATCTGGTTAGCAGTGTAGCATTCTTGGTCATTTCAAACCCTGTTCTCTGTTATTTTGATAGCTAAAGGCCTTCACTCTGTAAGTGGACTGTATTTTCCCATACACTGATATTGGAAAACAACTTCTGGGCCCTGACCAGAAATCAACAGCTAAACAAGCACAGCTGAGAAAAGTTGCTCACTGACACGAGTCTATATATAGTCACTGCTAAGCTGAGCCAAATTCACATCAGTGGCCAGGTGCATCACAGGTGATTTTGCCATATGCATATTCAAAGGTTTATCTGCTCCCATTTTCTGCTCACTGCAAAAGTGAACAAACCTATGAAAAATATACAAAAAAGGTTTGGGTGGTGTACGAGTGAGTGGTTTTTGTTCCTCCACATCACTTTTTCCCTTCACAACAGTGTGGTGCCTCAGCTCCACACAGCAAATTGTATGCAGATGACAGTAGATGGAGTTTAGTAGCTGCAGCTCTGGATGCCAGGTTCTTCTCTCGCAAGAGAGCTTAATGAGCTATTAGAGGGTGAGAGAAGCCAAAGAGCCCCAGTACAGTTGAGCCTGGGATTTCTGCCAGTAGTTAGTTGAAGGCTGCCCAATCTGTCCAGACTTCATGAGCAACAACAAGTTGGGGTGAGACTCTAGAGATTTTGAAGCCTGAGGTGAACTGCTGGGTCCTGGCGGTTTGTGTTGTGGATGATTGTTCAATGTGCCCCTGAGCGAAGGCTCAAATATCCATCAAGAAATAGGTCAGAGCCTCTGGCAGATCCCTGAAATGTGCATCTTTGTAGGTGTTCTAATCTTTTGCATCTCTGCCAGCTTCCTACAGTAAAAGGAATGATGCATGAGACATTTGAGCATCGCTCCTGCTTTTGAGTAAAGGCTCTGCCCCTGCCTATTATCAAGCAGGCTGTTTTCTGGTGGTTCTTTGTACAAGTTCAAGTGAATACTGGTCCAACATGTGCCATAGTGCCATCATTTTAAGTAATGTGTACTATATTCAAGGGGTATTCCAGAGTTCAAGCAAGTTACATCTCAATCCTTTGCCACGTGGAAAATTCATTGCCTAAAGTTGATTTCTCTGTCACTAGATAGTGTCTCTTCTGCTGTGACACAATCCTCCTGTGAGTAGGTAAAGCAAGTTTAACTTTGTGCTGCGCTTGTCAGCTCCAGGCAACAGTAGTCTTCTGAAGAGAAGCATTTGTCTAAAATGAATAGTAAATTCAGGAGTACAGATAGTTTTACCTGATCAATATTTTAAACCACTACAAGGCAGAAGATGACCTGTGCAAAAATAGTTCAGTCAAAAAGAGTTCATGAAAAGCCATCTAAATTACTTTTCATCAAGCATATTATGTAAGATGAGCATAGAGATCAAATTGGTAGACTTTACTAATAGCATTTTCCAGCTTCCAATTGGTACATCTTTGCTCTAACTCACAGGAGAAATATGTGGAATGTGCACGTATCCTTATCCTCTGTGGTAAAGCTTATTCTTGTTTGGAGGCTTTCTTGCACAAACTGGGAATAGTCAGACTGAAAAGCTTCCAAGTGTGACACACTCCAGGTTTTTCTTGTGGTGTGTCACTCTCTTTTCTTCCTTTTTGGTTGTATTGCCCACTTTTTCTAATGCTTTAACTAAAAAGAAGAAAATAAAGGAGGAATTTTGTAATTTTGAGAATGTCAGAACAGAATGTTTCACATTTTCAGAATTCCACTTTCCACCCCCACATTGTTTAGCTGAAACAACTTGCTGAAGTCAATCCAAACTTTCAAACAGCTTCAGTTGTCCTTCATTTTTTGGTGAGTAAACTATTTGTCTAAAAATTTTTGTCCAGATCTAAAATTTATCTCAAAGTTCTCATAAATGAGATTTAAAATGGAACTGTTACCACTGCCATATTTTAGGCAGGAAAAAACCCCACTATCCACCAGTAGTTGTAAGCATCATGGATTATGACCCAAAAAGCTTCATTGTAAAAGATAATACTTCAGTCAAATATAACATAAATAATGTAAGGCTCCCTACTTATGTGCTCTTGAATTTTCACTGACTTCTCACATCCTCCTAAGTTACGGCATTGCTTTTCTTCTGAATATGTGCTGTTTTCCATCTCAGAGGAGACTTACTGAATTTTTGGTATACATCCTGTCTCTAGGTTGAGCAATCTGTAATTAAATAATGCTTTTCAGGTGGCTTGGGGTCCACGGGTAAAAGGCAACAGAGAAATTCAGATTGTTGTTTTCAGGAAGTTCATTACTTTGTGTTCATGATATACTAACTCTGTAGACTTGACTTGCATAAGTAATTTCACTTTTTGTAACATCTCTAACTAATCACAGTTGCAGTATGACAGATCCAAATTGGACAGATGTTTCTTAAAAATAAAATGTCCAAAGGCAATAGTGTTGAAGCTGCCAGTGAAAAAACAAAGACATCTGTACTTTTAAACTGAATTTGAGGGGGTTTCATTCCTTCTCCTAAGTTTCCATAATTTTTAGGTCACGTTAGAATCAGTGTGTGTTAGTGATTTGTGAAGTCCATTGTCTAGTGATGTCAAAAACTAAAAACGAAATCTATTTAATTTGGTATCACTCTGTGAGCTTCACTGTATTTTTCAACTATTTCTTCTTGGGATAACATTCTCTCATGGGCTGTTAGGCCAGCAAATGCGTATTTAATGCACTTTCATGTGTCTATCAACTGAAAGCTCAATTCCTGCCAATCTCTTTTTCTCTTTTGTTTTCTTACACTGGTGTTCATATTAAAAAGATTGATTTGTGGTAGCCATCCTAACCCAGTCTCTGTATCTTAGGCAGATTTTATAACACAATACTTCTGCATCAAATTGCTTGTTTGTTAGTTATGGGCAGTGATGGTATTTTTCTGAGTAACAGATCTAATGCAATCTCAACAGTGGTGTTGTGATCATATTTAACATGACAAAAAGGTGCAGGCAGGAGCCATGTTGCCCAATAGGATCAGATGGTCTTCTACTTCCCTTTGTCCCAGTCTGCAATCAGGCTGATGTACTGAAAAACTCAACAGCTAAGTGTGATATAAAAGCCTAAACAGAATGAGACTGGAATGTGAGAGAAAAAAACCAGAGGGAGTGTTTGTCCCATTCTCTATATGCTTTATTTTGGGAGGTGTTTCACTGCAATCAGAATAGCAGACGGTCCCCCCTACAGAAAATATTGTTATCTTGCAGGACAAGAAAGACAGCCAAGGGGACAGTTCTACAGCAATATAAACTCTATATCCCATATGATGTATATTTTCCTCTGTCTCAGCTTTTCAGTCCAGAAAGCACATCTGGTTTTTTGTAACCATTCTAGAAAGACTGTGATGAAGCCTATGTCCAGATTTCCCAATAAGCTGGAAAATGAATGGACCATTTTTCAGTGGAAGTTTAGCTTTTTGACTGTCATTTTTTTAAAAGAACAGGTATTTTGTTTTCATGGGATCATGATGAAATATGCTTTTTCAAAATCTGCCTTCCAGTTGTGCTAAGTCTGATTCTGGACACATGTGGAAGGAGAAACAGGTGCCCCAGGTGCATTATCAAAGCAACCAAACTGTTGGCTGTCTGAACTGTTGGAAGTGAGCTACAGCCTACCTTAACAACTCTATTAAAAATTAATTTAATTAATATCTCTCACAGTATAAATGGACATGTCGATATACATAGGTATTAATAGTTTGTTAAAAGCAGAACTGAGTATGTTTTCCTTCTTAAAGCTTCAGATAAATTATCCATGTTTTCAAATACACCATTTGTTTTCAAGCTATAACACTAAGACAATTAGTGTTAATTATACACTAAGATTTCAGTTCTAATAAACTTTTAAAATTATTACTTCCTATTATCATCCCTATTTAACAAATCTTTAGGGATTGTTTATTAATTTATTAGGAGTTCTCTGAAGTCTTTGAGAACGGAAGGAACTCTAGGATGCTGCCTTCAAAATCATTTATGAGGTTTGACACCTAAACCAGTCTTATTTTATTAAATAAAGATTTAAATATTCATTTTTTATTTAAATATTGTCACTGGAATGCCATTTGGATGATTTTGCATGCCATATTGTCAAATTAATAAGTAAATGAGGGTTTATAAAGATAATACTAATTCATTCATGACTACCTTTTGAATGATGGTTTAATGTTTCATAAACTCTTATTTGTAATTAGTCTAGTATGGATAAGGGAAGTCAGAAAACAGAGCAGTTATTGAACTGTTCATCAGCAACAAGAAAAACTTCAGGTAATTAAAGTGCATTTAATAAGTGTCGTTCCACATTTAATAAGTGCCATACCTCATAGATAATGGTCTTGATGGTGGAATATAGTTGGCCCTTGCAACAGTCACTGTAAGAGGGACCAAACTGAATTGTGTCATGCTTCTTCTGCCAAAAAGGAGGGGCAGGAATCTGAATTTTCCTTTCCCTGTCCCCAAATACATTACTTAAATCAATTTCACTTCCTCAAGTTAGGAAGGTGACTCTTTAATCTGCATTATCTCCACGCACGGTACTTTTCCTCTGTAGGATAACATCCTTAAATATGCTGAACTTTAGTTATATTTATGAGTGAAAGGAGCCTTCAGCAGTTGACAGTATAGTAAAGGCTGCTCGTTTCATAGTCTGCTTCCCTAAGCTGCGTAATCTGAGACACATAAAGAAGGTCAGAAATAGAAGTGGAGAAGACATTAAAAAAAAAAAGAATGAAAAAAAACCCAAAGCAAAATGATTAATAAATGATTTGTGTAAATGTATATCCAAATTATATACATATATATGCACTCAAACATATACATATTTGTGTATATGTATATGCATACACACATATGCATAACCTTTTTCTACTGAATTTAATAGCCAGGGATTTAGCTTCAGCACCCAGGCACTGGTGAAAGTCCTGTCTAACTGAAGGTGAGACTACAGCTACTTACAACTTTCTCCAGAGCTCAACAGGTGGGAGTGATTCAGGCTAAGGGTTTCAGTTTAGCTAACGGCATACTGTGCACGCTGACCATTTGTTAGATTTGGAATTAGCGTTCGACTCCCCAGGTAGTCAGGATCCTTCTCTGAAATTGCGGCTCAGGCTCTATTTGAACTGCCTCACTACAAAAAAACTGATGTAGTATCCAGCAAAGAACTATTTTCAGGTAATATCAACACTATATACCAAACGTATTCTTTTTTTAGCTACACTACAATTCTTTATTTTTTTTCATCTGGTGCATTGCGTTGTTATTGCTCAAGGCTTTCCAAAGAGTTAAATGGTAGTATGTTTACTTGAGACTAATAGAAAAACTCTCTCAGGGCTCAAAAAGCATTTTTGTATTTCCAAAGAAGCTTTCAAAATACGATGGCCAAAATATTTGAAATATGTGTCCCTGTGGTGATGTCATCCTCAAGGGAAACATACTTCTGATATGAAGTATCCCCATTAGGAATCTTGGAGATCTTACATCTGTATTCTTAACCTCAAGAGGTTATCAAATGATAATAGTTAATTGTAAAATGGGATGTCATCTAATGGACTGCTGGCAGGCATGTTGGCCGGTAGTTATAGGTCATTGCACAAATATTTGTAGAGGAAGTGAAGGCTTCATTTGGCCTTAACAACCAGACATCTTAGACAAATATTCATGAAGTGAATAACATTCAGATTCAGGCAGAACCAGAGCCTTTCTGGTCACTTTGGAAAGCAGACATGCATGCTCACCAGAGAGGCAGAAAAGCGCAGTGGCTGTGGCAGATCTGTGGGACTGAAGCCTAATACGTTACTCCTAAACTAGGAATGACCACTCAGCTGCTGAGGCCTGGATACACTTGGATACACAAAGTTGTCACCTTGACCATCAGACTCACCATCTTTAGGAAATATCAATTCTCCTGTGCAAGGACTTGGCAAGTAGCAGTCTGCAGAAGGAGCCCTGCAAGTGGGGAAGCCTAGCCAAGAGAGCATCTCAAAGCCATTCACCTCGAAAAAACTAAAGCAGAAGACACACGGGTGCACCTCCTTCCCTTCCTCCCTCAGCTGAGAAAACCGGATGCTGGCAGGGCAGCTTTGGTCCCCTTGAGCAGGGGCCTTGTTGTTTCTCACAGCAGTGGCAGTGACAGGATCTCCTGTTCCAGGGAGGCATTCTCCCCTCCTGTGTTGCTGCCCTGGCATCGAGACAATGTGGTACCTGCCTAAGGAGGCACCTGGCCATAAAGCTCTGGAGAGGTGTTTTAAGTGTTGACTTGCATGGGGAGCAGTCTCTGGTGGCTGACCCTCTCCTGCTCCTTCAGCCTGCAGTGAGGAGCACTCTGTCTCGGCTCAAGTTTTTCTCCTGGCACTCTTAGCAGAGAGGAGTGACAGATGCTACAACTGAGTTGACCACCAGGAGGGTTCAGGCTGGAAGGTCTCTTCAGAAAGTTAATCCAAATTAACCAGAGATGCAGAGAGGATTTACCAGAGGATTTACCAATAATAAAGCCTTCATTTTCAGATTTAGCTTAACTGCATTATGAGTGGAATTAAGCTATGCTGAAATCAGGTCACTTTAATTCTGAATAATAAAATGCCCACAAGAGTTTGATGGGCTGTAACTAATCCATTTAAAGCTCATTCAGATATTCCAGGTTTGTCCCCCTGCAGACTAGGCAATGTTGTATTTCACAGTGTTCCTTCAGCTCCAGAGCTGGTTGCAGAGACTGGGTTCCTGCCTCAATACAGCTGCTTCCCCCCTTGCAATTAAGTGCAGATGGAGGGACTGCAAGTTTGGAGCTGAAACCATCCCTAAATGCTGTTTTGTGATGAAGCAGACAGGAGTGGCACTGTCCTCACACCATGCAAAGCACCTCGAAATCAACATGATACAGCTGTGCTGGAGGAATGCGAGCCCACGCTGTGCTGTGTGCAGGCTGAAGGCTTCGCTGCGGAGCCTGCTCCTTCCCCCTCGCGGGGGGTGATGATGGCCCCAGGGCCAGCAGGATTCCTGGGATGACACCAGAAGTCAGATTCCTGCAATGAGTTGCTTAGAAGACATACCAAACTGGCTCCAATTTCCACGTGCTGCTGGCAGTTGACTGAGGCACCAGGCAGAGGACCTTGTGTAGAAGAATTCAGTGCCACTATAGCTGGCTATGTGTGGAAAGTCATGACCACTCCAGGTCCTGACGTGTGTGCAGCGTAGAGCTGTGATTATAAAGTAGCAGGAAAGTTAATCTGGTCCCTGGTCAGAAGTTCACAGTGAGCTCCTTCGGCATTTGCTTAGCCTTTCTTGAGCCCTAACCTCAAATTCAGGGTGCAAGAGTTGCATGGTGGATGAGGGCTGTGATCTGCCACACAATGCTTGAGCATTGTGCGTGCTTTCCCTGCTGACAGGCCCATCTTGAAGCTGATTTTTGGGCAGACTCATCCCTCTGTCACTCACCTCCTTTCCTGGTGGTCAGTCCATGCCTGACCCATTTACAGCACAGCACAGCACAGCCTTCCTCCAGCTCCATGACATACAGCTGGTGTGCCTGAGTTGCTGTGTGTCCTGCATGGTAATAGCTGCCACAGCATGCATTTGAGGACGATCTTCATGTCATAAGGATCCCTGCTTGGCAGTACCCCCCTGGGCAGCTCTGGGTGCTACCATCATCCTTTCTCACCTTGTGCCCTGCCTGCCCCACACCTGCATGGCAGTGAGTACAGGAAAGGAGCAGTCCCAGCTTTGTGCCAAACCTCTCCGTCCAGCTGGAGTTTTCCAAACAGTGGAATTTGGAGACCAAACTAACCCAGCTTGTAGCTTTCTGAGCTGAAATCTGCCTGTCATACAGACAGCATTACCTTCTCTGCAACATAGCACTTGAAGCACCTTTGTGTCCTTGCTGTGTGGGCTGTGTCAGAAGATGTCTTGGTCTCCTCAGCAATCTCTTGTGCCCTCCTGGAGAGGGAGAGAGGGGACCAAACAAAATCAAGAAGAAAAAAGGAGTATTTCTCTTCTCACCTACATCAGTGTATTGCATGTAAGAAATAAAAAGGCATAAAGTACACTGGTTGTGGGATTTTTTGAAAATTTCTTCACATGGGCCTAAAAGAATATAATTTCAAACTCCTAACTGTAAGGAAATGTCTCCATTATTCCTCACTTCCAAGATGCACACATGGTTTTTTGCCCTATTGAGCAGACACTCTGACAGTCATCAACAACATGAAGAGACTTACCCATGTGAATTGAGGCAAGAACCTTAAATAAATCATTGTAAAATGGTTTTTTTACACTGTAGACTTTAAAAAGCAGTGAAACTTCCAATTTTCAAGACAGCTAAGATGTATCTGAGGCTGATGCATCCAAAAGAACATATAATGACTCAAGCTTGGGCTGTTTAAATCCATTAGGAATAGCTAAAATTTGCTTCACCATCAGATGCTGTAAATCGCTGCTGGAAGAAGGCCACAGAAATCACAGGTGAGTAATTTTTCTAGTTTTGCACCATCAGGGATGCTGAAACATCCACGTGGGTAGCCAAACTGCCATGTCTGATGAGAAATTGACTCTCACATTCTCCCAGGCATGATCATCCACAAGCTCAGAGCTCAGTCTGTCTTACAGAACCAGACTGGAGAAGATGAGCCTTCCTTTCTCCCAAATGAGCTATAAAAAATGCAGAAAGTCTCATTTTCTTGGGCACTTCATCTATCTACACAATATGTACAGCTAAAAATAACCCTTAAGTAATATTGTTAATTGTTGTCAGCCCATACTGAATCAGTTGATTCTAGTGATATTCACACCAATAACACCATCGGGAAATCTGTGTACGTTGTCCTCTCAAGACTGGGAAGAAGGACAGAATAACTCCAAAGGCTCAAGAAAATCTGAGATTTTGGTTCATTGAATTATGTCATTAAAGATCCCTTGTGTGCTAAGTACACTCCTGGGGGAGACCTTCAGAATCTAATTGGTTTATCACAAGCTCATCCAACCATTCAAGGGCTGGGAGATTATGTGGCAGGTTTCACTCATGGAAGCCCATGCTTTACATACTAGGTGGGGGAGCATACTAGCATGTGAGGAGCTGTTGGATCTGGTTCTGTTGGATCTGTATGTTGGACTGGTTTTGTTCTCTATTACTCCCAGCTCCAGTCAGGGTCAGAAAATAGACAGGGGGCTGAGCAGAGCTGCCTGGTATTGCCAGACTGTCTGATGGGCCACCAACAGTACCTTCCTGACCTAAGTAGTAGGACCAGGAATCCTTGAAGAACATAGTGTTATAGAATGTTATGGAATGATATAGAAAAGCAATTTACACAAAACCAAACCACCTTCAAAAAGCACAAAATGGGCAGGTCAAAAATCTCTATCTGGTGTAGAGTGTATGTGTCTGATAACTGTATCTTTGAAAAAACTGAAAACAAATGCATTCTGTGGTCATATTCAATAAACCACTGGTATTGTCTGGATATCTACCCTAGAGCTTACAATTATTTACAGAGAACTTGGCTGGTATCACTGCTATTACTTCCCAGATGACTTCACTCTACAAACTAATTTTCTTTAGTCATGTTCCTTTTTAAATTTATATTTGTGCTTTCTGGTTTTATGTGACATGCAAGTTGTATGTTAGCAGACTTTCTTCCCGTACACTTACATACATTATTGAAATAATGAGTAAAAAGAAATGCCTGGCATTGTCTTGCTCTTTGGAGAATTTCTGGAAAGTACGAGCAGTGTTTACTGTGATTTGTAATAATTAAAATGGTTTGACTCTTGGGCTTTCAATAAAGTTTTCTTCTCTGCAAGTGGTTAAAAGGGAAACTAAATGGAAGTTAAAATGCTATAAAAAACATTTTAGTTAGCTTGAAATCCTTGTCTTGCAAAAAAATCTGCAATAGCAACACTACCTCACTAAAACCCAGTCACTACATCTTCTAGCCTGGCTGAAAAATGAACACCTAATGTCAAAAAAAAAAGGGAAAGGATTTATTCAAAAATCTGAACCAAATTAACCCAAAATCTTAAGACCCTACAAATAAATTTGAAAGAAACAAGAATGAACAGAAGTTCCTTTTCCCATCTTTAATCCACTAGTATGGACATGCCTACATTTTGGAAAAGGGCTGTTATTCTGTCCAGATTGATTTGTACCTCTCTAGTTGCAGTTTTTATGATAGGTAAGAAGAGTTAGAATTTGATTAACCTTCCTCTTCAGTTCAGATGTTGCTGCCCCCATGTCACTCTCACCTATTCAGAGAAGGAATGTCATGTACAGCATGCTAATATTTTTTGTTCAAGTGAAAGAACATGTTATTTATAAAACATACTCACTTTTCCACACCTAAAGGGCAAAATGGAGCCTTTTGACTTTCCACCTTTCCAGATGTGAAATTCCAGATCAGATATAATCTAGAACAACCTTTTTTTACGGGCCATCTCTTCACCTCTCTTCAATTCCTTTTCGCTGCCAATAAATTGCATGAAAAGCAGTTCTGTCTGTCTGAGGGCTCTGTCTCGAAAGATTGTAGAAAGTCCTGAGTGACCTTTGACTTCTTGGTGTTTCTTGGTCAGAAGGATTTAGCCTCAATTAGGAAAAATATTTTAAAAAATTAACAGGTAATTTTTTTCTAATGTATAGAGCAGGATGATACAGAAACAAGTCACACTGAACAACTCCCACATTGTAACAAATCAGGTTCAATTGATCCAAAATTTCTAAATTTGAGATTGGGAATAATTCTACTTATGCCTCAAGCATTTCTACAATATTGAAAGTCTTACTCCATTAGCCTGCCCATGTAGTGTTGTCTGGCAGCATAAATCAGTTACTTTACTAAAATCCCCTTGGTCATCTGTGGACATCCTCCAGTATCTGCTTCATGTTGTGGTTAGCTTCAGTGATGTTAGAAATATGCACAGGTTCTACATTCTAATAACAGAAATGATATGTTGGGAGGTGCAAAACAGACAACAGACTCACACTATTTTTATTAGTTCTTTGAAGGACATATATTATCATCTTCTTCTTCGTTCATTCAGGTTCCTCCTCATAGATTAACATCTTCTTCGAGATCAGAAAAAATGAAATGGATTAATATTTTGCATAATCATGATCTTATTTATCTTTGTCCACCTTCCTTTCCCTTGTCTGCTGACCTCTCTCCTTACTTCTCTGAGAATTGAAAACTCTGTCATTTTGTCATCACTATTGGCTAAAGCTGTTTTTGGTGTTTAGGTACACCCAAGCATAGAGCCTGGGAAAGAAGCAGGAAGAAGTAGAGCTCTGTATGTATTTACAAAGCTACAGCATCACTGGAATAACTCACATGTGGTGGGGTAGGCTCTCATGACAACATGCTCTTCAGGAGAGATGGGAAAGAAGAGCGTGGCTTGTTCCCCGTGTTAAGGAACAGTCTTAATATATGGAGCTTTTGTATGGGATGGATGATGGGCTGAGTGAGAGCTTGTGTGCCAGGGTCAAACAGCTGAGTAAAGATGCCATTTTGGTAGGACTGTGTTACAGAACTCCTGAATATGATAAGAAAGTGGCCAAAGCCTTCTTTAAACAACTCAAGAAAGTTCTTGGATCAGAGACTCTGGATTTTATGGGGTATTTAAATCTCCTGACATTTTCTGGAAGAGCAACAATATGGGATCCTACAGTCAGAGAGGTTTCTGGACAGATTCAGGGATCACCTCTTGGCAGAGGTACTCAATGGATCTATCAGGAATGATGCAAAGCTAGATCTGCTATTTATAAGGAAGAAATGGCTGGCAATGTGAAAAGCAGTATCAACTACTCCTATTTTAGTGCCCATGAGCCAGTGGACTTGAAGCTCCTGAGGGGAGCGGGGAGGGGAATAGCTGGGTACAGATCCCAGGCTGTAGGAAACCAGGCTTTGGTTCATTCAGGAAATGGGTAGATGGGATCCCATGGGAAGATCTCTGAAGGTAAAGAGTTCAGGAAACGTGTAAGGGACAAGACAACAATGAAATTGAATAAAGTGGGTTTTTAATGGAGTAAAAGGAGAAACCTTTTCCCATGAGGCCAATCAAGCAGGAGAGCAATTTACCCAAAGAGACTGTACAATCTCCATCCTTGGAGATTTTCAAGAACTGACTGAAAAAATTCCTGAGCTGTCTGGGATGACCCAACTGCTGACCATTCTTGGAGCAACAGGCTCAGTCAAAAGCCCTGTGAGGTCCCTTCATACCTGAATTGTCCAGTAATGCTATGAACATGACAGCAGTCTGGTGGAATCCGATGGCCATGAGAAGATTCAACACCAAAAATGTCAGCACTGTTGACGCTGACTCCAAATATTCATCTTGATTCAGCTTTCTGGCAGAATAATGGTACACAAGTAATTCAATTTTAAAGATATCTTGCAAATCCTTACAGGAAAAAAATGGTAGGAAAGAATTGGTTGGATCTGTCTTCTATTACAGAGATTACAAGTGAAATTCAGCACTTGACTGGTGGGTAGATACTGTGACCACTTGACTCTTCTCCCAAGGGCTGAGGAAGAGAGTTCACATACACTGCTCCAGGACAAGGTGAACCAGCTGCCAGGGAGAAAACTGTATCTCTGGCTTTCATAGTATTAGGCTTTCATATTCCAGACTGTTACTGTCAGTTTAGCAAGTGACTGTGTTATAAACCCGCAAGCATTGGGTCAGGCAGGTTGAGTGTTTCAGTTCCAGACCATCTCACCATCACATTTTCATGTATGGAGATTTTCAGATCTTACAGCGACTCAACACCTGTAAAAGCAGACAACCTAATGGAAAAAAAGAGCAACCCTTGAGATGTTTTTCTCCACAGCTCTGTGGCATAAAGAAAGTTGTAAAAATACTTGAAGCAGAACTTGGGTTTTTGTTCTGTTAACTCTTTCTTGTGTCATCACAAAGTCATTGTTAAATCACAAGTGGAGCCAGACTAAAGGAATTCAGCATGCTATGTTTCCAAGTGCCACACCAGCAAGTTAACAGCCATTCTCCCCTGCTTGTTAGCTGAGGAGTTGCATTGACAGTGAATCCAGCAGTCAGGGAAGGAGGGACAAATGCTCCTTGAGCTCTGAGCTTAGATAGAAGCTCAGGTCAGGAGTTTCCAGATTTAAATTGAGTTGTGCAACACCCCCATCCTGCAGTTCTAGGGGATAACTTTCCGGTGTCCAGCAGCAAGGGTCCACCTCCAAGGTGGAGTTGAAGAAGTTTGAAAAAGGAGGAAAGGAGATTCTAGAAAACCCAGGTTTCTTAGGTGTGTTTCAACGGTGTGCAAGGCTTTAGAGAAAATCTTGAAAAGAAGAATCAAAAAACCCAGGGGGAAACAAAAAATAGAATAGAGTACAAAATCGATTTAATGAAGTGGGTCAAACCAGACTTAAGGTGATACCTTCTTCTGTGACATTATGCATATTTGGAACAAGGAAAAATCTTGCAAAGTGCTTGTTATCTGCTACAAAACCACTAGGATGGAGATTCTTTTTTTTTTTTTTTTGTACAAATATGTTGTGCACAATTTTTGTGCTGAAACTGCAAAAAATCTTTAAACAGACATGGTAATTGGCAGTGGTATTAAAATTGACTTGGAAGAGGTTATTGACAAAGTACATGAAAGATATTTTTGAACTGATCTCACAAATGCTTTGATGAATTGCTTTAACACACAGGGAAATAAGTGTATTAGCGGCACTTGCTGATGATATCAAACTGGGAAGCATCATCAGCTCAGAGGAGGTCTGAAATAGGAGCATGAGGTTAAAATAACAGTTATTTTGGTAAAGCCATGCTTTTATGTAAAAAAATACAAGATTTTTCTGTTATGTTAGTTCATTACTATGAAACAACAGAAGAGAAGGAAGATCAGGGGGTACTGGTCTGCTACAGGGTGTCTGTGATTCCTCAGCATGATACATGTGAACTGGGTTTATTTGATCTTAGGAGGTGCCAGTAGAGGGAGGGAAAGGTCAACGCTACTGACAAAGCTTCCTGGAAACACTGTGTGTGAGTCCTCTTCATCCAGAAGGGATGGGATGGCTGGAAGGGAGAGTGTTTCTTGTGTGAAAAGACATTTGGGCAGTTCAGCCTCCTCAGCTCAGCAGAACAAAGAATGAGAAAGGACATAACTAATCCATAAAAATACATCTTAGGAACATCAGGGAAAGACTTTGTGATGGAGGACACTCTTCATGCAATAACAAGTAGGAGTACACTGTATGCATATAAATATTGGGTGGAAATGAGTGGAAATTTCTCTGTAATGGGTATTTTTGAACAGACTTTCACATAAAAAAAGAGAGGCAGATTGCTGGTCTAGTTTTATATTTCAGTAAATGTGCTTTTCAGTCAGCGCTATATGCTCAAGTTAGGGACATACACAGATTAGTGGGTTTACTTAGCTAATTTTGAGAGATGAATGCTTTTCATAACAGCTTTTCTGGCCAGTTATGTCCCCTTCTGTCACCTATTACTCTAAGTGATTTAAAGTAGTGACATGGAGGTTATTCTCCCAGATTTCAAGTTCAACCTCACTACATGACTGACTGCTGCAGTTTTAGGTATTTTCTTGCTTTCCATTGCTCTTCTTTTTCCATTTAGAAGGTCTTATTTTCCCCTTCTTGAATTAAAAAAAAAAAAAAAGAGAGAGAGAGAGAAATTAAAATCTCAACAGCAGCAAGGCGAGACTATAGAATTCCTTCCTATCCTGTGAATGACTATTGCTCTCAGAGAGCTTCCACTCCACACATTTATGGGATTTGGGAACACCGTATTACTCAGGGGGCACAGCATAACCACCACTGCTGAGGTGGGACACTGAGGAATCACACAGCACTGCTGGCAGAGGCTTCGGTGGGATTTATTCAGCAACTTTCCCATCTTCTGGTACTAGCACTGCTAGTGCTGGCCTTGGATGATCCTCGCATGTCACAGCCAAGAAAACACCTAGGTAAGGCCTGCATTTGTTCCAACTGAAACTTGTGCTAAAATTTCACAGTGACCTATAAGAGTGGGTGAGCTGATGAGAAAAAATCCACAAGACCTTATTCCATAAAAGTATGAGTTTACCCTTTCAGTCAAAGTCAGTATTGCATTCAATAACATGCAAGCCTAAGGAACTTCCTATGAGTTTTTATTTTATTTATTTTTTTCATTTTGATCTCATTTTAAGTATCTTCTGGATATTTTTATGGTAGAAACAGTGAAAAGGAAAAAAATAATCTTATCCACAAAAACAGAGAGAGTGAAAAATGAGATCTAGAGATCAGAAGACAAGGCTGAGTCTCTTTTACAAGATACTGAGACTTTGTGAAAATGCACAGAAAGCTCTCACATCTTTCCACTGCCTGACCCATCAACTTAAACTTTCACTCATAGCTAGGCTCTGATTTCTCTAGATAATTAAGTTAACTGATTTAAAAAAAAAANCTCTCAGCATTTCTAAAACATTTGAAAAAGTTTAAAACTGTTTTAAAATCCATCCATTTAATTTAAATGCCTACACATTATTATGACTGCTTGGCAAATCTAGCCCCTGCTGCAATATTGACACAGGAGGCCATCACAATAAACTGATCATGTAAAAAACTTAGTTTAGGTAAAGTATAAATTCCATCTGAGTTCCATGTCCCAAAAAAATTGTGTATAATTTTACAATTCTCATCTCTTCTGGTCCAACGTTGCCTACCAAGAGCACACCACGGAGTTATGGCACTCTGTTACTAATGTTGGTCCAGGATTCCAGTTCAGCTGTAAATTAGTCATCAGCAGAGAGTCATTATGAAATAATCCTGCAGGCATTTTCCCTGGAACATCGCTGAGAAATAAAAAAGTTTGCTGAAAGTAAATCTCCACTTAATAATTTATAGTATAATTTCACTTTCTATATTCCTGTTAGAGATGTAGATTATTAATTTTTCTACATTCAAATGAACCCATGCTGAGGCTAAAGCAAATAAAATTTAAGGCAATGGGTGCCTGAAAGCAAATATTAATGGTAGCTAGGAAGCAGGAATAATTTGTTAGGAGTGAATCCATGTCAAAGTCACAGATTTCCCCTGGAGAATCACAACCTTTATATTGGCTATATATTTTTATTGCACCCAATTTCAGTTTTCTTGTTAAAAGAAGGTCTCCTTAAGCCCTTGCATTTCTTCTGCTTCATTCCCCATGGTTCACAAGTACAATAGTGAATGTAAGCTACAATAAAAAGGTCATTTTCTTCTTTCAGCAACAGTAACACAAGTGGCTGCATTTCCTGATTCTGGATTAAGTTCAAGATTTCAAATACGACTGGGCTCATTTCTGATTAGAAAGTTTGATATTTATCACAGACTTACCTGTCTTCCATATCCAGTGTGAGTGAGATTGTAAAAAGGTAAACTGAAAGGAACCATTCTTTTATTCAGCAATTAACCCCATCTGAGTAAATAATACGGTGTTGTGCACTTGAGCCTTCGCTGTTATGCACTGAATTCAGAATTCAAAACGGCTTCAAAGCTGCGTTCGTGAAATGATGACAAGATGCTGCAGAAACAGCTTTTCATGTGGAATATAATGCAAGTATTGTGTTACACAGTACAGTAACAAATAGGGTATAGTTGTAATGATATAGCAGATAAAGTGTCTGGAAGTACTTACCTGAGGGAAACTCAATCTTATTTTACTTCAGGGCCTGAGGGTTATAAACACAGTGTATGGTCTTGAAACTTAAATATTAGAGGAATCATTTTATTGGGGGGAGGAGAAGGTAATGTTTCTTATTACGGGCAAATAAAACCTCTGTGCCCAAATACACAGCAGAAATAGTCCAAATTCCTTCAGGTGGTGTCTCAGCTTCACTCTGCTGTTTCACAACAGGCCCACAAAGTCTAAGAGAACTAAAATAATGCCACTTGTGATGAAGGAAGGCCAACGGCCTAGATGGGCAGGGGATGCAGTGACAAGGCATGCAGCAGGGGCTGGATTGTATTATCTGCTGTGGGGGGCATGGAGATTGCTGGTGCTGGAACAAGAGGTCTCTAGGTCCCACCTTGCAGCCTGCATCAGAGCCACAGCACCAGTGGAGATACCCCCACAGCTTTAAATAACCCACTTCAATGTGTGAGTGCAGATTAAGCACAACACAGGGCAGCAAGAGCATCTATTGTGATAAATACAGACAGACCAGGATATAGACTCACAATGACATGAATAATTTAATTATTTACATTTACCCTTGAGTTGCTTTTGAGCTGTTCTGTCCATTTCTGTCCTGGACATTGCTGGGGCATGGTTCAAGTCTAACTAATGCACCAGTGACCGCTGCTGAGAAGTGCTGTGGGCAGGACTGTGCTGCTTGGGGTGGTGGGATGTACCAGATGTCTGGATGTGGGCAAAGTCTTCTGGGTTGATGGTTGGATGTCTCAGGGGTCCTGATGCTGGTCAGCACCAGTATGCCACAACCTTCCTAGACAGAGAGCATCCTGCAAAGAACAGCTCTTCCAGGGGTGTAGACAAGAATCCCAGGACAGCCAGTGATTTCAACAACGTGTAGCGATTTCTCAGCTACAAGTGATTTTAGCTCCCGTGACTCAGCTCTTTGTGAAATCGCCCAAGGCAAACTGGGGGAACAGAGAGACAGGAGCTCTGTATGGCAGCTCCATAAGTAGCTTTTATTGTCCAGCAATTATATTGTCCTCTGTGAAACAGAGGCCAGCATCAGAAACTTCTAGACTGTGGGCCAGACTCAGGGCCTTTTTATGGGAAAGGCAGGGGTGGGGTAGAAACCAATCAGCCAACTGGGTACAAGGTATTACCATAAGGAAGCAAGGCATGCTGGGGGTGGTTCACTTGGTCACCGTAACCTAGAAGTTAGTTGCTTATCTCTGGAGAGAGTCTTTTTGGCTGGTGAGGTGATTTAGGTCAAGGGAGTGCTGAGAGTTTACAGTTCTCTGCAGATGGATTTAATGATCTTAGAAGTCTTCTTCAACCCAAGCAATTCTAAGATTAAACAAGTGTGTGTCCATCAGCCATAGAAACCTCACCATCCTGGTTTATTTAAAAACAGGAATGAACGTGAGTGCCGTCTTTTTCCTCTCCAGTATTGATTGAGACTTAGTCTGAAAGGAAGAAAAAGTAAAATGAATGGGAAAGTGCAAAAGCTGTTGTACCTGTTTAAAGTCTGAAAATAAGTAGAAAGGTGCTGCATATTTATTTGGATGTTTTCAGAACACCTCTGCAACTACATGCACTTAGTGAGACTGAGAGTGCCTGGGAGAAAACCCTGCTGGGATTTCTCCTCTAGCTTTCAGTCTGTGACTCAGGCCCTGGGTTACTTCAGGGTGGCATGCCTCATGTGGCCCAACTGGGGCCACTGTCTTTTCCTTCACAGAATAGAATCATAGAATGGTTTGGGTTGTAAGGGACTTTATCACCTCGTTCCAACTTCCCTGCCATGGGCAGGGACACCTTTCAGTACACCAGGCTGTTCAAAGCTCCATCCAACAAAGCCTTGAACACTGCCAGGGAAGGGCATCCACAGCTTCTCTGAGAAATTTGTGCCAGTACCTCACCATCCTCAGGGTAAAGAATTTCTGATCAAAGCACACAGCTTAGTGAAAACACACTTTTGTGGGAAGAGGCCACATCCTAGGACTCAGTCTTGCTGGAGAAACTGTGCCTGGGCAGGTTGACAGGCCAGTCAGGACAGCTTTGGTCTCAGCATTAACTGTATCATTCTTCTCCAGTTCTGGATGCTATCTGTGGGAACATATATGAAACTACTTTGCTGCAACCAGAACCCTTGGTACCTGAAACTTGGCCACCTATACGGCAAGCACAGGATCCGTGGCTATTTTTCAAAGCTCAAGGTATGGCATGCAAAATTTTAGACATTTAGTTTGGAATGGTTCTCACTGTTTTGCAGTCCCCTGTGTAAACATTCCCTTAAAGACAGATAGAGGAACATGTCAAATAGAAAAAGGTGAGTTGGAGGACTGCATAGGAAGCCCAGCCAGATGGAGTTGCATGGGAACACTTTCTCTCCATTGCCTGGGCACTGTCTAACCAGGATCTCCTGAAAACATTTGGAAGAGTGCTCTAGCTGTGCATTTATCAGCTTCACCCGAAACAGGGATCTGGCACGCTGACCGGCTTTGGTAGAAACAACAAAGCAGCCTCAAGGAAATTTGTATATACACGTGACACAACTTTAGAACACCAAGCAACTCCTGTCTTTGGGTTATCTGATACTGCCAAGTTGTTTGCTGTAACTCCAGATCTCTTTTAAGGGAGAGAGAATTTTGGCAAAATGCTCTAGTAGAAGAAGAGCAAGTTGTAGGGATCAGAGTACTGGTGTATGTGGGGTGATGGGATAGCACTGAGATATAACAAAGTACAAGGTACTAACAATGATTTGCAGAGGCATGAGGGTGGGACTGACTGTGCTTAGTTATCTAAATATCATCTTTGTCATTACAAAATCACAGAATTGTTAGGGTTGGAAGGGACCTCTGGAGATCATCCAGTCCAATCTCCCCACCAAGGCAGGGTCATCTAGACTAGTTTACACTGGAATGTGTCCATGTGGGTTTTGAATGTCTCCAGAGAGGGAGAGTCCACAATCTCCCTGGGCAGCCTGTGCCAGTGCTCTGCCACCCTCAATGTAAAGAAGTTCTTCCTCATGTTGAGATGAAACTTCTTGTGTTTTAGTTTATGGCCACTGCTCCTCGTCCTGTCACTGGGCACCACTGAAGAGAGTCTGGCGCCATCATCTTGGCACCTGCCTTTGAGGTATTTATAGGTGTTGATGAGATCCCCTCTCAGTCTTCTCTAAACAGGCACAGCTCCCACAGTCTCTCCTCATAAAAGATGCTCCAGATCCCTCATCATCTTTGTCCCCCTCTGCTGACCCTCTCCAGTAGTTCCTTGTCTTTCTTGTGCTGAGGAGCCCAGAACTGGACACAGCTGTCCAGGATACCACTGGCCCTTCTGGCCACAAGGGCACTGCTGGTTCATAGTCAGCTTGTCATCCACCAAGACTTCCAGATCCTTCTCTGCAGAGCTGCTTTCTTGTGGGCCAGCCCCCAGCCTGTACTGGTACTTGGGGTTATTCCTTCCCAAATGCACTACCCTACACCTGGCTTTTCTTAGAGAGGGAGACATTTCTCAGGATCCTGAAATTTGGACGCATCCCCATGCTCTTTGGGAGCATTCTTGAAGAGCTTTCTGCTTCCTCTGCCAGCCATGTGGGTCATCTGTCACCTAGGCAGGGCTGGAGAAGGGCTAGGGCATCAAGGCAAGATTGGTGCTCAGCTTTTAGAGGTTGCATCGACTAAATATGTCTTTAGCAGTCTGTGTCTTTCTGTGAGAAGTTAATTGAATTCAAAGCATCTTGGTTTTGGAGAAAATAATGTGATGCTTTTCTTCTCTGTTACCTGATGCTTAATCTGTTACATGAGTGAAGAAAACTGGTGAATAAATATGATATCTCATTTAGTCCCATTCCTCATTGAAGTTTCTACATAGACCAGTCAACCACCATAAATGTTTCAGACAACTGAGAAGTCCCTAGTTAAGGTATTAAATATCCAGTGAAATATATGTTTCTCACTTTGAGTCATTTTCTGGTTTGAAATGTGAGGATTTCTACACCTGGTAGGATTAAGAAAAATATATGTAACACAACTGTAAAGATTCTTAATATCTGTGTAATTACCTGATTGAATCTTCTAATCCTGTAAACTCTTGGCATCTTTGCAATGAAGCAATGTTAGGTGTACTAGGTGCCTTAGAAATACTAAAAGATAGGATAGCTTACTTGAATGGAATATTATGACATGAATGGATCCAAGCAAATAAGACACAAAGTAATAAGGACTGAAAGAACACAGAAAGGGAAATTCCATTACCTAAGACTTCTTGTGAATTCATCTTTTCCCATTAATTTCTTTAAATACTTTGTTTCACACTGTAGATTGAACATGAATTCAAGTGTTAAATAGGATTCCTTGTTTGAGATGTGTCATCCATCATGTCAAGGTTGTTCCATCCAGAAGCACTCGTGATGTGACTTTCAACTTCTGTTTCCTAGATATTTTTCTATTAACACTCGAGTACTACACTTTTTGCAAAACACAGACAGGAAGGAGTGTATGCACCAAAATAAGACAATTTAAACATGTGATAGAATTATGAAGAGAGTACAAACTCATTCTCATGAGCCTCCTAGGATATTGAAATGAAAACAAATCTGTGAGGAAAGGAAAGTTCTGAGTAATTAAAATAATTTGGATTTCATACAATTAAAAGTTTTGGGCTATTTTTAATTGGAAAAAAAAAAAACTCAGAAAGGTTTTAGTCAGAAAATAACAAACCAGTCACTTTTAGCATCCTTAGAAAAAATTTCTAATTCCTAACAAAAGTTTTAAGAAAGCCCAAATAGTTTCATGAAATCTACTTTAGATAGACCTTCATTTTTCCCATGGCAGCTGTGTCAGCCCATATTTCTTTAAAAGCCCTAACCTGCACAAGGATTCACAGGGAGAAGCATATTGTTACATTGTTACTTGACTGCAGGTAGCAGATAAATCAGGCAACTTACTGTCTTTGCCATAGTCTATTGGTCTGAATGTGGCTGGGCCACACATTCCACATATCTGCTGTAGTCAGTAACCAAGCAAACTTTTCTCTGAACAGAAAAAAAACATTATGCTACATTTTTTTGTCCAAGCAACCCAGAGTAGTTTTCCTAGTGCTGACTTAGTGCTATAATCAACTTTGGTCTGGAGGAATGAGAGCACTTTCATTCCATACTTGTTCTCTCCAATGAAGTTATTGAAAAGGCATGAAATAGTGACTGTGAGCAATTCTCCAAAACTTGAACAAACATCACCAGGTTTTATTTCCTGCACTCCAGAGACAGTATGCCTGTGAGCCAACAGACAATAATGGCATTAGATCATTTCTAGGCAGAAACAGGCTTCAAGGAAGGACTTCAATGTAAATTCAATGCTTCTAGCTATCAGTCCTTGAGCCACACAGCCACTGGTATCTGGATCTGTTTTGCAACTTCACTTGATTTTGCAGAGAAGGACTCAGACATCTCATCCTTCTAAAGTCCAGATGTTTTTAAAACAGAAAAATCAAAATAAGATCCTTTGTGTGTATGAAATAATTCTACCCAGATTTCCAGGGCATTTTGGTCATTCTTTTCCCTACTTACTTTTTTGGCCAATATTTTACTTCCCTTTTTTCACTAGTCCGACAGCTGCTGGGGACCCAAAGGAGGTGAAAATACAGAATACACACGAGAATGCCAGTAAAGCTGGCAACAGAATGCCTCGAAGATGAAGGCATAGAGGAGTAGAAATGCTGGACGTTGATGCTAGGTGAATTCAAAGTAAGAACAGGCTGAAAAGCTTTAACAAAATTGAGCAGAAAGAAGTGAGTTCCACACAGGAGAAATGCACACACGCTTGCAGGAGATGCTTGTTGGGAGGCAGAGTAAGGGAAGACCTACCTCTGCTCCCTACTCAAACAGCCACTTGCTGTGTAAGTTTAGGGAAATAAAACTGCTCAAGTCACAGCATTTACTTCACTCATCCACAGAGACTCTCTGCCAGCTGCTGGGTATGGCTTACAGCACCTTCTGAGGACTAACCACAGCACAGACAGCGTGGTGTCCCTGAAGCAGGGCTCTGTGCTGGGCTGCCCACAGAAGGATGCTGGTTACCCATGCAAGGACAGGTACTTAATAAAACTCCATGAGCTGGATACAAATGCAGGAATTTAGTTTGGAGTTTTGTATCCTTCCGTGAGAGCTGTTCTCTGACTCCTCTGAGGCTAAAACAGTGAACTGCTAGGCTGCGCTACAATAAATAAAGTGTAAGGATTTTAAATTACTGAAGTCTGGGTTTATAAGGGGATAAACATCTTATTAGGCAGTTTCATACAGCTTTGGAAAAGTAGATTAGCTAACAGCCATGTAGCCTGAAATTGTCATCACACACAAGACACTGCAATGTATTTTTTACAGTCAAAGGCAACAATTTCCATGCATAAGCTTCATACCTCTTATCCTGCTGACTTTACAAAATATAGGATTTATTTCTATAATTCCCAGTGTTTATTTATTGGTTACTCCTCTTGAGACTAATATTTTTAGGAACATATATTGTACATTTCTATTAGAATTCATATGTGTGATTCCTCAGACTTAACTGAATTGAACAAATTCCATGGGAGACAAAACTATTACATGCACTGACCCAGAGAGGGGGCATCCACCATGCATGCTGGTGAAATGTATGGATGTTCAATAGATATTTTTATTGTTATAACTGAAGTGCATATGAAAAAATGCCTATGAATCTGGAGGAAGGAAGATGGGGAATATGTCTCTATCCGTACTGCAAGAGTCCACCCACTTTTGATAAGGTTACTTCTATATTCCAAGTGAACTGGAAAACCTGGGTAATACTTAAAATACATCTGTTCAGAGGCTTGTAGAATCATTAGGAAAAGTTAAAAAATATTTAACTGGTGCCAAGGAGTAGCTCAGCATGTACAAATGACAGACAACTTGCCGAACTGGGGGTATTGGCAGAGGCGTTGAGCAAGGTCCGGAAGTGAAAATCTGTGTTTTCTGTAACTTTCTCTTGTATTTAGTACCACTGCTATTGCTATAAACATCCACATGGCTCTGTTGTGCTCTGGTAAAGCTGATAGTAGCACTGCCAAGTTTTTGTTGAAGAGAGGAGGCCTGTGCTGTTTCACAAGAAGTTTCACAGGACAAGGGAAGCATGGGCACACGGGTGGGAAGAAGCAAAAGCAGAGAATGTTTTTTATAACTGGCAACCTTCTTTCCATTATCTTTTGCCATGACTGTCCCTGTAACGTTAAAATAACACCATCATTGCTGACAAGTAGTCCAGGCAAAGTTAACGCTGCACTATCAACACAGGACTACAGACTTTAAAAACCACATTTTTTGTCATAGCTTCTTGGAGACTAGCTAGCCTGTGACAGGCTAATGAGTGTATGAAACCGTACTCACCCCCTTTTTTGCTTTGGCTGTGGGGCTTCTCAGTCTTGCTTGTATTTCATCCAAGCCTTTTCCAGCTCAGTGTAAGAGAGCTCACAATCTGCAAATACATGGGGAAGTGACTTTTCCTCTCAGAGTCTAAATGGTGATTATATGCTTTTCAGAGCTCATGGAGATGTTTTGCCTTCCCCCAAAGCATGAGAGATCAACTGCAGCCAGCAATGGGAATGCAGAAGTGGCACACATGCTTTAAGATGGTATTGAAGTTTCTCAGCCTGAACCCTGACTCATCAGATTAATACTGATCCACAAATTTGGGTTAGGAGGGAATTCCCACTTCTCACTTTGAGAGAGGTTCTGTGCGGGGGTGAGGGGCTGCCTCAGTTTTCTCATGCTGGAGCTCTTTTGCCATATCTCTTGGGTTTCTAGATACTGGGAATCTCAGCCTACCCTGTTCTTTGCTTGTAGCTTTGACAGTTAAGCTACCTGAAGACTGAAATTTCCTAGTTTAATCAGTCTTTGATCCTAAAGAATAGAAACATGTTTGTGACGTTCCCTAGCTTATGTACTAGCTGAAGTCAGACTTGTTGATCTAACAATTCCTTTTGGACCAAAATTCCAGTCAGATCTATTTCAGGAGTTTCTGTTCCACTCCTGTGTGAAGTTAGAGTCCCTGAAAAAATGTATTCCAAATTATATTGCTGTTGAGTGTCTGTAGCAGAGGGTTACATAGGAATGGATTGTCCCCATGAGGACAGAGAAGGGGCTCCACTTGCAGGTGTACCCTGTGGACTAAAAGCAGGCTGAGCCAGCATCTGCTACTTCCTGAAGGCCTGGGGAGGCAATAAGGACATCTCACTCACCCCTGCACTTATCCTGGCTCTGCTCTGCACTTCACTTTTGCTCTCTTCTTCTGCTCCTCCAGTGCCTTCCAGGCTGCAAATTGTACTGCCTTGCTCTTTTGCCACAGATTAGCCTCCTATGACCTGACTGGAAGGATGAGTTTCTTACCAATTGTTTTGTCTTGTGCCTGTGAAAGGATCTCAAAACCTTTCAGTGCACATGCAGAATGAAAAGACTTACAGACTCTCCCCCAACAATTTGTTTCCTAAAGGAAGGATTGTCTGCTCTGTAATCATAAATGCTGTGGACCTATCTTTTATCTCTTGACATCACCCTATGATTATAGCTATACTTGTGTTTGGTTTTACAGCTTCCTGAGGGGTGCCCAACTAGATGAGTCCTGTTTTACTCCAGGAACAGCTCAAACTGTTGTCAGAGTGGAATGTACACTGGTCTTAGGGATGTTCTCTTACAAATATGCAGCACTCAGCAACGTGTTCAAGCTCATTGCTATTACTTCCATGAAACATCACCTGGGGACAATGAGGAGGGTTAAATACTAGTTTGATACTTGTCATGGGAGTTTAATTTTGAGCTCAGCCCTGGCCACTAGTGAATAAAAAGATCTAGCTGAAGGAACAATGATATAATGGTTTTCATTGTGACACTGGCAGGCCATTTGTAAAACAAGGATGATCATAATTCAACCTTTGTAATGCAACAGGGATCTTTTAATGAAATGTAGTTTTTATGCGCAAATTATTTTTACTACTAATAGAAGATACAGGTTTGTCAAATGTAGGAGCAGACTGTTGGAGGTTAGGATTTTTCATTTTTTTTCGTTTTTCTTTCTCTCAGGGATTTTTCTCCCATTTGTTGCCTAAAAGATGGGAATGACGGATACTTAAGAGACACAAAAGATGTGGCCAAGGTGGGGGAAAGGGTTGCAGCTGGCTGCAGTCTCTTAGCTGGGGTTTTTTCTCTTCGGAAATGCAGCAATACCACAAGATTTTGACTGGGGGGTGAAGGGATGGGCTCAGCTCTCGCTCTCTCTCTCAGGATCGGAGGTGAGATGGTCACGGTTTTGGTCCTGGGCTGCTGCTGTGGGGACAATCTGCTGCCACTGTGGAGTTCTGCCCTTTACTGCTTCTCCTACTGTGGACAAGCCTTTGCTCGTAAGAGCAGCCGTGGGACTGGGACCTTTTCAGCAACCGATCTCACTGGAAAGGACCCTCACCATCTGCTTGGGTGCCTCAGAGGAAAACCCGGGACCCAGACCCCCAGTCGCCTCCAGAGGGAGCATCTCCCAGCCGTGTGTGGGAGCCTGGCTGCTGCTGCCCAGCCCCACTGTTTTCTGCTGCTGCTTCAGGCTTTTCTTGCTACACTTCTACTCCACATCCCGTGTCCGCCCAGACCCCCACGGCTCCTGGCATGGCTTCAGAGTTTTTGCTACACTTTGTTTGCTACCCCAAGTGTGCTTGCCTCTGCTGTTCCAGCTTGCTGCTACAGCCCATTTCACCATCCAGAGGGGCACTGAGACTGGCTGCCCACCCGGAGTTTCCAAAGGAAGCCCCTTTTCCATCTCTCCCGCTGGCTGCGCCCGCCATTACCATGTGGAGAAAGACGGCCGAGCTGGCGCCACAGCGCCCCCTGCAGGCGCGGGGGAGTCACCGCAGCTGCCCTGCCCGGCCGGGAGCCACTGGCGCCCCTGCCGGCCGTGAGCGGAACTGCACCCAAGGGGGAAGGGCCTGCGGCTGAGGGAAGGCTGGCACTGGGTTTGTGGTTCTGCTTGTTGTCGCTGCTGTTGTTGTTGTTGGTTTGCGTTGTTTGCCGTGGGGCATTGCTGATCTCCAATGGCAGCAGGATGAGTGATTATGTTGTCAATGTGTTTGTTGCACAGGTGAAGTTAGAGTTAATGTGTGGCGTGTGAAAATAGGAGAATTGCCATGTCAGAGACCTTGATTTTTGAGTAGTGAAAATAACAAATTATGTTTGAAAAATACACTACAAACAATGGCAAGACTGAACATTTGCTAGTTGTTTTGTTATGGTTGTCATAAAATGAACAGAGAGGCAGAATAACGGGAATAGGCAATGATAAATTCTTCCTCCACGGTGTGGGATCCAGGAGTGTTTCTCCTGCTGGGACAAGACTCAGATGTGCATCATTTCCAGACAATCCTGGCTAGTTCTGCAGAGGAAACCCAGGCTCAAAGTCAAGAGGGAACCTCAAAATGTTCCAGAAGGGCCCCAGAGCAACCTCTCAGGAGACCAAAGCTGTGGAGGACACCTGCCACGTGATACAGGTCCCGCCAATACGGCCAAAGAGAAGTTGCATTTGCATTGCTTGGGTTTGGCAAAAATTGCATATTGCTTGACTGAAAATATCATTATCTCAAATATAAAAGTATTAATGTTTGGAACACTCCCAAGTGATTGTGCTTAATGACAAGCCTTGGCAGTCTCTAGAAGACATAACATTTCAGCAGTGACCCTTGGCTGCTAGGATAGTGTAATGAAAGAAACAAAAGGTTTTGTATGATTTTTCCTGAATCTCATGAAAGGACTAGCTTTCTGTAAAGAAAAAGGTGTAAAAAAGCAGCTCATTCAGCAATTTCTTACCTGGAACCTTATTCTTTTCCCATGCAAGTTAAAGGCAAAACCCCATTGACTTATATGGGCGCAGATGATGCACAAATTTCTCCAGGTCACAGGAACTCAGCGTCGCCAGCATGAAGGAAATGGCAAGTTATTGCTTATGCAAACAGTCACATTTGGCCAAACAACGGAAACAAGCTTACAGATTGTTGCAATGTCAAAGCAAATTATGGTAGTAATTAAAACCCATGTCCCACGATAAATCACTGTTGGAGATCCTTGCAAGAGTATCAGAAATAGGAAAGAATTTCACAGCCACTGAAAGAAATTCTGTTTCTATCTGGGGAAAAAATGACATTCTTCACAGACAGAGGAGTGAAGCACAGTCTTGGCAAGGAATAACTAAGAGATAAAGATATTATGAAGTAATCAGGCAGTAATGCTTCAAAGGAATATTTAAAAAAAAATACATTAGTTCCTTTTTATTGGGATTAAATGCTTGTAATAACAGTATTGTTTTGGCCTTGCCAATATGCTGTCAGTGTCAATTTTATTTAAAAGAAGGAAAAAACCAAAAGGCTATTATTACAAGGAATTCAAGCTGAAACAGTGAAACTTTATTGCTTATAAGATTGCATTTAAAATTAAAGTCTGTATGTCAAATGAAATCCTGGCACATACTCATACATTTCATAGGAGCTTTTGGGCTTGACATATGTACCCCTGTGACCATAATATTGTCAAATAATGGCAACTTTGTAAATCTATTAGAAAATAGCAATTTGGTAACAAATTTATATAGACTTGTTCTAGACTGTCAGAAATAAGAATAATGGACACAGTACAAATCCAAACCATATGTTCCATGAAAGAGTATGTCCTTCCAGCATTTTTTAAAGCTATAAATTATCCATCACACTACCAATAAAGTACTGTAGAGGTAAGGTCACTGACCTTGAAGCACTGACATTTAGTTCAAGAACCAACCCCTGCAGCTTAGCACTTCATCCGAATTTTCAAATGTGGAGGGGATCTCTTTTTTCTTTTCTTGCGATGTTTTCCCACAGGCTACTCTGCTTGCTGACGTTTCCATGATAATGTTCTTCACATTCCGTCAATTTCCATTTGGTAGCTCTACTACAGTAACAGGAAACTTTTAGATCATCTCCTCTGTGTATACATACAGGCGCTGTGTATGCTCTGTGTCCTCATAAGCATTTACTTGGCTGAACTACTGGAAAATTTCCCTACTTTCAACTGGCTAAATGTTGATAGTTTGGGGGTAATGGTGCCACAGGACTGGTCGTCATATGTGAGGAAGAGAGCTGTAAGGAATGGCTTTCTTTCAGCAGAATAAGGGGCAGAGTGTCCTGAGGGACAGGCTCTGCAGCCATGACCCAGGTCCATCAGGAGGCTGAATATCCACAAAAATGTTGCATCAATACCACACAAGCAGGAACGAGCAAAGTACCCAATCAAAAAAGACAAGCAGAGCAAAAAATAATGACAATAGGAAAAAAGGGGGGAAACAGAAAAGGACATGAAAAGAAACTGCAAAAATCTGAAAGTGATTTTTCATTACAAGCGAAAGAGGCTGTGGTAACTTTGTTACCATTGCTTTTCATTTTTCCTCATCTTGCTACTTCTCATTCTGGCCAAATCCACCTGTGAAAGATTACAGATTGCATTCTCAGGTGGGGTAAATCAGCGTAGCTCCATTGGGCCCAGATGGCAACGCTGCTCCCCATAGGTGTTATTACTGTGCTGTATGCCTGTAGTGTGGTCAGCCAGCTCCGAAACATAAAAACTGAGAAACAGAAACTGCTGGTTTCACCTTACCCTGACTTTAAAATGTCCTGCTTTCTAAATACTTGAGTCTTACTGTTACAGTAACCCTAACTGCTTCCCATTTCAAATATTTCTGCATTATGCATTGCACTGGAACAGCACTGGGCAAACAGGCTGTGGGCGAACAAGAAACTTAAGCAGAGAAATGGAGAGGAAAACATCCAGAATAATATAGCTTTGAGATTCTGCAGTTAAAGAGTCTTTTCTGCACCTCATGTGGTATCAGTCCCCTTCCTCTCCCCAGGCTTCTTAGTTTACCAATATACCAGATGACCTACACTCTAAGAACTTCCTTGCATATGAAATTTGCAGAAGAGCAGCTCACAAGACAACAATTTTCCTTCTGTTCTTACATTTTTAAAAATCTCCTAGAAGCAGCTCTTTGTTCATGGAAACACGGATTTGCAATTCTCGCACAGGTACTGATCCGTTATACCCAGCACTGTAAATGAAAGCCCTTCCACTTCAAAAGCAACTGTCAATTTGTGTCTAAATGTGAATTCATTCCTGTTAGACACAGCAAAGCTGTCAACACCATCCAGTTAGTTATTTATTCATAATGTTATACATACATATATATCATGGTAATAGGTGGTCTTTTGCAGGAATGACTTGATTTTTTCCTCCTGACTATTATTGCACACAATCTTCCCAGTTTGCATTCCAGGTCAGGAATGCTCCAGGGGGTGACTTGGAGATTGGTTCTCCAGCTCACTAACAGGATCATCACTCATATGCAAAAGGCTCTGAAGAGATTTTGCCATTCCTTTATTTTTCCCCTTTTGATAAATACAATGTATGGAAGGTTTGTTTGGGGCAACTATCTCTGTCAGAGAGGTACCTCTTGAGAACCTTGGAAGCTGAACAAGTTCAACTTTGTTTCTTACTCCTGAAATCCAAATATTCACAAAGGAACTATTTGCACAGTTATGATACCCATCTGTACATTTTTCTTTCTTTGGGTGAGGGTGAAGAAACTTAGATGTGAGGAGCTGAAGGGAAGGTCAGAGATAGTGAAGAAGATTGAGATGAATAAAGGCTCATCTACTCTGCACGTTGAACCCTTTCGTGTAAACTTGGCACATGTTTGCTCCTCTTGTGAGGCTTTTTCACCTTGACAAATGGTAGAAACAGGGATTAGTGTAATATATTAATATATTTATTTTTATCATATCACTTTAGGTCTGTCTTTCTTTCTTTCTTTCTTTCTTTCTTTCTTTCTTTCTTTCTTTCTTTCTTTCTTTCTTTTTGCTGGTTATGCCATGAATACAGATCCTCTGTAACTAGTTTTCCAAAGAAAAGCAGCTATTGCTATTATAGCTGGGAATTTCCCCTCTGTTTCATAATAGAATTAAATTCAGGTGGCTTAGCATGACTTGAGTTAGTTTTATTTGGGCTGGTATGGAAACATTAGTATAATCTCAGGATTTTGTAATTCAGATGACACAGATCAGCAGACATGCCTAAAGCCTTTCAACAAATTTTGAGGGAACTGCAAATTTGGCAGTTTTGACACAAACAATCCAGTATGTCTGCATTTTTCTTGACCAGTGGTCTCACAGTTGGTGGTGGGGAGTGCTTACAGCTCTCAGTATAGTGAGATCAGTAGGAACTCAGCACCTCTGTAGTAAGGCCACAAGAAGACAGACACTCAAATCCTGGTGCTTGCCCAGAGATTTGTTGATGATAAGTTACAGGCAAACAGCTCATACATCCTAACACATAGAAAATTTTATATAAATAAAACAGACCCATATACAGTGAAAATGTTGATGAATAATTTTTGACAATTGCAGCTCTCTCATGGTTGTTTTAGGTTTCAGCAGAGTTGCCAAAAATTCAGTTTTCACAGGAATTCATGGGAACATTTTCCTTGGGTTTGATCTGTGTGAGTTTCAGCCCAGTAAACTTATGAATACTGCAAAAATCACAGAACGAAACTTATTCAGAGCTCTTGAACTCCACTTATTTTCCAAACTGAAACTGACCCAAGCTGGAAATGTCATAAATATGTCAGTGCAGAGCTAGAAAATGACCTAGGTTCTTCTCAAAGCCTCCAGAGTCCAGGAGATCATTTTGATCATTGTGACCAATTTTTTTGTGTGTGTTAACAAATGTCGTAGTCTAAAGGACATTAAGTAGTGTTAAAGTTTCCTGAAACAAGCTCTCTAACTCCGTAAAGTAACTGAATTTCTCAGGAATGGTTTTCTGAAGTGTTTTGGCAATCTAGAAATGGAATAATTATTAATTTCTTAAGTAAAACTCCTACACTAAACACCTCCTGTGTGATGAGGAACATTTGAGTAATTCTTTTTCATTGTCTCAGATACATGCCATTAAATTTAAAAAAAAATTGATAAATTACAGGGTTTCTGTAGTTATTATTAAGATTTGTCTTGAGGATGAGAAGATGCAATGATCCTGACTACCAGGAAAATTATTCGTTAAATCATTACTATTGGGTATAGCAACAGAGTATCTTTTTAAAAGAATTTTTATAGTGAATCACCAGTTTGCCTATAATATAATCTAAGTGACCTATGAATTGTGCAAAAAGAGAGAAATTTGTGTGTGTGTGTGTTATCAAAATCCTAAAGCAGGTCACTGCAGCACCTGAATGGTTTCAATGTAATATTCCACTGATGAAAACACTCCATGAATTCTTTCTTATTAGACTTCGGAAGGTTTACTTGGACATGAACTTTACTATGTGGAGTGAAAACTGAATAAAAGATTGGAAACTAATGTTAATAGTAAACAGCAATATACTGAGTTGGAAGAAAGTCTTCAGGGATTATAACTGATCCTGATTTTATTTAATTACTTTATTTACATGATATGAGATTTTTTTACACACACGCATATATATATATATATCTATCTATAAAAGGAGGTTGGTAATGCATTACCAGCTCTCTTGTCCCTCTTTCTCAGAGATCACTTGTATTTTGCCTGCCTGCATGATGCTGATTTCTAACTACAGGCTGCACTGTGCTTATGAAAGAAATGGGACCTGGGAACTGTGAAACTTTATTTCCTTTCTGGTTCCTGTTTTTCTGGCCACAGTGATTGCTCAGTCTTCCTCACATGTACACTTATCCAAAGGGACTTTAAGGGTTAGAAATATGCGCAGGAAATAGCACGATTACATTCAACTGAGAGAACAACACAAACGTATCTCAGGAAAAAACCATCCTAACTGCATAATAATCAGGAGGGAAATACTTGGAAGCATTTGAGTTTATAAAGATTTAGGGAAGATCATAGGTAACAAATCACATGTGACTTAGTAATATCTTGTTATAGCAGAGATGCAGTTGGGTTTGTAAGTCATGTAGGCAGAGGCATTTTATCAGTTCTCAGGGAGGTAGTTTTCCCTCTCAAGGTGCTGCAAGAGACTTTCTTATGGGATTAGACACTCAGCACTGTTCTGGGCTCCTTGGTTTGTGAATAAAGTCTCAATCTCAGTGATGAGCCACAGACGTAGTTGAGGATATAGAGAGAAACTGTAAAGGCTCAGAGAAGTAAATGCACATGTTTTAGCAAAGCAAAGACTACATATGACAGAGGGGTGCAGAGTCAGGGAAGGACATGTGAAGACACTTTAAGCAATTGTAGGGCTTACTACAAAGTCAGTCACTTTTTCAACTTGGCCACCAATCTTGGGATGTTAGTCTTTCCTCTCATACCTGTCCTGACCTCAAGTGCTTTGTTTCCTCATGGAGAAAGTGATTGCAGAAGCATTCAGGATAAAGGAGTGGAATAGAGATGGAGATTTCTTATACCATTACGCCAGTTTATGCCTGACTTACTTACACTGGAATGGGATTTCTTCTTATTGTTCAATCTGGTTAGTGTTGGCCAGAAACTATGAAAAAAGGGTGGGAAATTCTTCACTGTAACAGGAGAAAAGTATCAAATACAGATGTACCAACACCACCCCAGAAAACACCTGTGTCTTTTTATTCTTCCTGCCAAAATCGTTACAAAGTTTGTGCTCTACCTCATGCAGCTGAGTTGGAAATAGTAGCAAATGTTACTCAAGTGCTATCTAGAATCAGCTAAAACCACAGGATGAGCAGTGGCTGGGGCTATCCCTGAACTCATCCTGAACACACTGATGTACAGAGCCCTTTATCATTGTCAAGAGAGTCTAGTGGGTGCTCTCCAGGACAACAGTGAAACCTTCAGATCGGTGGCAGGTGGAGTAAAAGGAAAAATATCCTAGCAGTGAAATCTCCTGAAATGATACCTGAAATTATATTAATATCACTGTGCATTTCCAAAACAGACTAGAAATGGCAAGGACTGCAAGAAAAGTAGATGCTGTCTAAGAGACATTGAAGTTCATATGTAAAGATCTGTCCATTGAGAGATCCTGTTGATTAAGAGAAAAATCCAAGAAAGGACCCAACACACTGTCATTTGAAAGAGCTGTAATTTCAGGTATTGAATTAATTTTCATGGTGTTAATCTGGGAAGTGTTGTAAGACAGAAAATTACTAATTATATATCACAGTATCACAGAATGTGCTGAATTGTAAGGGAGTCACAAGGATAACTGAGTCCAGCTCCAGGCCCTGCACAGCACCATCCTCAAGAATCACACCATGTGCCTGTGAGCATTGTCCAAATGCTTCTTGAACTCTCTCAGGCTTGGTGCTGTGACCACTTCTCTATGTGTTTTATGTTCTGGTCAAACCCAGAGCTAGACAGCACTCAAAATTTCCTAACACCTAATTCTCTTTCTGCACTTCATGTTTTAACTGTCATGATCTAACGGAAAAGGAGTCCCCACGTGGATATTTGGGCTGGACTGAGTCTCGCTGACATCCTTGGACAGGCCAGAAGTCTTTTTCCAGCTCACATGCTGAGGCTCTGATCTGACATGGAGAGATGTTCCCGGAGTTGCTCTGCAGACTTAGTGACTGTTTTCTTGTAACTCTGAGGTCCATGGGACAACAGCTGGGAGCTTGGCATTGTGCTGTCTGGATTGGTATGTATTATGCTATTCAATCCAGATTAATATCTGGAGGGTTCAGTCAAGGTGGGTTAAGAGTTATATGAACATGTAAAACAGACAGGCAAATGTTAGGCAAAAAGAATTATCATTGTTCCATTTTCAAGGGAAAACTAGGAACAAAAATCTCATTTTCAAGAAAGACAGGGAAGTTTTGCATATGGTCTGCATAGCTTCTCTAAGCTCCTTTAAAATTCCGGCTAAAGAGATGGTTTAGATTTCAGGGTTGACTTCATCTGAAGGCAGCTAAAGATACAAAAAAATAGGCCTGTAGCAGTCTGCCTGAGTTGCACAGGAACTCTGAATCATGCTATGCATATGTATCAATAGGCATTTGAACTGGGGTGTGTTTGCTGTGTTGCTTGTGTACAGCACAGCATGCTCCCAATGGAGAAACTTCAACCTGCACATCTAAAACATTTGCAGCATCTCTGTGCAATCTCTGCAAAATTGTACTGCTTAAAATAAAGCATTTCAGTTACAAGAAATTACACTGCCAGTTAAACGGCACTATTTTCTTCTACCAGCTCTGAGAATATACATTACTTTGACAGCCAGAGCAAATATGAGTTTGAAGGTGTTTAAACAAATGTACACTTCAGTTGAAAGAAGTTTGCAATAACTAGGTTCAATAAAAAATTCTAATTGTAGGCCTCAGGTTAAGTCCTGAAACACATTTTTTGGTCCCCATGTGTCTTGTTTCCAATATGGCAGCACCTGGAAAAACATGCAGTTTGATTTTCGTGAGAGATGTGAGCTCTGATAGTCAGGACTGCACTGCACCAGCATTTTTTAGAAGTGGTGGCAATGTTGCTGCAGTTTAAGTGGATGTCTTTTATACTAGGGAATAAGAACGTGTTGGGCTAAGAAAAACACTGGTCATAAGCAGTTTCCATGCAACAAAGTCAAGAAACCAACAGTCTCTTTCAATAGCCAAGCCAAAACTTCATTAATATTGTGCCAGCAAAACGCTGTTGCTTTCTCTAAGGCTGTTTTTGTTTAAATGTCCCTGCAATTGCATTTCTTGATTCCTTCAGGGGAAAAATGGAAAAAATGGACAGTGCTTTTTGGTACCTTCCCAGGTTTACTGAAATCCTTGCAGAAAAAGATGCAATCCTTAAGGCAAATTGACATTTTAACAAGATTTTACCAATTTCCTTATGAAGGTTGCCTTTTCCTTCACATAATTTCCTGTAGTGAAAATAACCTCAGTGGTCCATGAACTCTGCTTCCTCATCAGTTAAAGCTTGAAGCAAAATCGAGTGCAAAATGTGAGCAGTTAATCCTTACATGTGTAATATTGTTGGGCTTGGTCTGTTGGTTTGTTGTTGAGGTTTTTTTGCCGTGAACCATTTTGCGTTTTTCCGGTTGCTGCTTCTAATGGCAGTAAATGCAAATGGGATGAACCAATGGCTTCTTTCTGAAGGGCAGGTGAGGAGCACTGTCCCTGCTGGGGCACAACAGGCTGTAGGAGGTTCACAAGCCATTCCTGCAGTGGGGAGTCTGCAGCTGCCCTCCGCAGTAAGTTAGTGCAATGATCATGTTCTGTTTGTTTTCACACCCCCTTCAAAACTGCACTAAATGTGATAATTAAACTGGAAAATTAATAAATGATGAGCACAGGATGACTGGGGGCAGTGCTTCATCGTAAAGAAAAAGAAGCATCAAAAGCGCTGAGAAAAACGAGTAACAGGCAGACCCCAGGCAAGCTTTCCCACAAAGCTCTGCCAATATGCCTCAGTCCTGATTTACAGCACTCCCGCGGCTCCCCTCTGAGCCATGTCTGCTCCAGAAACTGTCAGTGGTGTGAAACAGCTTTAGGAGTTTTTGCAGGTGGACTCCTCTCTGCTCAGAGCTGCACTGAACTCTTACGTGTCTCTGGACTGTAACATAAAAGGCAGAGTGGGGGAAAGCGAACACATTTTGCAGGAACTGATCCTATCTCTGCTTTGCCATAGACTTCCCAAGTGGGTCTGGATAAGGTTTGTCATCTCGCTGTCTAAATTCCTTCTGTGTAGCTCGGGGATGGTAAGAGCAACATTACCTACCTGTTGCATAGCAGGGAGTGTGCTGGTTAATTACTGAGTGTTTATACAGTGGGGTCAGCAGAGAGAGTGCTATATGATAGCTAAATATTAGTATGAAATCACAGCAGATAACTGCACATATCCTCCCTTGCACAGCATGGTGATATTTTATCTACTTGTTATTTTGAGTCACATTCTCCAAAAGCTGAAAATACTTAGTGTCTGTTTAAAAGAAATATTTCAAAGAACGCATGCTGGTTTGAGTTGTTTCCCACTGTGCATAGCACCTGCACACAACCGACACTGGTGAGGTTTTTTGCTTTAATAGAAAAGGTAAAATGAAGTGTTACTTCTCTTTAGGTTGTGTTAAAGGGAACACTATTAAAAATACTTGTTCCCTAGCCAACTTTTTTCCCCTTTTTTTTCTGCAGTTGTATCTGCTTTGGTGTACATCTGTGCCTGAATGTGTTCCTCTTGACGTTATGCCCTGACAGACATCTCCCACCAGAGGCAGGTTTATGAGACATGTGCCACTTCATTTTTGGAGGGGGAGGAAGGTTTTCATAAAAGTTGAGGCCAGTTTTGCTTCTCAACACAGATGACATGGTGACTTCCTGCAGGCAAGGATGAAGCTGGGGTGGGTGAGTCAGGGTTGATGGGTCCTCAGCTGACTGTACAGGTCTAGAGGTGATAAACACCTTTTATCACACAGCTCCCCACTCTGTTCAGGGTGGAGCAGTAGCAGCTGCTGCAGCAGTGTTTTCAGTAGTGCCCCCATAGCAGTGTGTCATACATCCCAGGGTGGCGGGACAGTTTTCTCTCCTCAAGCAGGTCAGTGTGTGTTGCTCAAGATGCAGGAGAGCACGAAGGCCTCTCACTGGGGCTTGGCATCTGGAGCTTGGAGATGCCAGCTGTAGCATAGTGTAGCACAGGCCATCCTGCTTTAGGGGCAGGACCAGTTGAGGAATTTTTCTTCAAGAAGGAAGGTCAAGAGACACTGCTCTTTATTAGTGTCCGGGGAAGTAGCTCACAGATCCAAGCCAAATGCACATAGCAACTCTTATACATATAGAGCCTTCGGGGATAATATTACTTGCAAAACAGAGGGGACAAAACCAAGCTGTTCTCTGTCTTAGCCACTAAGGGCACCAGGTGGACCAGCAGCTTAGGGAGGTACAGCGAAGGGGAGGTAAGTGCTACATGCAGTTGTTAGAAAGGACTCGGTATCGCTGCCTATAGACAAGCAGACAGGCCACTGTGCCCTGCAGTTGATACAAAGTCAGGGAATGACTGTGTCAGACAGATGGAGACATACTGGAGACACCATGTGGAAATGGTGTCCATGGGGGCTGGTTTCCCACTGACTCCCTTCCCCTGCCTGACACAAATTCTATTGAAAATATATGAAATACAGAGAGTGAGTCTTCTTGGGATGATCATTCTTCTTATCCAGTGGGAGAAAGACTCAGTGGGAACCAGCCTTGTGGGGGCTCTGCCATGATACTGAGAAAAGCCCTAGTTTCTTCTTGGTGCTGGAGATCTGGCACCTGCAGGAAGGTCCAGGAAGGGTCTGTTGGGTGCTTCAGCAGGTGCAGGCACAATCTGGGGTCCTGGTTCCTGTCAAGGTGGAACTGATGCGCACCTCTTGGGGACAGACATCTTACTGACATGTCCATTAGAAGTGCCACCAAACAGTGCTCCATGTCTCAAAAAATGACATTTCTCACAGGCAGTCAGCCTGCTGACTTGCCCACAAAGGGCTCCCAGAATACTTCATCTCCTGGGAATTTTGCCTTCTCCCACTCATAAAAAGATGTTTTATTCTTTAAGTCTACATGCATGCCAGCCTTCATTCAGACTTGGACTTTCCCTCTCCAACACCTCAGTCACCTGGGCAGCAGTCACTGAACATGTAAGGCCTTTTGAAAATTATCAGTGTCCTGTGTGAACTATTTCTATGTAGAAAGAAGGGCACAGGATCCCTCCTGGACCCATGTTGTCATCTCAGGAGATAGGCCTAAGGCCACTGGCTGCTGCTATAAACAAGAAGTCTGTGACTACTCCCTGGGCCCCAGGTTTTGAACTAAAACATGACAGCCACAAGCAGACTGCTGAATTCACTCAGAAAGGTGTGCAGAGGAGGACTGGGGGCGGGTACCCCAAGAGGTGTAGTACAGCCTTTCTACCAGAACCCATCTGAGTTGGAAGATGAACCTTGATTCCATCTTGCTCAGACTCCTTGTGGTTGCTTGCTGCAAGCACATTTTCTCATTTGAGTAGTCTCCAGAAGCAATGTCAAAGTATTAGAGATAAATAAATCGAACTGTGCGATGCTCTCAGTTAATTTCCAAATATCTAATTCGGATGACTGGTTGATCTGGCAAATGTGTTTCTAACCATTCAAAGGCTGAAGGAACAGGTGTGATAGCAAAATTTAAAGGCTTGTTGTATACAGAAACCAAATTAATTCTATTGTTGTCTCATCTGACAATGTCTCTTTCCCCACTGGAAATGTGAAACAACTTTGTACCTTTTTTAATGGAGGAATTTTAGTGAGGGATAAACTCAGTCACATTATCTAAGAGGTGCAGCAAGGCAGAAATATCTACACAGATTGTTACTACTAGTAACAAAATATTGGTACAAAATAATCTCTTGTTCATCATGCCCTCAACAGCAATGACCTGGTTGTGTTTCCCATGCATCCGTGGAAGGGTTCAACCCAGTTGCCTGGGCTGACAGAACAAGAAGGCCGACAGAAGAAACCTTCTGATGGTACTGCTGATGGTGTCTTCATGTCCCCTCTGCAAACCCAAGCGTGGATTTGACCAGACTGCAGGTTTGTGCCAGAACAGATGCACCAGTTTAGGCCATGTGATCCCCTCAGATACTATATAGTTTTCAAAACTGGCCCTATGGGTGAAAATCTGGCCCACCAAAGCGACTCCACTGAGCTCTGGAGAAGCCAAGAGAAAGTGTCTCATCCCAATCAGGGATGGGATCCAGGATCTAGGAGTCACAGGATCCAGTGTCTAGGAGTAAATAACACAAAAAGCACACACAGAAAACACCTACCAAAATGACTAGTTAGGAAATTTATCTTTTACAGTTTCAGTAGAGAATTTTACTCAGCTGTGAGCAGATGTGTATTAATGGATGGATTTAAAATGACTAAGCTCAGACAGATCACAAATGTATTTTGGCAATGTAATCCACAAAGTAATACTTATGACAGAACATGCCCAATAACACTAATATTTCAAGAGGGTTTTAGAAAGAGATAAGATTTACTAGTTGAGAATAAGAAATAAGATTTGATATTTAAATGTACAGGGACTTAAGCATTTGGATGAGCAGGTAGGAGTAACACTGTGAAAGGTTTTCAAAGTTCAAACGAAGAATCCTGAAGTCAGCTCTTAGCAGGATATGCTGAAGTGAGTTATGTACACTCAGACAATTACAGTGATTTTTGTACATGTGCAAGAGCCAAGCTGCTGCATATTTGGTGTGGTCAGTTGTGGCTTTTGCTGGTAGCAAAATTTTGGATTGTTCACAATACCTCACAGACACTGGTTTGAACGACTCTGTGGCTACCATGAAGTTACCTCCAATGAATTTAAGTAACAATGAGGCTATCAGTCCCAACTAGGTTCATGTCCATATGAATTACTTGGCATGACTAGAGTATCTGATCACTAGCTGAACATGCAAAATTTTTAAGTCCCAGTACAGGATGCAAGTAGTGCCATCTTTTTGGAGAAATGAGGCTAGAAGTGGCTGGAGGACCAAGTCAGGATAAAGTCCAGCCACAGAGCTGTGGGGCTAAGATTAGAAGAATTTATACCGACAGAACAATGCAAGTGACAATGACATTTTTAGATGCATTCATGGTTAGTAGCATTAAATTAAAAGAAATTAATTTATCCTTTGAGATAATTCCCACTAAGAAACAAAGGTATAGACCTCACAAAAAAGTGCAACTTTGGCTTTTTATATTTTGCTTTGGGTTTAACAAGCCTGAGCAAGTACTGCAAAATGCATTATTCAAAGCACTATCTGAAATTTCTGCTGTCTTGTTATTATAAACACACACTTCTGTCTGTGCTGCCTGCAGATATGGTATGGCAAAGACTGACTAGCAAGTGCTTTCATGGAAATAATGAATTTTGTTGTGTCTGCAGCTACCCAGAAGAATTAGTGTATATGTTATACACTAATTGTGTAACCCTGGATAAATTCCACCAAAATTTAGGCAACTAGCCTGAAGTGTCTCAGTTAAGAGTTCAGTTTCAATAGCTGACATCAGTTCCCAATGAAGAGAAGACTTATTCTAGAAAGCAGTTTAACTTAAATCTGAATAGCTCTGAGCACCTGGTTCTTTCTTACATATGTGAACACAGAAGATTTCTGAGTAATTGCACAGGAGGAAGATTTCTTGACTCATGATGGGCCTGGTCCTGCTTCTGCCCAGACCAGGGACTGGCTGGAATGCACTTGTTTCCGTTCTGCATACTGGGAAGTGTCCCATGGCCACAGATCAGGCACCACCAGAGCTTCTAACATTGGGAACTTATCTCAATACCCAGCATGAGACAGAATGATGCTTCAGAGGTCCTTACTCCAAAAGTTACCTCCATCCAGATGAGATCATCTTTGCACCCATTAACCCCCTTACAGTTCTGAATTTGGCTTCTTGCTGGCCCAGTGAAACTACCCATGGGCACATGGGGTACCAAGAGGTATTCATGTGTCGTAATTAGCAAATAATTTTGATTATAGCATAGGACACAGGGATTGCTAAGCACAGAAAATCTGCAAAAAAACATTGGAAGCATACTTCACCTAAGGAGTCACTCACTGCAAACTGTTCTCTACCCTCTACACTTTACAGTGCAAAGCTGAGTAGAGCCTCACACTGCAGGCAAGAGGTTCTCAAGTGCAGCAGAAGAGGAATTCCACCCCAAACAAATCCCCTACCAGTGATTTCTCAAAGATTAGAAGCTCTCGAGCTAGGCAGAGTTTGAAGGAGTGGGCTTTGGCTAGTTCTCAGTCTTGAATTTTGAAGGAAGGAAGAATCAAAAAGAGTGATACCTCTACTGATAAATGCAGGTAGGCATTGACATCTGAAGGGACTAGGAAATGTGGGTACAGTGTGTGTGATTAGGCAGAGGCAGCAATAAGCCAGTGTATTCTGCATGGGTGGTCAGGATACCATGTAAAGGTCAGGATACCGTGTAAACACTTTAAAATTATTCAGTGAAGGAACAAAGCCAAAAGTACAACTTTATTACAGATGGCAAATATGAGATTTGTTTTATGAGTTATGGATCATACTTAATTGAGTGACTGATTATTTTTCAAAGATGTCATTATCACATTAACTATGGAAAGGCAGAGGGGTTTTACAGCGGAATTTCAAATATGTTCAGTACAGTAATTTCTCATATTATTAATGAATATTTTGAAGACATTTAGAAGAATGTTCAAAAGAAAACTGGGTCAAGAGGGTAACTTTAAAAAAAAAAATTATCTACTTGCTAATTTTGCTATCTACTATTTCTCAGAGTTCAAAAACACAATTCTCTTCACATTTTCCACTTGTTCATATTGTCTTTAAATATAATGTGGGCACAGATATGTACACAACTAACATCATCAGAAAAAGGAGTGTTTCAGAGTGTGATAGTCAGGAGACACCCTAACTCTTGCTTTTGCGGCTGTGCTGAAATGAAACTCCACATATTTCACATGTCCTGGTGCCTCCTTTGCCTACGATGTGTGAACACTAATTAGTTATTGACTTCTATCTGTGAGGAAGTAATTCCCCTTGTAGGAAGCTGAACTCCAAGCAGGAGGTTGTTTTGAGCAGTGCCCAAATGAGATTGGCGTTGGACTGTGGTGCAGGCTTTGGCACAGCTGTGAGAGACAGTACAGGTAAGACTTACAAAGCTTTGCTTCACTATTTGCAGAGAAAATCTGAGTTAAAAGAACATAGTACCAATGCAGAAATAGGATGAAATTTTAGTATATGAATATTATTTTTCCCAATCTCAAGTAGATAATTTAACTTAATGCTAAGTGGACATTTAAAGACATTTGTCTCTATGAGGATGAAAAAATGAATCAAGACTGTGGAATTTAATAACAGTCACTTTTCCTTGCTTTTACTTCGAACTTTGCCTTGAATGGTAGCCACTTTCCAAAGTATTGGGCAGTAAGTTTCCTTCTTTAATTTATTTAATATCTGGTATTCTAAAATTACAGGGGTTTACTATGCAATTCTTTAATGATTCCTCACCCAACCAACTTCTTATGATTTTTGTAACAAGAACTAGCAGATCAGCTTTTTTGTTTTTATTAAAGAGCTTCTCTGTGAAATCAAAAATAAGACTTTATGAAAGATTGTTGAGTCGTAAAGCATAGGAAAAAGGAAACAGGAAAATATAATACTCTTTCCCTAAAATTCTAACAACATTTGGAAAATATTAGGAAATAAAAAATTTGGAAATATAATGCTCCAGACCATGGGAAATAGGTGGATTTGGAACTGATAAAAACTAATGTAGCTCTGTTTAAATTAATCCAAATTTGTGACATATGATGATCTGGCCCAGAGGTAATATCTTCTAAATACTATTTTTTCTTATTTTTGACTATGCTGATGAAGTCACCGTTCTGCGCCAAAGTATCAGCGTGTTTTGAAATGAATCCTTCATTTCAGGGGAGGATACATTCCTTGTTACATTAGCCCTCCAGATTCCTGAAAAGTATTACACTTTGCCTTTCAAATTGAAGGGTGGATTTGGATGCTAGCTTTCTGTTTCCCATTTTATTTTAGAAGCTCTGCCAGTCCATTATGCTGATCTGACAAGAACCAAAATTATGAACAATAATTTTATAGGCAGGACGGACTCTAAAGTTAATTTAAAGAACCATTTCCAGGGAGATACCCCTGGCTGGGAATCTCCCTGCTGTCGGTGCTGGGCTCTTTCCCAGTCTCTGGGAGCCAGATCTGTCTGGGATTGGGAGGAGGAAGCATACACCATCTGGCAAAGCAGCTTTTTGAGCAGAAGAGACTAGTTAATTGAAAAGAGGCAGGAATTTTATCTTTGGCTTCTGAGGAGATACAAATTACTTGATTAACTGCGGATTACTGGCTGGAAGAGGGCACCATTTAATAGCATAGGTTCAGAATATTTTGCCAATAACACAACATGGAGGAGGTGGAATGAGGACAAATAAGACCAAGGTCAGTAGTACCCACGGTCAATTACTCAGAATAAGTAATCTGTGAAAACTGGGAGCTCAAGATACAGATATAACATCAGACAAAGACAATGTATTAGTTTCAGAATAATTACAGTGTTCTGAAGTTATAACAGCATGAGAAATGTAAAGGTGAGGCATTTGCAGGAGAGATCTGAAATGCTTCTATACTGCACAGGTCTCTGGCAAGTGTTCACCTGACACTGTTCAAGTCATCTATGGTAAGGGATGGTGAGTTAAGAGAAAAACAGGGTTAGGGGAAATCTCTAAGACAGATACCACAAGAGAAGACTTAGAACATGTTTTCCAGTTAATTAAAAAAAAAAATTAAAAAACGCCTGAAAAGGGATGGAAAATTATTTACAATCAGGCATAAAGAATAAAGGACAGAAGCTTATTTGAGTCATAGTCTGTACTGATTTGAGAATGATTGAGTATAAATTGGTTTTGAATGAGCAGAGGAAGAATTTGTGAACATATATAGGCAGGCTGTTTGTAGCCATGAAGGTGGGAAAGCTCTGGAAGGGCCCCTCCACAGCTGTTGTGCGGGGGGCAGCTGGGCTGCTCAGGTAGATGTTGCTGCATTCGTGGGAGGATCCAAGAGCGAAACCAACCCAATGACTCCAGCAGTCTCATGTTCCTGTTTCCTCGAAGTTAAAAATATCCCTTAGCTGAAATACTACCATGAATCCATAAAAATTGAGATTTTGATTACTTGGATTACACAGTACATTGCCAGAGGAAAGTTGCTTCTAGAGTACCTAGTCTAATCTCACTTTTGGGGCTTCGGCCCCAGCTGGCCTCGGCCCACAAGTGAGATATGTTCAGCGCGTTTGCCCAGAAACTCAGTCAGGGGCCGCAAGCTGCTGTGCAGAGGTTGTTTATTCTAATGTTATCTATAGCTGCAGTGTCCTGCACAGCCACAGGTCCACCCAGCAGCCGAAGTACCCTGGTTCTGCCCCCCAGCTGGGCGTACCGGGATTTATATACCCCGTTACAAATCCAACCAGAGGACGGTACGTGTCTTTATTTATAACTTTATACCAATTAATTCTAACCTGTTCTAGACATGCAATTTCCTGTCTTATCTCTATTCTACCAATGAATCTGTGCTCCCGTCACCAAGAATATGGTGGACAGTGAAGAAGAAGGAGAAGAAGGTGACCACACCCTTTAGACTCCATCTTGACCCCCCTGTACATGTTCTACCCCCATGTACATGTTATCTGATCTTTTCTATACTACATTTCACCCGCTGCAAAGTGACTATTAATGCTTATATTACACTCTTGTGGCTTGCAATTCATCTTTTAGAGTTGGCAAAGTTCTCCAAGGACAAAGATCAAAGGCAGTGCCCTCCGGGGCACCCCCATTTTGGGGTGTCAGTTCCCCTAAATTAGACAGAGACATGTTGTGGGTTCTGACAGTCTAATTCTTCCCTGGGGCAAATACCTGGTTGCTGCTGGGCTGGACTCTACTGTTTCAATACCAAGTCTGGCAACTCAGGGATGGCACAAAACTGAGGAGCAAGTCCCCCTGCCTCCAGCAAAAATCCCTAAAATCAAAAGAAACAGACAAACAAACCCAAAAAACTCAACCCCCCCCCCCCCCCCNNACAACCCAAACCCCCCCCCCCCCCCCCCCCCCCCCACCATATGGGATGCCACTGGGACAAAAAACCCCAACTCACATGGGCTCATCACTGCAAGCTCTGAACTGCAGAAAAATCATCAGGTGGCATGGATACTTGCTGATAATGCCTTGAAACAGAGTAGAAGCCAATGACATTTAAGTGATGCAGGCTCTGCTTCTCTTTGCTTTTGTGTTTCCCTTTAATGTCCACTGATCTTGCCCACTGAAGCCTAACCTAAGAGCAGTTTGTCCTTACTTCCACTATACTTTAATTTGTATCTGTGCAGCTTTACCATAATTTCTTGTACTTGCCATATAAACAGAGGTGGCTGTCTCACATACTGATGAGAAAAAAAATTTGAGAAGCAGAATTTGTTTTGAGTCCTGTGTGGGGCTGTTGTAATAGCAGGAAAGAGGACACAGTAATAAAGTCCTTTGGACACAAAAAAGTCTAAGACATAAATCTTCAGATGTGTAGGATTTATTTGACCTTAATCTGTGTTACAGTGTTCAGCTCATGCCACTGTCTGTGAAATATCATATTTGAAATCTTTCTGACAGACCTGGTATTAAGTGATACCAGTGTAAATATGTAGGAAATACATTTATTTCAGTGGATTTTCTTTTTCCAGACTGATACAGCAGTACTTGGGATGACCTGAGATGTCTATAAAAACTTATCATGAGAAAGTCTAATTAAACTGTGCCACTTCTTCCTTCAGTAATTTTGAGATGACCTAAATGACCTGCCACTTTCAAAATGATAAGCAGGATTTGATAAAACTAGTTGAGATGGTGCTGAATGTTTCAAATCTATCTACCCAACACACTTTGCTGTTTTGTATTTTACCCATCTGATTTCTCCAGCCCCACCTTCCTGCTCTTACCCACAGCCACTATATCTCTCGTCAAAAGTCAGCTCTGATTTTGATCTTATTTATGTTGTGCTCAGAACAGCTCAACTCTTGACTCCATGGTGAGATATTGCCATTCACACATTATGCAGCAGATCTATGGACCTGGTGAAGTCCCAGTGGTATCCTGATAGCTGAAGAAAGGAGAGGAATTTTTAAATGTGCTTTCTCAGACGACAAATCTTTTCAATTACCCAGCCACAGCCCCACTGTGATTCAACAGGGTAACCATTCCCTCTGCTCAATTTGAGGAGAAGGATCTTCTGCAACACTCAGACATTTTTTTTCTTTTTGTTTTTCAGTGGTAACATCCCACTTTATCTGTCAAGAGCCAACGCGTCAGTGATATGTTGACATTTCTAGAAAATTGTAGGCAAAGAAAATTCTCCTTTGGCTGAGACACAACTCAAGAATCTTGGTTCTCCCACAGAAATAGAACAAGAATTCAAGATTGGGTGCAATTTTAAGAGTGAGCCTGTGGATTTGGGAACAGAATTGCACTTCCTTGGCTACATACTCTGCTGCAGACTTTCAGAGCTCTGAAGAGACTAAAGTTTTGCTGAGCTGGAAAACTACAGTAAATTAACAGCTGGGACAGGGACAACATATCCAGACTTGCTTAGAGGATTTGGTTTGCCTGGAGGGAGCAAGCTTTTTATTTTAAATTCAATGCACACAGAGGGACAGAGCTCTCACTGTCACAGTCACTATCACTGCAGCACAAATTCAATAGAAGGGTGATTTTCAAAGCCTGATGGCATGCACTGAGTGGGTTTCTGACTCATTTCATCATACATACTGATACTTCTCATCTACATCATCCCAGGATGCTGACTGCTGCTCTGCAGAACCTGAGCGTGCTTCCTGCAGTAAATTCACAATCAAACCAAGATGCATAAGACTGGAAGGGGCCTATGGAAAAAGTAACAACATGGCCCTTCTGGATATTTAAGTTCATTTCTTCTTCCTTTTTATTAGACACACCCCTTTTTTTTTAATCCTATACTGTGGGTTTTTGGAGAACAGTTCTAAATAGGACAAGGCAATATCACATGAAGACAGACCAGGCTTTGTTTTGTAACCCTCAACAAGCTTGCTTTTCTAACGAATATCATGGCTGAAAGGAGTCTGTTTTTCTCCCAAAATCATATCCATCTTCAAGCCTTTGCTTCACTAATGCATACAGCTGCAACCAGTCCATTCCTTCACCTTTGTGCCTGTGGTCAGGGATGAACCTTGAGGGCTATTGCGCTTCTCAGCAGGACCTTGCTCTGGGCAGCAGCTTCCAACTACTTCTGTTCTCACTATGCAAAGAGGCACTTAATTGCTACTTGCATTTAACCCAATCAAAAACTAATTTGCATGCTTGGGACTGATCCCTAAAGTTGAACCACATGTTTAACAGCTGCCATTAGCTGCTTTCAGTGTAACAATGGGGTAGTTTTGGCAAGGTCTGGAGAGGGAGCAACTATGCAACAGGGAAAGAAGGAGTGTCTTCAAGTGCCCTTGCACTGATTCACATCAGTCCTATATTGATTCATTTATGAGTTACATATTTTTAAAAGAGCCTTGCTCTGCTGGAAGCTTAGAGCATTGCATTTTTGACAGAAAAAAATTGTGCCTAGAAAAATTTGTATTAGGTTCTTCAAGAATATATTGACCTGGACCTCTCAGGGACATGCACTTGAGACAGCAATGCTGGGCTCTTGAAAAAGGCTGAGGGCCTGGAAAATTCCAGTCTGCTGCAGGCTAGGCTTGCAGTGCTGGCAGCTGCCTGGCCATGCTTGCAGGATTTCTCTGGGTTGGGTGGGAAGCTCAGGGAGTAATGTCAGTGTAGTGTTAGTGTGTGCTTCCCAGGACAAAGACCTGGCAAGGCTGTGGTGGGGCTTTCCACCCTCGGGAACCAAGCAGTGCCTGTGCAAGGACAACACCGTGGGAAGACTTCCCCTCCTGCACCTCTCCAAATGTGCATGTGGCTCCAGGGAGCCAGGAACAAGTGTGGAGGGGGAGGGGAATTTTTTATTTTGGGACCATTTCTGATCCATAAGAATTAAAGTGTGGTGTTTGGGACCTGCTCTGGTCTAGTGAAGTCAGAAAGATTTCTCAAGGGGGCAAAATTTGCTTTTTATTCCCCTAAGGCCTTTGAGATGAAGAAGCAGCAATGAAAATTGCTTTGGACTGAAAAGGAAATTGCCCCATAACGTCATGAAGGTAAATTTTGTATTACTCTCTGGGCTTTACTGCTTTGCTCCCTACTACAGAGCAGACAAGCTGCGAGTGCCCCGCCCGAGGGCTCCACTTGCCTTGAAGCACAGCAGTGCTAAGGTCCCTTCACTCTCACAGCTGCAGTGGGAGAGCTCTCCTTTGGCAGCCATCTGCACTTTGCCCGTGCCAGGGGGATGAAGGGCAGCCGAGCTGGTCATCCGAGGCAGAAGAGGGCAGGAGGATGCACTGACACTGCTGTGCAGAGGAGCAGGAGAGGGGCCTTGGTCAGCAGGCAGAGCACAGGTTCGTGCACCAGCAGCTCCTCCTTGACAAGTGCTTCGAGTCAGCAGTGCCCCAGCAGCAGATTGTCTGCACGTTTCTAGTGCCCAGCTAATGCAATGTAGTTGAAGTTATCATTGCTAACAGTCAGAGAGCTCTTGCAAGAAGTCACCTCTCCCTCCCCTTGCCCTGGGTTATCCATGAGTCTGTCAGCAGCTCCTGCCACTCAGCTGATCTGTGGTGACTTGCTGATGTGTGACTCTTGGGTGACTCTGACGATCTCAGTGCTGACAGTCATTCTGCTTCAGGAGCTGTGCGGCACAGTGGGAGTAGCAAGCAGAAGGGAGTAGCAAGCCAGACCTTAAATACAAGCACGTGCATTAATTTATAAATGCAGGTATGCATAGATTATTTATATGCTCTATTTATACACCATATCTATGTTTACACATATTTACATATAAACACCCACACTCACTATGTACATGGATATGGATCTGGATAAGAATATGGATATATGTGTATGTATGTGTACATGTGTGTGTATAGACAGCTGTATAGGTACACCTGGACAGCACATCAACTAGGTGTTCAAATTCAGAGAATTTGGACTCAGAGTGCTCGTGCTAGGATTGAATTAGATGAGGATTTATGTTTGTCAACTCTTCTTGACTACCCCTTTGCCAAAGGAATGAGAGCACAATTTGGCTAGAACAAGTAGGGTTAACTAAGCTGATAACTCCTCTGAGAAAACCTCAAGCCAAAGAAAGTCAAAAGGGGGTGAAGGGATGGAGGGGAAGATATATGAATGATTAAAATATCTAAAAGGAAATCAGTAATTTTGAACCGTCAGAGCTGGAAACAATTAGTGGCTGGCTGGCAATTCAGAAGAATCAATAAGAGAAAGATGTGATTTCTAATAACTCAAAAATAAAATCTGCTGATAAGTTAAGAAGGAGCTGTAGGGGAAAAAAGAGGTGAATAGGATACTAAATCTGTTAACAATTATTGCCAGTGCCAACACTGGCTTGGAAGAGTCGCGTTTGTTCTATCACCTCCACCCAGACAATTATAACAATATGTATTCACCAGGCTCTCATGACAGGAGCACCCACCAATCCCATTAGCGCTAAGGAGCTGCTGGCATTTGTTTTTATTTTAATTTATCACTCAGCTGTTTCAAATCACGTAAAGCTAAAACTTGGCTTACAAGTTGTCGTTTCCAATGCTAATCGTTTGTGCTTACTGCATATGTGCCTGTGTGATATGTGTATTTTCTGAATTGTGAAACTGGCATGGAAAATTCGCAGTCTGGGTATGAAATGTCCTCTCTGGTCCTTTACTGTAAAGGTTGGTCATTTTAAAGCTATTGACATACATTTACTCCCCAAACAGCAGCCTGCCAGATGAAGCAAGCTAGCTGGGTCTAGTTCACCATCCCTTTACAAAAGTTTAACAGCTAACCCGGAGCAGTAGCTCAGATTGTATGTATATGGGGTCATCCTATTTCAAGGCAAAGTGATGATATATATGTGATTTCCTTAATTTCTCTAGTCTGGTGACAAACAGCACAGGCATGTGATAAATTGCATTTATTTTTCACCTTTTGACCTCCTCACTTGTTCTCTGCCCACTAATCCATTTCTGCTGGGACTACTTCTGGCATTAGAAACCTCTGAGTGGTGCTCAAACAGCCAATGCTCAAAAAAGAGCCCTGTCACAGATGGTTTCCTTCTTTCCTTTGTAAACACAGAGTTTCCCTTTTTATCCTCCTCTTCCAAATTACACTAGTCCAGAAGAGAGACCAGTGACAGCGACAAGGATATTGTAGTTGTGGATCTAGCTCATCAGCCAGAACTATGTCCAATGTCATCTGAGGTCCTCCAGTTGGAGGTACAATTATTCTGGTATAAAATACAATTACTTTGAGAAGTGCTTTTTCTAGAATGTGGTAAAAACAAGATATATGGTGGCTTGCTCTGAAAAAAAAATATTATGTTACAAAAATCACTCATGTCTTCAGTGCTTCAGAAGAATTTTGTTAGTTTTGGCCCCAATCCTGTAATATGCTCTTTATGGGCAAGAAGTCCCTCCTCATGAACTAACTGAAAGATTGAAGCTGTATTTGGACCGTACAGTTGAAAGCATTCAGCTGCTTCTCAGCACTGATGAGTTGCTTTCCATTTCCATCTAACTTAACTGTGCGAGTTCTGTTGTACCTAACATGCTGGGAATTTGCATTCTGTTTGCTCTAGGACATAAAGGTGCAACACTGGGGTCCCAGAGCTCAGTGCAGGGCTGGGGATGAGCAGTGACCTCCTGGCTTCTTTCTTCCAGTGCCCTACCCCGAATAATTTTCATCCTCCCTAACCTGTAGCTGTTTATCTCTTGATCCTGATATGACAAGGGAATCATTGCAGTTACATAAACTTGCAACAAATCAGTGTATGCTCTGCTAGGAAGACGAAGAGTACTAGGAGTACTCCAGGTGCCAGTGGCATTGCAAGTGGTGGGTATGGATTATGTCCTGATCCCAGGTGGGAGGCTCTGAGGGAAGGCAATTTGTGCACAGCCTGTGTGCTGGTGGAGCAACTGCATCCTTGGTATGCAAGTGCTCAAGAGATTTTCTGTCAACTGTGCAGAAAACTCAGGCTCTCTTTCACACTCTCAGAGAGCCAAGACTCCATATGACGCTCTTGTAAGCAGGACTTTGGATTTCATTTACACTGAGATTGACTTCGCGTGGCACGGGATGAGCCTGCACACACTGCAGCCAAGGCATACAGCCACTCTGCCCATCTCATGCCCAGCTGAATGCAATTTCTTAAATAAGCTGATAAATTATTATATTTAACAATTGTTATATTTTCATACAACCAAGTTTTTTATTTTGGGGAACCAACCTATACTAATCTGTACAGCAAACACCTGCCCAGGCTTTGGAAACTTCTTGAAAGAATCACAGGCCAATCACTCCTTCAGCAGCCCAACAAACAAGCAAAACTCAACTAAATCACAGTGACCATTTCCATGCCTCATTTTCCTTCATGCTCCTAAACAGTCTATGGAGTTAGATTCCAGAGTTCATTTTGATATATGGTTACCCCTTTGAATCAGGCAGTTCTGCCTCCTTCAGCTGTTTCCACACTAAAACCAAACCTCTTGCCATGAATAGCTTCAGCCTCATCAGTAATTGTTGACACTGACTTGTTCTTTGGTTCTGTTCTTGGCTTTCAAGCCATTTTCCTACAGATATCATAGACAATGGACATTGCATACATCCAGCTCGTTTTTCCATGTTGCTTTTGTCTGAATGGTGGCATCTTATTCCCAGGGATTCTGGCCACAGGCAGTCCTAGCAGAGTAAGGCTGAGTCTACCTAACCTTTGTCATACAAGGGAGCAACATTTTTGTAGGAAGAGCTCTTACTCATTAGAATTTATGCATGCAGGGTCCCAGCCAGAACAGCACCAATTCTCATTGCATTTAGGGGATGTTTGCATGAGGCTGAAAAATTACAGCATTTTTCTACATATCTATAAACTGGAGCACATTAAGGGGAGGAAAATACATGCATTGACCTATAAGGACTTTGTTTAGCTCTGATTTATTAAAGGTCACTCAGCATGAAACTATTAAAAAAAATCCCATGTCTGAGAAGTGTGTTTGGATTTTTTAAAATACATTAACCTAGCTGGATAGATATAATTTCTTTGGATTTCAGGAATGTATTTAGTGCTGTACCACACATCAGTGCAGTCTCAGTAAGTCAGAAAACATTACAGGGATGATGAGGCAGGAAGTGTCAAAGCAAATGGTTCAGCAGTAGTGTGGGCCACCCCAAACCAACAGAATACAAAAAAAAGCATAAGATATTCATACATTTTCTTTTTTCTTTTTTTAACCATGCAAATGTTCAAAACCCACCTGCTGCCCAAGATGTGGAAAATAAGTTTCAAAAACTTGGACTTAGTGAAGATTTCTTTAGTATTTGCGTTGTGCAGAATAAAAGTGTTAGGTTCTGCTTGGTCCCCCAGGTGAATGACTTGTGTTGCTGGAGCTTGTCAGTGTCAAGGGGATGGCAAACCCTGCTAGCTTCGTCCCTGTGCTTTTCTGGCCTGCTCTGGGGCAGGCAGAGAGCTGCAATACACCAGCCAAGTGGTTTCTCTCTCCCACACTTCAGAGGGGAAGTATCGGATTGTCAGGCACAGTCCAGTCAACGCTCTGCTCCTGGGATACTGCAACCACATACTGTCCTTATTTGGGCTGGATTGCAGGGTTATGAACCAGTCCTTGGACTTTTTTTTTTGCCTTTTAACAAGTTCATTTTTGTGAGACACTTTTTTCCCCCTGTAAGAAAAAACCCCACAAATATTTTTAGAGCTGGTTAAATTATTTGTTATGAACAGATTGTCCAATGAATTTTAGCCTTTTTCTGAACATGAGTCATTCACAACCTTATTTCAGTGGGTGAATTTGTTATTCATAAATACTGAAGGAATAGTTTATGCAAAGGAACTTCAGTCTCTGCATTTTTCCAGAAATGCTTGGGTTTTTTTATTAGTGTCTGATTTTCCTGGTCCAATATTGTTTATCTATACTATGAAGCACTGTATCATCATTGTAAATAGTAATAAAGGACTTTAAACATGTGAATAGCAGTTAAAAATATTTGAAGGAATAGAAAATCAAAACACACCACTACTAGTGGTAAAAGCCTGTTCACATTTGGCTTCAGATGTTTTTGTGGATACAGCTGTAGTCACTGAAACCATTGCAAATATAGAGGAGTATCATTCAACAGATCACATCAAGAAAAAAAGATCAGTATATCTAAGCACAAAACAATTTGGTTGTATACCCAGCAAGAGATCTGGACACCCAAAGTTTCTCCAGGAAAAGTGAGTTGAACTCCTGCACAGTACATGGACTCACTCCAAACATCCTTGTTTGGCTTCAAGTTTTCTAGATCATTAGTGTTCTTCTTCCTTCTACCCAGGCTTGGTCTGAGCAGGTTGGTGCTTGCTCCTGGCATAAACTGGGTCAGCAGTTAAAGTTAAGGTATGATTTAGGATCTGAACATCTGAGTCTAGTAGACCAAGTTAACTGCTGGACCATAGAAAGACCTCAAGGCTAGGAGGAAGATGGGGCAACCCCCACTATCAATACAGGCTTAGGATAGAGGGATTGAGAACAGCCCTGCAGACAACTTGGGAGTATTGGTGGATGAAAAGTTGGATATGAGCTGGTAATATGCGCTCATAGCCTAGAGAGACAATTGTAGCCTGGGCTGCATCAGAAGGGCAACCTGCAGGTCAAGGAAGGGGATTCTGCCCCTCTACTCCACTGTGGTGAGACCCACCTGGTGTACCACATCCAGCCCTGGGTTCTTCAGCACAGGAAGGGCATGAACCTGGTGGAACAGGTCCAGAAGAGGGTCACAAAAATTATCAGAAGAATGGGACATTTGTTCTGTGAGGAAACACTGAAAGAACTGTGGTTGTTCAGCCTGGAGAAGTGAAGGCTCTGGGAAGCCATTATTGTGGCCTTTTATGTAGGGGACCAAGGTGGGGATAAACTTTTTAGCAGGGTCTGTTGCAATTGGATAAGGGGTAGCAGTTTTAACTTAAAAGAAATTAGATTCAGACTAGATAAATAGAAGAAATTTTTTATGGTGAGTGGTAAAACACTGCCACAGGTTGCCCAGGGAGGTGGTAGATGACCTGTCCCTGGAAACATTCAAGGTCAGGTGGGATGTGGTACTAAGAAACCTGATCGAATTGAAGATGTCCTTGCTCATTGCATGGGGGTTGGACTAGATGAGCTTTAAAGGTTCCTTCCAACCCAAACCAATGATTCTATGATTCTGTGCTGACAGAGGCAAACAACTGTATTTCTACAAAGCGTAGGTGGGTTATGGTTAAAGATACTGTTTGAGTCATTGACAAATGCAGACCTGTTTTGTGATCCAGAGCCTACATGAAGAGGGGGGAGTTACAGCAATCACCCTATTTCCGTAGCCAAAAATTTCTGTACTCGCCCTCATCTGAAGTACATGCTAATGATCCCAGCTGACCTCTGTCGGCAGAGACTTTGCAGAGGCTGAAGGCTTTTGCAGTAAAAGTATCTCTCTGGCGCTTGGTGTCACAAATCCTATTTTAATTCCCAATCCTGTTCTTAATCCAGAGCAGCCCTAGCCATCCAGTGAATCACACTGACCACTTCAGACAGCACGTTTGAAATAAGCTTTGTGAACACTCTACAACTATCAATTACTTGAGCTTTTGAGATCCTCCCTTCATAAACCCTCCCCAGCAACTCTTGCACTGCCCACTTCACCTGAAAAAAGTCTCTTGAAACTTACTTCAGTGTAGCTCAGTGGAACAAGCAAGATCCACTTACACTTGGCCACGTTTTGAATATCCTCCAACAACACTTCTGTGCAAATAATGTCAAAATTATTTTAAGTTAATACCTTTTTAAACTATCCTCCAGCATGAACAAGGCATATCTTCTAAGTGCTAATTAAATTACCTCCTGTGTTTACTCTTTCAAGCTATTTTCCTTGCCCAAGGAGACTTTCGGTCAATTTGCAGCCGACACCATATTGGATGGGAATGTTGATCTGCTGGAGGGTAGGAAGGCTCTGCTGAGGGATCTTCACAGACTGGATTGATGGGCTGAGGACAACAGCAAGAGTTTCAATAAGGCTGAGTGCTGGATCCTGAGCTTGGGTCACAACAGTCCGAGGCTTGGGGAAGAGTGTCTTGAAAGTGGTCAGTAGGAAAAAGATCTGTGGGTGCTGGTGGACAGCAGCTGAACATGAGCCATTGTGTGCCCAGGGGGCCAAAAAGGCCAAAAAGGCATCCTGGCTTGTATCAACAATGGTGTGGCCAGCAGGACCAGGGCAGTGATTGTCCCCCTGTACCGGGCACTGGTGAGGCTGCACCTCGAGTGCTGTGTCCAGTTCTGGGCCCCTCAATTCTGGAAGGACATTGAGGTGCTGGAGCATGTCCAGAGAAGGGCAATGGAGCTGGAGAAGGGTCTGGAGCACAAGTCCTGTGAGGAGCTGGGGGTGTTTAGCCTGGAGAAAAGGAGGCTCACGGGTGACCATATTGCTCTCTTCAAGTACCTGAAAGGAGGTTGGAGCCAGGTGAGGGTTGGACTCTTGTGTCATGTCTCAAGTAAAAAGGACAAGAGGGAATGGTCAGGGGAGATTCAGATTAGATATTAGAAAGAATTTTTTCACTGAAAGAGTGGTTAAGCATTGAAATGAGCTGCCCAGGGGGCTGGTGGAGGGACCATCTCTGGAAGTGCTCAATAGGCGTCTGGATGTGGCACTTGGAGATATGATTTAGGGGTGATTATGATGGTGCTAGGCTGATGGTTGCACTAGATGATATTAAAGGTGTCTTCCAACCTTGACGATTCTGTGATATATTCTATAGAGTTAAACAACAACAACAACAACAACAACAAGACTAGATTTATATAGGGGTTTTATCCTAAAAGATTTTATAATAACGTATGGATTGAATTTCATTGATTAAACTCAACTTACTAGGTCATACATTACTTGTTCTTCCTTTCCAAGCAGTTACGTGCAGAGGATTTCAGCAAGGATAGAATTGGTTAGGGTGTTTTCATCTGCTGATCCTACATTCAACCAGGTCCCATATTTCCCTCTCTTATGATTAAATATTTTTTTTTTATTTGGTAGCTCAGAGAAGACAAATACTAAAGATAAGGTGGAAGGAGTGTGACTTCATAGTTTTGAGAAGTAGCCAGAAAAACAGCTTTGATGAAGAAAAATACAATGGAGATTGGTCTGATCTTTAGGCCACCTAGCAGGCATCATCAGAAACTGAAAGCATCAATCAATGAGCACCTAATTTTCCAATTAGGAAATTGTCATCTGTGAGTTATTGTTAAACTTTAATAGCATTATAACATTATTGATGCCCTCCTAATTGTGCCCTTAAGGCACAGTGTCTTGCCCTAATCAGTTCAAGGAAACATAGGGAGAAACTGAACCACAAGACTTTAGAAAAATGGATGGCTAGTAAAACAGCAGACCAAAACTCTTCATTATGTCAATTAGTCTGATGTTTGGAGTCTGACAAGCCACTTCTCACCTCCTCTGGGGCCTGGGAGTTTAGCACTGCAATTAAGGAACAAGTAATGCAGTTTATTGCAACATTTAGGCTCATATGAAGGTTTGTATGCCATACAACCTCAGATTTCCTCCTTTTGCCTGTCTTCTTGCCACACTGTTCATCCCAGATGAGTGATAACCTTCAACATCACACTTAAGTCCAGGGTTTTTTATGTTTTCTGTTTCCTTATTTTCCTCCTCCACACTGCGGCCCACAGCAGGCTACCTGTGATAACTCTTTGAGATGAGCCCTTGCTCATAAAATGTGGAATGTTCTTTCTCAGGAAATTATTCTTCATGAGTATTTTCTCCTACCACTGTTAAACATCTTTTTGCTAGAATCCATGCAGTAAAGCAGATCTGTAGTGTTTCATTTTCCGTGTTGGTATTTAATCATGTATCAGATACAAATGTCATGTACCACATTGGCTGGTGCTTCATCCTGCCAGAAATATGTTGCCTGACTTCTCAAAACCAAGCAGATAGATTCTTAATATTTACCATTTTATGTCTCACTTTAACAAGTACCAGTAACAGGCAGATCTTCAGTGCTCTCTTGGCGATATCAGTTGTGTATATCACAAGTGGGCAGATGCCAGAACAAAGATAGGTGTACAAGTCAAATTACCTGACATGCCCATAGCCTCTGACATGCTTATCTTAGGACATAATTGCAGGTCTGAAATTCTGCTGAACCCACTGCTACACCAAATAAATCTTCAGTGCTGTGAGTAATATCATTACTACAGATCTCTCTTAGTATATCTAGAAATTTGTGTCTGAACGTGTTAAGGAAGAGTTTGGATGTTTTCCAGGTGACCTGCATACTTATATATAGATGTATATGTCTCTTTAAAGAATACCTTACACTGTGAAGCTGACCAGAGAATCTGTGAAAATATTAAATTTATTAAGAGTGTGTTGACTGCTTTCTTTAGCTATGTGAAACTTTTATGGATGGTCCTTCAAATCTGGCTGCTGGTTGGATTCCAGATATTGCATATACCTATGTGCAGTTATAATAACACAGCTACAGGTTTTGCTGTAGGAGATACGAGGGCAGTTGCATATGACTGTGCCTGCAGCAGTGTGGATGTCCAAAATCAGACCCAAATTCCAAACCATCAGAAGATCTCAGCTACACTAGCTGTAAACCTGCAGTTTCACAGATGCAAAGCAAAATGCAACAGCCTGGTAGGTGGTTTTTATGTCTTTTGTCCTTTCAATAATCTTAATGTACTTTAAAGTACTGAAGTACATTACAGATCTTCAGACTGAAGGGTTTTAAGAAGCAGAGTTACATCAGTAGACCCAGAATATACACCTTGGAAAGAAATGTACAGAAACCACAACCATTGCATGACTGTCTGGAAGGAAGCAACATACCAATTTAGGGCAAGATCTAGAAGATGTTATATATACCTGCAAGTTCTGGTGAGTTAAGTAGAAGGACAGTACCAGAATCACCTCTGCCCAAGATGTTGCTGTCAATACCAGATTGCATAGACTCGTGTAACCAGGAATGTTTTAAAAAAACCCTAATATTTTCTAATTTTCATTATCTATGTGAACATTTGAGTCCCTGTGTATGCTGCAATAGGGCTAGAATTAGAACTGTATATTTATAATATTTCTTTATGAATGCAAACTATGATGTTATACTAAAAATATATTTCTCGGTCATGAGTTTTTTTGGTGTTTTTCTTTTATTTGGGGATAAAAAGGATTCTTTTAGTCTGTATCCTAACCAACTGTAATGTTTAGACATTTCTCAATTCTCCCTATCTACTCATCTTAATAAAATTATGAAATAATTTCAGTAATTTCTTGAAGAAGTACTTGGAAGTCATTACATCGCAGAGCAGAAATTAAAAATATTTTTGTATCATGAAGTAGTGAAATGATGTAGTGAAATTTTCTGAAAGGTTAGTGTTAAGTTCTCGAATAAGAGGGAGTAACTAACAGGAGCAGAATGGAAAGAGTAGGACAACAACTTCCGCTGTTGAAGTTATTTGAAAGTCAAAACATCAAAGTAAAGAAATAAAAATTTGAATTTAGGTAATTTTTTACTAGGAAATGAAACAAAATAAGTATTTGCACAGTACTCTTGGGCACTTGGTGTGACTCTTGGGGATGGTCTTGTGCAGTGCCAGGAGTGACTTGATGATCCTTACGGGTCCCTTCCGACTCAGTCTATTCTGTGATTCTGTAATAGACAGTCTGAGAAAGATTCTGCTTCTAGTTACCAGGTCCCTCACTTGTGTTAGTTTTGGTCTTCAAAATAGTCATGACAAGAGGCAAAAGACTGCTTCTGTCTTGTGTTATGAGAAAAGTTCCAAATTTGAGATGCAGAATTTTGTTTGCCCAACAGCATAATTCACATAACAGAAAATGTTGACCTGGTGAACCATCAGCAATCTCTCCTAGTCCTGCTTTGAAGCGTGTCTAACTTGAAAGTTTGGAATGCTGGACACACATTTCTGAAGAGCTGAATGTGTAGACACACTCTACAGCTTAGACAAAGAACCTTAATTAATTGCAATCACAGAGTGAAAGTCTTAGATAACAGCTTCACCACTCCTTTCAAGTAATCTAAGACAAGTAAAAGGCAAAAAAGAAATGTCAGAAATACTTTAGCTAACATTTTTGTCATAAAATTACTAAATATATGTTATATTACTGCATAACTTGGAGCCTTTCAGCTTCAGAGATAATGTGTATTCTGCAGGGTTTTTGAGAAGCTTGAGAAGCTCCTTCTCCCTCACACACACCATGCAAAGCAGAGCTGTTTCTACTCTGCTTCAGACCCATTTTTTTTCCTATAGTTTTTGGTTACGCTGAATATGACTGCAGAGACAAAAGTGAGCAAATTTTTAATTCTTCTTTTCCTGACTTGAATTCCCACAACCTAATGTTTTTAGTGGAAACACAAAAAGGCAAAAGCATACACTTCTTGTTAAAGAGGATTTTACATTAAGCAAGGAGGGAATCAGGGTTAGTTAACCTTTGCATTGGGGTTTTATTTGCAGTTCCTGGGGTGAGGCTGATATACCAGCACCACAGCTCCAACAAGGTGCTACTGGAGAGGGGGACAGCCTCCATCTCCTGGACCTGAGTAAGCAGATCAGAACAACTGCAGCGTGTGGTCTGTGGTCTCCTCCCTGCTGACATGCACAAGGAAGATCGAGCTGTGCTCAAATGGTTTTTAAATAAGCTGTCATAACTTGGAGTGACTCCATGTGCACTGGAGGACAGGGCTCTCAGGCATTCCAGGACTGGAGATTAAGTCTGAAAAAATCAGGATGCTACCAAACATGTACCATTGTAAGATACTGTAAAAAGGGTAGCATTATAAGATGCTTTTGTAAGGTAAGACAACTTACTCCTGAAATGCCTTTGGGAAACTACTGGCTTGTGTCCAACTCCAGCAAAGGACCTTTGGTTGTAGTGGATTGCAGGCTTCGTGCTGGTCAACCGCACACTGAGTGTGTGCACCAAGTTGTTGTCATGAATGGTGACCACCATATCTGGACTGCCTTTACCAGAATTTGTACCAGACTAAGCCTTCTTCCTGCTCCTCTCAGCTTCAGCAAAGCCTCTGCTGGACTGCTGCTTCCCTTTGTGTTGCCATGCTTTGAGGCAGGTGTGAATCAACCAGAAACTCTTTATACAGAGAATGACGGGGTCTGGAGAACAGGTATGGGAAAGAAGACTCAGTAAATTGAATTTACTGAACTGGAAGAAGGAAAACTTTAGACTGAAAATATGCCAGCAAATATCCAAGATAAAAAAGACTTCTGTTGACCGCAAGAGAATAATGTCTTCTTTCTGTCTGTTGTGATTAGGACAAGAAGTATGGACTTAAATTGCAGAAAAAAAGCTTTGCTTAGAAAGAACAAAATGTTTCTGTCAGCAGGGCAATGAAGGCTTGTAACAGATCAGTGAGTACAGCTACAAAATGTCCCTTCATGGTGGGAAATTTAAGGATATGCCAAATCAAAATCCATCAGGATGGCAAAGGTAGATACTCCTTCCTGTGTTGAAGCTTTGGACTGGAGTGCATCCCATCTGGAAGGACGTTCCAGCCTTCTGACTCTGCACAGGAAGGCAGAGACCTCTGAGTGCACACAGGTTTTTGTGGGCTTTCCAACTGGCTCCTGTGGGAGCTATGACACCGGGCAGAGAGTGCTTCACTGGGCATTGCACAGGACGCTTGTCCTGGTCAGACTGGCCTTGATCCCTCTAGCTCTTCTCCCAAACCTGTTTCTCAGTATTGTTCTGCACAAACACATCCAGTATGTCATTTCCACTGGAAGCAGAGTCCAAGGGTCAAATGTCCAGTAAACAAGGCCAAGGAGTTGCTCTCCCTCTCTGTCTGAGAAGGGTGAGGTCTGAACCTTGGTGTTCTCCAGCTGCAGATGGAATTAAACCTCAGGCTCCCCCTTGTTGGATGAACTCTCTACATGCAATCCTAGGTCTCCAAACCATTTTCACCCTCAGTGGCTTTGATGAATTCAGATGTATGACAGTGGTTATGAAACATATAGCACCACATACAAGCTCTGAAGAATGCCTAATTTTCTTGGAATACTTTTCTTAGAATACTTTACTTTTCTGAGCCTATGTCATTTCCCACCTAAATGTAAAAAAACCTTCAAAAGGTTTCCCAGGTTACCTTTCTATCCATAAATTCAGCACACTGTGATACAGGTTAGGGGTCTGGTCTTGGTGCCTGTAGTTTGTCTTCTCCCTCGGCAGTTTGAGTTCTGCACTGCCCAGCCTTGAGGATTTGGGGGTAAGCAGCTTAGATGTCTAAATAATATATGGATCAGTGTACAGGGCCTTTCATGTAGAGTCTGTGTTGCAGGCAACAGTAGCACTCTAATGCAGGCATTCAGGAATTCTGGGTTTGCTCATGTCTGCTGCTTTGCTTGTTGCCTTTATGTGATTGTGTGGGTTTTTCCTTGGCAGAGAGCACTGCGTTAGAGATGATGTATTAGAAATGATGCAACTTCTTCAATCATTCGAAAAAATTCCTGAAATTCTTGCCCTTATCTAGTATAGCACACAGTATATTTCAGCAAAGAGCTCCTGGAAGAGGAGCTGGGAGTGTTTGTGGCTGGGTGATGGCCTGTTTCCAAGGGCAAGCATCCAAGGTGTTCTTCCTCCCCGCGACTGCACAGAGGCACGGCAAAGGAATGCCTTGATTCTGGTCTGAGGTCAAGAGGCCTCTTGAATACATACCTCGGTGTAACAAAATTCCTAGATTTTTGTCCCAAATCTGTATGCAATAGTCATTTAATGCTAAAAATGTGGTCATGAATATCAGGAAAATTTATCTGGGAAGAATGTTCAGTCCTCCCATACATCCACATATTTCACTGTCTGTGTATTTCCTGGACCCAACGTTTCCTTTGGTCAAACTTTACTTCAGAAGTTAGTAACTATTAAAACTGTCCACCTTTCCCCCATCCTTTTTCATAAGACATTGAATTCCTGTGGCTAATTTTTTCCTTGCTTTCACTCTGACAGTATGATTTATTCCAATATTTTTACATTAAGTCGTGGGTCCAAATCACGTCCATTACTGCTAAAATGAAGTGGTAAGAGTACAGGGGAAAATTAACCAATGAGGTGAGTAAACACACTTCAGTGGTGATGCTCACGATGCTTTTGGAAAGACAAAACATGAATCAAGAGGATGACTGTGTATCTGAGCTTAAAGAGTGTTGATTTAAAAGACATGTTTGAAAACAGGCGATGCTTTCTACAAATATGGGATGTGATAGTGGCAAAAGTGATATAGGACCAACTTTTCCAAGTCCAAGAAAAGTAGGGGTTACAAAAATATGTATATTTTTAGAATAATTGATGGTCTTTATTATTCTCTGTAGCTGTTCTCTGTAGCTATGATTATTAAAGTAAATCAGGTCAATTAGAAATACTTCATTTGTATTTTTCACTGTTTGAAAGCAAGAGAGAAGAGAAGAGAATGCAAGGACAGAAAAATAAAAAAGTTCTTTATAAATCTAAATGCGAACACATGGGAGTTTTCTGCTGTTTTGAGGTGAGCTAGTCAAAATCAGTTTTACTATAAAGAAGGGCTGAGGGAGAGGGACATGTGCTTGTGGGTATATAATCTCATCTCCAACATCTTTTCATCTGCAAAATATGGAGCTGAAACAAATGACAACCTCCTGACATCCGATTCATCATACCACACTTGCAGTGTTATCAATGAAGAAGGGGGGGTTAAGAATGTTAATACATAACAGAAAGACCAAGGTAGGTAGTGAAACCTATTTAGTGTACCCATCAGAAGCAAGAATAATAGCTGGCTTTGTTTTAAACCCACAGACTTAGAAAAGTGAGTCATGACATGAGTTTTAACAGCGAAGGTAAGGTGCCTTTTCATGGCAAGAAGAAATACATAAGATACTTAAAATACTTACATGCAGTAACACAGTTTATCATCTTGATTGGTAAGTTTGGCCATATAACTTGAGCTTGCCTCTGGATGTACAAAGGAAGTGTCAATGACTGACACAAGAGTAATGAGAGCAACAAGAGGCAGAGCCCCAGGGTTACAGGAGAGAAATGCACTTCCCAATGAGCTGCGGGTTATTCCAGGAAGGTAAACTGACAATCAGTCCCTGCATTTTACAGTACATTTAAAGCACAGAACTCCCACCACTACATTTTGCAGAAGCCCATCACTGGTTCTATGCTGATTTGTGGGTCAGGGTTAATGATAATATCTTCTCCAGTGATGGCTGAAACCAATGGATATATTTCAGCAGATCCATTCTTCTCTGGTTCAGTTTTGCTGTCTGAACCAAAGGCTCCTGTATCTCAGGAGATTCTGCTGCCTTCCTAATCATGACTGCTTTAATTTATTCTTTGAAGAGCAAAATCTGCCACAGGACTAATTTGGGATTTTGGTGGCTCAGAGGTAACAAAGGGTGATCTGGTCAAATGCCTCCATCTGAGAGTCTTGGAGGCTGGAGGATTCACCATTACCTGTGTCTGGCTGGCTCAGGAGGTGTTCAGAGGAAGTGCGGAAAGGCTATACTCCAAAGACCTGGTTAAAAATCCATAACTTGCATGCTCTCTCCTTTTCTTGATCTTCATGTATGAGGTGTAGCATTATGCACTGATAGAAAACAGCGACTTCCATGGTCTTTTGTAGAGTAGATCCATATCACATAAGTATCTAGAACACCAGTGGGTCATAGACTGACACACCTCTCTGGACCTACCAGCACATCTGGAAAGTGCAGAGCTCTGTGTTTGTGACAGCTCTTTAAAATGTACATCTTACATTAGAAAATGTAAAACATTATATACAAACACTGTGACAGTTTATTATATGTAAATTTTGAAGAGCATGACATTACTAACTTAACCCAAACACTTTTCACAGTAAAATGGCAAAGCATTTTTCAGTATTTAATTGTACCCATTGTTCTGTCTTCTGAATTCTTTTTTTTAATTAAAGGAACATTTTAATTCAAGCCCTTAAAATGTATTTATTGTGATTGATAATCAATACAAGATGACATTTTCAACAAGGAAAAAACACTTCCCATCTGGTGGGAGGAGAAAAAATACATTGTTAGACTAAAATATATCTTGTAGTCACACCCATAGACATGTATCCAGTAAAACAGGAGAAAACACTTCCTAATGGAAGTAAGAATTCTGGCTAGAAGTGACTTCAAGTGCACATACCTCCAGCAAACATGTTCTTGATTTATAGAATATAGACCACACTTATTAATATTGCCAAGTTCAATAAATTGTAAGGGATTACATGTCAATTTGTTAAATGTAACATATTTTAAATAGTGCTTAATGATATTTTTATTTATGCAAGGCTGAATGAAATGGAGATCTGGTTCTCCTTTTGGCTGCAGCAGTCACAGCGAGAGTCAGAGGCATGCATACAAATCAACTGCAAAGAAACCACTGATGGGGTGTTTTCCTGCCTGAAGATGGGAATCTGTTCATGCTTATAAGAGTCGAATTAAAGATATAGCACATTGAAGTTTGGCCACAAGCACAGCTGCACCATGAGTGTGTTTTCGGGTTCTTGTTTACAGTTCAGAAATGATCCAGTGATATGCTGCAGGGCTTGTTGGAATCTGAGCTAGAGGTTCCTTGGGCTGAGCCCAAACTGGGCAGCACTGGGCAGAAGAGAAAAATTAATAGGATTTTAATTTTCGGGTTTTTTTCTTTTTTTTTATATATATTTGGAGAGCTGTGGAAACACTTGTACTTGTGGAAGTACTACTGATCTTCAATATTTAGGATCTAGAAATTAAGGAGAAGTTGTTAAGAATTTAATTTTCACTTTTATTTGGTGTAAGAAAGATACTCTTTCCTTTGTTTTTTTGAAAGATCATAGCAAGAAAGCAGCGCTTAAAAACTTTCAGGGGTGCAGTGAGAGTAGCTTCAGGAAAAAATGTTATTTCAAGTCTGGTTTTAGGATACATCAAAAACCAGAAGTAACATCAAATGTGTCTTGATATTTTTCCATTAACATATTTTTAATTGAGTAGTTATATGAATATCTCTGATCTTCTTCAGACCATGTTACGTTCTCCTGTATGTGACACATTTTGCATGGTCAAGGATTCTGCATACCTACTGCACAGCTGACGATTTCCAGACTTACTGGCTGCACCCTCAAAGAGATGCAGTGTGATTCTATTGGGCTGGGTGACTAGGAAATTCCAGAATTTCAGGGGCAATGTGAATGGAAACCAAAGCAGATCAGGTCTGGGTTGCGGGAAACATTTTGCAATAGCCACAATCAGGAAATCATGCTTTATTTTCCAAACTATTGTCAAACACTGCTGCAGACTACCTCTCAATGGCATTTACAAACAGGGCTGACAGTGGTGGATTTCTACTAACATTTCTAGTCATTTCTAGATTAGAAATGTCTCCTTAGTTCAGTGATAAAACTGTGAAGCTGCAGTCATGTCCTGATGCGATGAAACCATGTTTGCCATTCTTATTTGAACACAGCTGCAACTAGTATCCATAATTCAAATTAAGTGCTATTTAGGAGGGTGTTTGGAAACACGATTAGTGTTCCAGGATTGAGATTTATTGTTTCCAGATTGGTGGTGACTTTTCCTTTATAGTTTTAACAATTTAGGGTAATTGAGACAAAATGTCAAGTGGAGAATTTAGTATTTAAAAATGTCTGAATAGAACAAGCAAGAAAACTCAGATTTACTTGGCTAAGTCTGACTTTGCAAGCTCACCTCTTTATCAACTTTGCAAGATGTTTTTTTTTGCAGGGTAATGGTGAGTGCCCACATTTTCCCCAGGGGTCTCAATGGTACACCTCTGCAGAATGACTGACAAACTAGAACACAGTTTGCCACAGTGAGCGTCCAATCCAGACATGGTCTGTCCTGGTGTCATGCCTGCCTTTCACACATACCTCTTGTCCAACTGTGAGCAAGTCATGAGGGGCAGGAATCACCTCACCTTCTTTTGCTCATCTAGAAAGTATTCATGTAGTCTTAACTGGCCACCAAAGAGAGGCAGGTAGTTCCTTGGAAATACTTATGCCCTCCTCAGGTATCTGCCTCAGACAGTCATGATCAGTCACTCCTGCAACACCTGTCAAATGAGCCCCATCTAACTTACACCAGATTTCACTCTTTGAAAAAGCTAAAGACCAAGTCTGTAAACTTGATTTTCCCACATGGAGCAAGAAGACCAGCTGTCTATTGCACAGGTTCAACCAACTCTTCGACAAAAAAAGAGTGCTCTGATCTTGAGTCCTACTGCATCTGTCCTGAAAGGTTATTGTAGCTTGAACCTCTGTCCAGGATAAACGAGTGGGAATGCAGATAGTGAGAATGAAATTGCTTGCTGAAAATAAATTGTTTGTGTAAAAGGCATGGAAAATCAAGTGGCAGTTGTCCAATCTGTGTAGGTAACGCGAGGTCTTTGCTGAGGAGCTGGATAGAAGTCCTGTCCCACTTACGGCCACTGCATGGTGAATGGGCAATGGATTGAGCCACATTCTCACCACACACACACACACACAGTGTGGATACCAGAAAGAAAAATGGGAGTGAGGGTCTAGGCATAGATCTAGACAGCTCAAAAAGAGATGCTCTAAAATGGTCTCCCAGCAGTAAAATGCTCTGTGCATTGTCTGGGGGTAAAGTGTCCTGATGAGGCATGAGGCAGCAACAGATGTGTAAGGAAAAAAAGCTCTTATATATTCCAAGGCAAACAATTAGCAGAAGTCCCTACTGCAGCCAGAAAGAAGAAATTAATCTTTCTGGTATCTGTGTTTGGTTATTTGGGCAAGATGGAAAAAGATGGAAATATTCAAGAAGTCAAGTTTGGATGAAAATGTATCTGCAAATCTACTTCCCCTGGCTACATTGGAGATTAATTATAATTGCAAAATGTGTATTTTTGTGGTTTACTCTTTGCCCTGTTTGAAAATAATTCAGAAAGTAAATGTGCTGTAATTTCTAAAGAAGAAGACACAAGCAAAAGATGTTTATAAAAATTTACTGTGTTGTTTTTTCCACAGTGACCTTGGGCTGTAACGGTCAATGATATTGTATAAATATTTGTTTGTCGGATTAACATCTTCATCTGATTTGCAGCCCCTTCTGATAGGGGAGGAGAAAGAGTCTCAGCAGGCTCTTCAGCGCCATTTGCCCAGGGAACAAAGCCCTTTTTTCTGTCAGGGTTTATTCATTAGCAGAGTTTGATGGCTGGCTGGTATTCACCAGTCAAAGATGTGAGAAGAAGACCTTATAGTGGAGCTGGAGTTCCTTGTGAGTGTGTGTAGGAGCTTGGGTCAGGGTGAGGTGGCCAAGAGGGAGGCATAGGCTTTCACGTGTCTTAGTTTCCATGTGCACAGCTGTGATCAGCTTTGCCAAAACCTTTACTCATGAGTGTGCCAGAGAGAACGCTCACAATGCAAGCCTGATGCTACTGAGCTGCCCGTTCCATCTCTCATGGCAAAGGTGCAGTTGTGACCATTTGAATATTTCCTGGTTTACTTTCCAGGGTACGCTACCATCTTTCTAAGTAATAGTTCTGCCCAGTTCTGCTCTCTGCCTGTGTGATTGAAGCTTAGAGGTGAAGGGGAGAGAGCACGGCCTGGCACAGAGAGCCCTCTCTGCGAGTACCTGCATGCAGGAGTGCACACATCCACATCTTCAGCAATCATTCCCCACTTATCTGTGAAAATAGAAACCTTTGGCACAAGTGTTTATGAAAGCAAATAAAGAAGCTAAATTACACTCAAGCAAAGTGGCTTTAAGTGTGGTGACAGAACTGGAAGGGACCTTACTGGGTTACTAAGTTGAGTCTCTTCAAGGTCACTGGCAACTGCTTGTTATAATTCCTTTCTCCACTTACGAAGTTCAGTTTTGAAAGGCTACATTTATAAACCTCCTCTATGCCTGCTAGAAGTCTTAGCAGAGCCTTTTTGCTCCTCTTTGCTCATACCACAAGCAATGGTCATGCTCTCTAGGATTTTCCAAGCACTGCCAAGGAGTTATTTGAAAGACAGTTACTTTAAATATGTTTTCTTACTTGAACAGATTATATTTCCTCCTGTTCTTCATGTAAGATTCCCCACTGATTTTGGCTTCTCTACTTCTGTAAAGATAACAGAATTGAGCTATTTTAGGCCGGAAATAATCTTTCCTCTTTGAAGGAATTTCTTTCCACTGTAGAAGAGACTTGTTCCCCCTGTTGTATTGGCTAGCAGTTGTGCCAGCTGTAATTTCCCCTGGAAACAAAACCACACAAAACCTTGTACCTCTGCAAAGAAACTTTCTTTACTTATTTGCTAGCATGAGAGATGCTTTTGACTTGCAACCAGGAGTTGAAATGATTGTTTAAAATGGCTGTGATGCAAGTTGTGAGGATGGCTCTCAGAAGGGTCTGAAGTATGAGGGGATGCTCAAGGTCTTTTGTATGTGCTGCTTGGAAGGGGCTGCATTCTTTGTACCATCTCACTTATCCGTAAATCTAGGAACACGGCTGCTTAAACAGTGCTGTTGCTGCAGACTGAATTTAGCCCTAATTTTTATGGAGATTTCACTAGTTAGCCTAGCTAAAATGACATCTTGGTAAATATTTCAAGGACTAGATCATAGTGGAAAGAAAGCTAAAGGCGTATTTGATTTTATAAAGCTGAATAATTTTCCATCATTTAATGGGTATCTTCATTATCTCACAGCTTTTGCTGCTCATCGATGTATGACATTATTTACTGGAAAGTAATGGCACCATTTACCAGAAAGAATGTTTAATTTGCATTGTTTTCATCCATTTTATAAAATTGACTGTTCATCTTTAGCATTGTGCCTTTCATGAAGCCTTGCCAGAGGAACAAGAAATCTATCTCATCAGACAGCCGTGAGGCACCTGATATAATTAGAGGGTGGTACTATCATCACCATCACATCCAGTGATAAATGAGTCCATTTCACAAAGCCACAGAGCTGGTGCTGCTTGCATGACACCAACAAGCATATGAATGAACAAGGGAGGCTCATGTCCTGGCTTGGAGTTCATTTAGGAATCAGTTTACTATGTGTCTGACAAGGGTGATAGGGAAACATCCAAGGACAGTGCAATAAAGTACATAAATCTGAAATTTGTCCTGGAGACCTTGAATACGATCACAGCTAGGTATTGCCCAATAAAAAACCTGAGCATTTTGGGACATGTCCACCTTCTTGGATGAGCCCAAGTCAACAGATCAAACTGTCCACCACCCTTCTCTGAAGCTAAGGGAAACAGACACAGTAGGGGAAACCGCCAAATCAGCAATGTGCAGCTTTTATAATCATCTGACAAACCTCCGGGTTGTCCCCATTGCCTGGAGGACAATGATGTTTGGGAGGATGAGAAGGCAGATTTTACTTTCCTTCTCTATTACAGATAAATTCACATTAACACATGAACCGCAATGTCCATGTAGCATGAGGTAAGCATGAGCTTCAGCTGAAAAATTGCTCTACAAACAAAGCCTGAGCAGGAGAAGAAATGACAGTGATGCAAAGAGCCTGATCCCAGCCCTTATGAAGTTAGTGAAAGGGTTTGGAACTTCCAGGCTGTGGATCCACCTACCTGGGGGCAGGCCATCGTTAAATTTTGGCCTAAATGACCTTAGAGGTCTTTTTTGACCTAAATAATTCAGTGATTCTGTAAATTATCCAAGAATCTTGGCAGCTGCCTCATTAAGCCTGTTAAGGGAAAACTTCATGGCTTTTACGTTTTCTGTCGGTTTAGTTTTTGTCTGAGCTTAACTAAATTCCAAGTATTACCAATTTTCATCTATAGCAGGAGTTTGAATAGTTCTGCAAGTAGAGGAGTGTGCCAATCCCAGTTGCTGGGAACCCAAAAGTTCAGGTTTAGCAGCAACTGCAAAAAATCCAAAACCTAAAGGCAGGAAATAATTATAGTAAATTTCAATCAAAAAGTTAATATTTTCAAATATATGAGTATATAAAACCAGAATTTGGCATGTGATTTGTCCTACACTCAGCTGCCACATCTATGTAACTACAGTAGACATATCAAATATGTGGGTCATCCATTACCTGTCTTATATTGGATCTCAACTTTGAACTGCTGATGCAAATCAGAAAATACTAGTCTAATATCAAATACAATCATTTTAATTTTAATTGTAACCTGCAGAGGTGCCTGCCACATCCAGGTGTGAGGTGATGGAGCTGTGTAGCTGCACGGTCACTGCCCCCTCATATCACACAGAGCACGTCTCGTGGTAAACAGATGCAACAGGGCTGGGGAGGGGGATATTCTGGAAAGACCTTTCCAGACTGAAGTGATAGATAATTTTCTTATAATTAGAAACAGAATCTGTCCTGTACACAGACTGCGTATTGCTAGTGACTCCAAGTGTTTATGAAGAACTTGCTGTCTCAAGGATAAAGGCCTTTCAATATTTCTTTCTGGATAAAAAATAATGATTAAATATTTATAATGGTACAAAGTCTCATTTTTCAGAATCTACATTCATGTATTATTTCAACTTTTGTTACAGGCCTAAGTAAATATTTTATTAGACCTTAAGTTCACACCTGAGAACTTGACATTTTGGTTTTCATTGGGATATACAAAGTAATTATTTTTACAACTGGCTAGAGAGATATAGTACAATTATTACTGTTCAGGGAGCTGTTTTATAATGTTGGTTTCCTTACTGAAATCAGTGTAGCTATTTTTTGGGGGCCATTTTTGGACTTTTAATCGAAGCAGGTTAGCTTTGTGTGGTATAAATCACTTGTAATGGAAACAGTATTTGCACGCAGCGTAGAGCACGATGGGCACAAATTCTAGAGGACCTAATTTTTGAACTATTAATATGTGAACTGCATGAACAAGTATTGACTGCTCGTACTCTGCACTCTGTATACTTTAAAAAGCCTTAATTACAATACTTGCTTCATCTATTCTAGTTTGCATTTTCAAATTCTGTATGCAAATGCAATTCAGTTGGACAGTTCTGAATAAAAGAGTAAGTGAAGATGGCATGTACATTCACTATGGCCCATGTTTTAAAATATCTTAAAGTTCTTAAAAAGTGTTGTTTTCAGTAAAGAGTCATCTTTCCTGGTTTTGGGCTCATTCACTGAGCATTTCATGCTTTACTGCATCTCTATGTAGAAATTTAAATATTAAATTTAATTAATGTATCTACATTAAATTATACTTAATATAGATATTTTAAAAATATTCCTCTGCCATGCCGTAATTTTCCAGGTTATCAGGAGAATTTTCCTATCCATCCTGTGGAGGATGGGATGCTACTACTACTGCTCCTGCATCAGTGAGTGCTGCTGGTTGACACAGGCTCTGTAAATATTCTCTAGAGATAGAGGCAATCGAGAGTTATTCAGGCTCTTGCTCTGACTTCACTGCTGCACTATGTAGAAGACAAATCCAGAAAAGTCAAAGGTGTGTTTGACAGGTCTTCATCAGCAAAAGACCTTGTGCAATTCAAACACATTTTTCCTTATGGAGGTAAATGTGTCAGCCAATGGAGCAAACAATAAAGATCAAAAAAGCTCAAATATCAACCAGTCCTACGGATCAAAGAAAAAAATCCTGAAAACATCTAAAGCAAAATCCAAATACTCATTCACTTTTAAAGTCTGCCTATGTTTTGAATACAGACACTGGATACAAGTTTGGGACTAGAAAGTCGTAATACCTTGACATTTTTGATCAGATGGACCATCTTTCTGAAATATGAGACTATTAATTTAGGGCAGGAATTATGTATTTTACCCTCTGCTGTCTGGTGGTGCCAGCAAGTATTTTCCAACCAAAGCCTACACCTGAAAGAAAGCAGTAATGGTCAGGAACAGCAGATCTAACTGCATGTGTTCCTGGGACTTCTCTGGAGCTTCTAGTCCAACCAGCTGTTTGCTTGAGTACAGCTACTTGAAAACAATTCACATGAATTTGGTCTGAGAATTATATGTTATCCCTGGTGCTAGGCAGAATAGCAGGTTTCTTACAGTCCTCTAGGACCTGGATCCAAGTGGAAATTGGCTCGACATTCACTCGGATCACATAATGAAATATGTTTTGAAACTGCATTTTAAAACAAGCAAACTACTCTGAGGATGGGAGTACTTACCGTCTCATACTTTAATATATTAATTACATTCATTTGTCATCACTTGAACCTAAATACCCTGTACTACATTAAAGTTGCCAAAATCCCATTCCCCTCTCACAACTGAATATCCAGAAGTAATCTCTTTAAAGGAAAATCATGTGAGAAACTTTCAGAGTCCCACAAGTTCCTGGGGCAACAAAGGTGAAGAGGGGGAGAGACTGCAGTAGGTCTTTGATGCATGAAATTGCTGCAGTGCTGCAGGAACAAGAATGGTAGAGTTAGACTTGGATGCACTGTTATTGTCTTCAGGAAAGCAGTGGCAGTCAGTGCCATGAGACCATCTGTGCTAAACTCCTGCCAGGCACCATCCATGGGATAACAGGTTCTTGTGATGCTAAAACTGTTTCCCAGAACACACACACAAGATTGCTCATCAGCTTTTATTTGAATAATTTATCAGATGACACATTGCCTGTGTCTATTCTTTCTCTGACCCTAATATTTTCCACTTTTGGCCCTGCAAAAGTGTCTAAGACTGGGCTAACTTGCCATGTATGCAAAACTGAGGAACCTGCCCTGCCACTGCCTACTTGGTGTGGCATCAGGGGGAGAAATTCAGGCACACTACTGCTTTGCCACTTAGTAAATAAACCAACTGGAGTCAGCCATTTCTACAGCTTTCTTTGGAAGCTGTCTGCCCATGTTTGCATGAAAGGCTTTGGGGCAAAAAAGTGGCTGTGCGCATGAACATCTGTGTTTCACTCCTTGCCCCTATTCCTGGCACTGAAACTCAGCACACTGCTGGGAAGACCCTGCACAGGCTGGCTTCTGTGAGAGACCATCTCATTCCAGCAACATCCCCCTCCTCTCACAGGCCACCTTGATCTCCATCACTCCCAGAAGACTTCCCAGGGCAGATCCCTTCTCATGTCTCCATGCCTGTAGCCTGGTAAACGCATGTCCTTCCATAAGTCCAACAGTGTAATACCTACCAGTTTTTCTCAGTAATTTTTATGGCTTTAGCACTGGCCTCAGGCTCACAGATGAGTTGGAAGAGCAAAGCTCCTGCACTCCTGTTGGTTTTCTGTAGAGGTTCAGCAGAGCTTGCAGAAGGGGTAGCTCTGATAAGGTCCTTTGCACTGTGGCTTCTGACACACATTTGAATGTGCTGTATGTACACAAGCCTCAGGCTTACAGGGAAGCACCTTCCCATCTATTTCACCTCTGTCCCTCTTTTTTCAGTCAAGTATCCAGCAAAGAGTATCCCATAAATAGGTCTGTTCACCATCATGTTGCTCAGCTCATATTTACTTATGCCATATTCATATTGCATATGTATCATCCTAATTGTTTCATAATGTTGTATAAATTGGCCAGTACAATCAGGAATGCTGGATTGCATTAAGCAAAGTCTTTTTGACATGTACCGGAATATTAGTTCCATATGATAAAATTCATAAAATACAATCTAGATGCCAATGAGATTAGGAAAATGGGCTCTTTTCCACTTACCTAAATACTGGAAAGATACACAAGTTGTTAGCTTTATATGAAACTAATGATCCCTTGAGGCTCTGGCAAAGGATTTAGGAAGTGGGTAAAAATTAATAAATAGTATATAAAGAGACACAGTCTCACCTCCCACCCTTGTACACTCCTTATTATACAAACACACCCTCTGAAGAGCACTGAAACTCTCTGAGGTCAAGGCACAGAGACCCCATGAAACACACTGGGCGCATTAACATTGTGGCTGTTCATTGCACCCCATATGAAGTCTGAACTGGCATCCCCAGCCTGAAATGCTCCCAGATTCAGGAGATGCTCAGCTACACAGTTTTGCAGTATAAGTCTGAAATTTTGAACATTCAACTAGGAGGGGGAATTGAGGCAATATGTAGGGGAAGAGCGGCAAGAAAACAAATTGCCTTATTCCTAATGCATCTGTTCCTGATGCAATGAGGAAAAGCCCCTGGCCAAAGCAGTCCTAAAAGGCACAGGTCATGTTTGACAATATCATTGCTCCTGACCCTTCCATGGGGCAGTGGAAGAACAGGTTCATGCCTCACATATGCATGGACCAAGCAGCAGATCTGGCTGGAAGGATTAAAAAGCATATGAGATACAATGGCAAAATGCCCTTTTCTTGCACTTCCTAGGGTGGCAAAATGAACCCTACCAAGCAGACTTCATTTCCTTTCATCCTGGGCAAGCACTGCTCTAGCTATTACAGAAGAACACAAGAGCGATAACTGAGGGCTTTATGGATTATGATTGATGAGTATTTTAGCTCTGGAACCCAAGGATCTGTCTGCATATTCTGAAAGAGACAAAACTGATATTTCTTTAAAGTTGTCTAAGCTGGCTTGGCTAGCAAGAGAATTCTACTATTGGTTTTGTTTAAAGAAAAGTGAGGTATTAATAGGTTTGGGTTATAAATAAGGCATTGTACAGACAGCTTCCTCATAGTGGAAGAGGGAGACTGAGAAAATTCAACTGGCTGAGAAAAGTTTTAAAAGGGAAGTCAGGGGAAAAGCTTTACTCTTGTAGTAGAGATTTGTTGAGAAACATGTTAATTTCAGGAAACTTTGCCACAAAAATCTGTTTCAATTCATTCAAAATGGATGGTGCTGAAGAGAAATCGATTGCAGCCCCATGTCTCAGCCTGCCTTAGTTCTCCCACAATGACAGGAATAAAAGGCTATTTTTTACCTCAGTCCACAGAAATGAGTCAGTGCATTCAAGGAATAGCTCTGATGAGGAATCCTGGGCCAGTTTACATGGCTACCTCTTAGAGCAGAATTGATTGTTATTAGAAAGTCAGTATTGTTCCAGTATCAAATAACTGAGATCATCTTGAAGGAAAATTCAGTTAGGAGAAACTAAACGCCACATTCGTTTTCTTTAACTCTGAGCCATTTAGAGCAAACTCTGTAGTGTAAATGTTCCGTCTTCAAGGGGTTCTCAGATTCTAGAATACAATCAGCACCAACTTCAGTATTGACCCTTGGCCTGATTTTTAAAAAGTATAAATACACATCAAACAGATTTCAAGTCCTTCCATTGTAGCAAATATAATTTATTTTTAAGTGAGAAATATAATTAGTATTGCTAGCCCCGCTGGTTTCCCAGAATAGAATATGAGCTGCATATAGATAATTCCATGAAAACACTACTGGAAATTCAAATACGTGTCTAATCTTTATGTCTGGCAACCTACACTACATTGGTTGGTACCAGTGAAGCATAGTATAGCATTTACTTCCAAAGGAAATTAAGCCAAGAAAAAGAGTGCCATTTAGTTCAGAGGAAAGATGTTCATACATTTTTATACTTTAAGTGACTCCATTTGAGAGCTTGGAAAATTAAAAGGGCACTCAGCCAAAAATAGCTCAATGTAATTCTACTGAATGCAGGCTAAATAAGGATCAGCCTTATCTAACTTCTCAGAGGTACATTAACCAGAGACACTGTATAAAGTTCCAGAACTATCATTTGCCTAAAAGGGATTAGGGGATAACCAAAGTGAAGAAAACCAATTTATTCATAATGTGAAACAACAGGTCATAGAAACTAGCTCAAGATAGTTCCAAGAGAGAGAGCAAGAGCAAAACAAGAGTAGTGTCCATTTGTTTAAAAAGGGATGAAATAGTTCTATGTTGAATCACTGGACAAAATGCTCTGGTTTAAGCTGAAACTATTTTCAGGTGTATAATTTGTGTAGGGAAAGGAAATTCTAACAATCTGCTTATAGTAAGGTAAAAACAAGGAACTGTCATCTACTCCTTTATGACTAATAACTCACCCAGAGAGGGAGCTAAATGTCACATGTTAATGGGTTTGGTCCCCCAGAGCAAGGATGGGGAGCTCAGCTGGGACCAGAGCCCAGCAGGTCACTCTCCAGCCTACCAGTTTCCTTCCCATGCTGGCACCTCTGAATTGTTCTCCATCCTCTTGCCTGTCAGCTCAGCCCCTGGATGAGCTGCTCCTTTGCCATCACTTGCCACAGAATTAATATCTTTACTGATTTTTACTAGTGGTTCCTCTTCAGAACAGAAGGGAATGAGTCATTTTGTTGGGTTGTATAAAATTCAGCTTTTGCATATATGAGAATTTTAATTGAAAAGGAGCAGTTTATTTGATATTTTCATGTCTACTGATTTAACGTTCATTTGCCACCTGGGGAAAATGTTTACTTTTATACTGACAATGAAAACATGCTATTGTCCTTATATTTTTTTTTTTTTATGAAAGACATTTTTTGCCCTTAAAGGAGCAAGATTTCACTTGCTTGGACTTTTAGACTGTCTATACCCATTGCCACATGAGGAAATGATCTGATTTAACTTAGAAAGAAATTATTAGGGAGCCATTTGCTGAGTTACAACAAAATAGAGAAGCAAGGGAAATGTGATAAGCATCACATCTCTTAATGCATAAACAGCACACTACTAAGTTCTTCTTCATGAAGGGTCAGGTATTTAAAGGTAAAAGGATACTCCATGGGCAAAAATGTCTATTTTATAGAAAAGAAAGAGTCAAAAATGAAGATTCAGAAACATTTTTATGAGGCATTACCATACAGAATATGACTTCCAAGTTTGATGATAATTTATGTTAAAACAATATGAAGTCACTAGGGCTATCTTTTCAATCATATTTGCAGTATTATTCCTCATCTCTGCAGACTGTGATCAAAAAATGCTCACAACGTGAGCATTTACGGAGCATGGCAGCTCTGTATAATTCTATAAATATCTGAACAGTTTATACATTTTTCTTATATAATACATAGTCTGGCGATGGAGAAAGTAATTATTGTAATTTCTAGTAATCAGAAGTGTAGCAAGAGTTACCCATGAAGTAATGATTTTATTTAGAAAAAAAATTGCAAATTGTAAAGGCAGAAGCACTTTCAGTATTTAGTTTGATCTATGTATGCCTGGAGGTCTGAGAATGTCAACGTATTGTTTCAGAAAACAACAACATCTTGGATACACAAAGATGTGTCGTTTATTAAAATGCTTTTATTTAATGACTTCAAGAGTAGAAAATTCCATCGTGTCTAGGTCAGTATTAGTAACTCCTCATCATCCCTTTTAAAAAATGTCACTTTTTAAATGTTTGACTGTGTCTAGGCCAGTTTCTAACAAATTGATTTTTCAGTATGAAAAATTGCATCTCCACTTGGCAGTTGCAAACCATGTAGGTTCTTTGTTTAATTGTGTCATGGTCACGTTGGATCTTCTACCTACAGCTCATATGCAATAATTTACCTGATGCCTTTTCTTTTTCACTGTATCAGTGAAGTATCATCAGATATAATTTGACATCAGGTAACATGAAGTACACACTATAGAGAGGAAGAGGTTTTTCTCCTTGGAATGCATATGAAATCTTCACTTCTAAACAGAATAAGAGGTTTGCCACCAATTTCAATGAAGCAGGACTTAAATCAGAGAGGTTTTATACATAAGCAAGGGAGAGAAAGGCTGGGATGCAAAGGAGGGCTCTGTGAGTAAGGCTAAGCACACATTTGCTGGGATCAAATGGTTACAGCATTCTGCCAACCACAGCAAAAGCCTGAACTGTGTGTTCCTTGTTATCCAAAGCCTTGGTGCCCTTGGTTAACAGGATGTGACTGAGTTACTGCGATGAAGAAATAAGTTAAGCTTTTGGTGACTCCAAGGCAAACAGACCAATGAAGTAACTGTGAAAGTGACTGCAACTCTTTTGGATTACAGTGCTATGATTTGCCTAGAAGACTCAGGAAGCACTTGGGTTATGATGACGATGATGATACAAGCAGGTTTTGGTTGATAAGAAGTCATCTGAACACAAGCTAGATAGAACCAGTTGGGTACACACGATTGTTCGACGCAGGACTGAAAGTATTCGTACGGCTGTCAAAAAATCATTAGATACTTTTTCTCTCTAATTAGATAGAGTAATATATTAGGAGGAAGATGTTTCCCCTGGAACAGTGACAACCACTAATACTGAATCTTCAGTGAACAAAGATTTTTCCTGAGCCAAATATACCTGTTATTGGACCAGGCAAACTATGTAACCTTAGGGTGTCTGCAGTGTCTTCAATGTGCTTTACTAGACCATGAAATCTAAGGACTCCAAGTAAATTTTACTTCCATAAAAATGAAATTGAAATAATATTCTTCCAGAAATGTTTTCTGATTCTTTTCTAGCCAAAATGGACCTAGCCTGGGTTGGGCAAATAGTGCCCACTTGGCTTAGAGAGGGCTAGAAGAAACTAAGGAGAAGAGGAAAGAAGCAGAACACATGGAGCCAACTCCTGCCAAACCAAAGTGAAGCACACAGCAGGAAGGAGGACAGCAGTTGGCAAAGCTGATTGAAAAATCAGTCATCTGAGATTAACTTTATATGCATCCCTTGACTTCAAAGGGAAAGTCCTAGCTCCTTTGGAAATGGTAAAACCTTTTTTTAAAGGCAACATTTCAAATATAAAATATTTTTCTGAAACCAAATATTCCATTTTACAAATATTGCAACCAAATAAAATATTGTGATGTTCTCAAAACCCTCTTCCTTTTTTTTTATCCAGCAAGAACCACTCACAAAATTCAACCAAATTCACAAATAGATGAGTACTTCCTAAATTATTCTTCAGAAAAAAAAAAAAAACCTGCTTAATTTTAACCAAATATTCTAGTGCCATTTAACAGGGAAGAAGGGGTCAACTGTTCTGCCCTGTACAGCAGAAGGAAAGCAAGTGCCAGTGGAAAGCTGCTTTTGCTGTTGCAGGGCTTGTGAAAGAGATGTCTTCTCTCACGCTACATAAATAGGTTCTGATCCCTTCTGGGAGGCTGGAATTTGCAGGGGTTCATTAGTTTATTGGTTGTAACCATACTCTTGGCTGATTAGGATTTGGATGCAGCTCACTATCATCACTCACCAGTCGCTAGATACATAATTTACAGTGCGAATGAAAGACAAGCCAAGAATATTCCTTCCTGGCACTCCCAGATTTACACAGAGTTTTCTCTTCAGGGAAATAAAATTCCTCCTTCTTTGGTGTCAGATCTCATATGGTGCAGCTGTTTTGACATAAACACTCAGCCTCCTAAGTGACAGAGCAGGAGAGCAGTTGGAGACTCCAGGTGGGGAAGAGGAGGGAACATCAACAATGGTTAGGTAGGACCACAGTGTCACAGGACAGAAAACATGTATTAGACCATCAAAATCAGTCTGTTGTGAGGGCAAAATACAGTCACTTGCAGAATGGACTCTAGAATGGACCTCTTTGAGGTCCATCTGCCTCTGTAGCCCTCTTCTCCACAATGTCAGAGGAACAGCTGCATGAACAGAGGCCACAGCTCTAGGAAATCTGTACAGAGACTAAGTCAATTCAATCAACATTGTCATCTGTCCTTCTTCAACACAAGTATTGAGCAAGCTCAGACTCACTTTTGGCTGTCTTGTGCTGGTACAGATTGTTGCCAGACATAACCTGTCCCAGCTCCAGGTGCCATGGGGGAAAGTGTTGCCCTGCCCAGATGGCCCTCACTGCTCATCAGGTGGTGACTGCTGCTCCCACATCTCTGCTGGTACGCAGGTGGGTATGAAACCTGGGGCAAAACTAATACTCCAGTGACCTCTGTGAAGGCAACCTTCCTGCTTTTCCTAGGAGCATGAATTTTTCCCTCAAGCTGTTCTTCCCAGGAGCAGTGAGGAGTAGCTGAGCAGCAGCAGAGCCTCCAGTGAGCAACTGTCTACTGAGGGAACATCTGTCCATGACCCAGACATACATGTACAGGTGTGATCCAGCAGGGAACTGAGGAGGGCTGATTTCTCCCCTCTTCCTCTCCTTCCACCTTGCTCTGCTTGACTCTTCCACTGAGTGATACAGTCCCTGTGCAGTGTCCAGCATCCCTCTCTGATGCCACCACAGTCTGCACAGCACCCTAGCACTGCTCAAGTTTCATCCTGCAGTTCTAAGCAGGAGAGAAAAGAGGCTTATTCTGCATGCACCTGTGTTCTTCTCTGGGCTTCATGCACCTATGTTTAAGACACATGTATTATACCCAGCCCCTACTATAATTTAAAATACTAGTGATAGTACTCAAACATGCTAGGGGCACCTGTGTCCTTCGTGAGTTTTGCCCAGTCATCATCCCTGGTCCACAAGCATTCAGCCCTGAAATACTTTTAGGAACAAGCCAAAGCTGCACCAAGAAGTCAATATTACTCAAGAAACTGTTGATTTCTGAGACTATCCTGTGAATTTCTGGTTGCTCTTGCCTGAAGCAGGAGTGCCACCAGATGGGCTACCCCAGCCCCACTGGCTTGACTGCCAGCATCTGATGAGAGACCAAGGGTCCCAACTGCAGTGATAAGTGAAAGGAACCAATATGAAAAGGAGGTAAACATGCAGAAATATTTGTTAGGCACATCACCATTTGAAATGCTAAGCTGGATTTCAACCTCTAATTAATATTTTCCCTGGGTCTTCAGTTTGAAATTGTCATTATAGTGGTGCCTTGATGGGCTACCTAAAACCAAAGGCTAGATAAAATTAAGAGAATAAAAGCAGTTATATTTACTGAAGGGCCTTCAAGGTACATTAGGGCAGTCAAAGCCCCAGGAGCTACACCCAAATTGGATGATGGGGTCACGGGGTTTTCATACTTTTTAAAGTTTGGTCTATTTGCATATCAGGGGGTTAATCCTCCAATTGCAACTTCAGGTGATGAAGTCATTTACCCCAAGTTTGCTCCCCCCCAGCTCACTATTGTTTACATTTCTCAGGGCCTGAGACAGTAAGGTGTCCTTGAGTTTCAGGCCTAGAGGGAATTGTTTTGACTGACCAAAATGGGAGAACAGTAGCTAACAGACTATATGGAGTTTAGAATGATACACTAAAGAATTACAGGATATGAAAAATATAAAACCTAAAATCCTAAGACATCAATAGAGACTCACAGAATCATTAAGGTTGGGAAAGACCTCCAAGATCAACATTTACAACCTTTGACTAAAGACCACCATGCCAACTAACCGTAGCACTAAGTGCCACGTCCAGTCATTTCTTGAACACTTCCAAGGATGGCGACTACAGCACCTCCCCAAGCAAGTGGTTAAGCATTGTCTGTTCCAATGCTTAACCACCCTTACCATGACAAAATTCTCCCTGATGTCCTACCAGAACCTTCCCTGGCACAGTTTGAGGCTGTTTCCTCTTGCACTGTTGCTTGTTGCCTGGGAGAAGAGGCAGACCCTCACCTGACTTCAACCTCCTTTCAGGTACTTGAAGAGAGCAATATGGTCACCTGTGAGCCTCCTTTTCTCCAGGCTAAACACCCCCAACTCCCTCAGCCATTCCTCACAGGACTTGTGCTCCAGACCCTTCTCCAGCTCCATTGCCTTCTCTGGACACGCTCCAGCACCTCAGTGTCCTTCCAGAACTGAGGGGCCCAGAACTGGACACAGCACTCGAGGTGCGGCCTCACAGTGCCCGGTACAGGGGGACAGTCACTGCCCTGGTCCTGCTGGCCACACCNTCGAGGTGTGGCCTCACAGTGCCCGGTACAGGGGGACAGTCACTGCCCTGGTCCTGCTGGCCACACCATTGCTGATACAAGCCAGGATGCCATTGGCCTTTTTGGCCACCTGGGCACAATGGCTCATTTCAGCCTGTTGTCAATCAGTACCCCGAGGTCACTTTCTGCCTGGGCACGGTCCAGCCACTCTGCCCCAGCCTGTAGCGCTGCAGGATGCCATTGCCCTTCTTGGCCACCTGGGCACACACACTGGCTCATGTTCAGCTGCTGTCCACCAACAACCCCTGGTCCTTTGTTGCTGGGCCACTTTCCAGCCACTCTTCCCAAAAGGAAAGCAGAAGCGTTCTTAAAACATACCCAAGATCAGAAATAGCTACATTTCAGGCACTCAACTTGCTTCTCAGATCTCATTATGTTAAATAAGACGCCCAAGAAAGTACAGCAAAGTGTTCAGACGACTGGTTTATCTGATAACCTGCACAAAGGGAAAGACTGTCTTCTGCCCCCATCTGAGAAGGGAAAGCCCACTCCACGTAGTGGGAAAGACTCCACTCCACTTCACAGACTTGTTCTTATATTACTTGTGTTGCAGGACAGCATGTACTGCTGCTGAAGTAATTGTTTCTGACAGGTAGACTGCAAACTATGCCTGTGAAAATATGGTATCATATTTCTGTTCAGCACTGCCTCTAACATCCATTGTTAGGACAAAGACAGTGATCCAACCCTCAGCAATCAGGTGAGCTGAGGCATCCCTTTCCCTGTTAAACTGCCAAACAGATCAGGTACCAGCACAAGCTACACAAAAAATGCCTCTTCCTGTCTTCACTCACATCATGATGTACAGCTTCAGCGTCTTATGAAGCCAGAGATCAGGCACTCCTCCGCCTGCACCTTAGCTCCATCACTAGGACTGCTCAGAGATTCTTACAGATTTGCTGAAAATCTTCAGTGTCAGAAGGGTGTTGGGGAATGGAAGGTGGTAAACTGCAACTTCACAAATGATGAAGAGCACTTTGCACTGGATGGACATAGTATCAGTAGAACAAAAGTCTGAAAACTAGAGTCTTACCTCCTTTGAACTAGACAAAGACACCTTGTGAAATTCTCTTGGTCTCCTTATGCTCGAGTTTCCATGGTTTTACATATTCATAGTACCTGTCTAACAGCCAGACACGTACAGGCTCATGGCAATGCTCAGAACCAATTCTGAACTACAAATGGGAGCAGGGCACTGAAGAAGTCTGGGTGCCAACCTGTGAGAGACTGACTTGCTGTTCTGGCATTTCTGTAGCTGCAAACCCTGTAAAAATACATCAGAGGGGGAAAGACAAAAGCAATAGATCAAAATCTAGTACAAGACAGTTGCTGGTGGTCCCTGTGATCCCTGACGACATGAGGTTGAAAATGACTTTTAGTGTGGGGTTTATTTTCTTAATGCTTTGAAGGCTACAGCTGAAAGCCACTACATTTAATGTTAACATTGAGGCTAGAGAATCCATATTGTAGTGATTAGCAGCAGGAACTTCAGAGATGGTAGCGTGCAAGCCAGAGGGAACATGTAGATTGAGTGTAAGGAGACTGCAAGAATCACAGGTCAACTCTAAGTAATGGAATTTGGGTTTTTAAAATGCATTTCCTCTCTGGTTAGTTTCTGAAATACAAACAAAATCTCACAGGATTTAGGCTCTCTCCTTCCTTGGGTTTTGGCTCATGAAAGTCTTTTGCCCTCCTTGACTGGTCTAAATTGGATTATATACAATATATAATCCAAAGTGGGAAGCAATGTCAACCACATTGATGCCTTGGTTTTGCTTGTTTAAAAACTGCATTTCCATTCTCAGGGTTCAGTTTACAGTCCTCTCTCACGCAAGTTCCCCCTTGTCTCCAGGGAACCATGTCCAAGTGAGGAAGACACTCAAGAAATCTTGTGTGGACTGGGCCCCTAGCTGCTTAGGTTTCTTGTGGAAAGAGGGCAAATTCCTAAATATTTAGCAGACTTTTTTTTCTCTTGTAAAAGAAAACTATACCAAAAGAAACATATGAGTCAAAGTAAATTTCAGTGCTATTTTTTTGCCAAACCCTAAGGAATCTGTGCAGAGAAAAGAGACACAGACTAAAGACAGACAGAGGACTGAACTCAGATATCCTCCCTTGGTCTGTTAGTTCATTGAAATAAAATTGTTGTTATTGAGAATTTGTATAAGGAAGGCAACAGTGGTAAGAAGAATAGGCAAGATAGCATGCCTTTAAATTTTCCCAGGAAGAGATTCAGATTTTGAAAATATGGCTATTTCTGATTTCATAATAACAGAAAGAACACATAATACAAACTCAGTTGAGACATTTTTGGGGTAGTAGTCCTTGCTGTAGCTGCCTTTATCCCAACAGGATATTTTTTCCTAGAATTGTGAGGCCTCATACAAGAAAGGACAGTGTATATTTGCCTCTAAATTGGAGAGATACAGGTTTGATGGATTCCCTCTTCCAGAGAGTTACATTCAATGTCTCAATGTCCAGATGGAGGTCAGTTACAAGTGGTGTCACTTGAGGGTTCATACTGGGACCAGTACTGTAATATGTTAATCAGTGACATAGACAGTGGGATTGAGCTTGCCCACATCAAGCTTGCAGATGACAGGAGGCTGAGTGGTGCAGCTGATACACTTGAGGGAAGGGATGCCAACCAGAGGGACCTGGCTAGTCTTGAGAAATGGTTCCATATAAACCTCATGAAGTTCAGCAAGGCCAAGTGCAAGGTCCTGCACCTGGGCTGCAGCAAACCACAGTGTATCCTGGGTTGCATCACAAAAAGTGAGGCCAGCAAGTGAAGGGGGTGATTCTGCCCCTCTATTCTGCTCTGGTGAGGCCCTATCTGGAGCACTGCCTCCACCTCTGGGGTCCCCAGAACATGGACCATAAAAATGATCTGAGGGTTGAAACATCTCTCCTACGAAGAAAGAGAGAGAGAGCTGGATTTGTTCAGGCTGGAGAAGGCAAGGCTCCAGGGAGACCATATTGCAGCCTTTCAGTACCTGAAGGGCACAAACTTCTTAGCAGGTTCTGTGGGAATGGACAAGGGAAAATTGTTTTAAACCGAAAGAAGGTAGATTTAGATTGGATATATAAGGAAGACTTTTTTTTGCGGTGGGGGTCGTGATACACTGGAACAGGTTGTTCAGAGAAATTGTGAATGTCCCATCTTTGAAAGAATTCAAGGTCAAGCTAGATGGAGCCTTGAACAACCAGATTTAGTTAATGATGTTCCTGCCCACCATTTTATGATTCTATGTATGGGTAACTATATTTCAGTAGGATGATGAGCAAAAATTGCTCACCTATTGCACAGTCCCAGAGATGCCTGAAGTCCATACATGCCCTACTTGGAATAAACCAGGATTTCTAGGTGCCAAAACATCCATTCCTATGAATGTCCAGGACTTCTCCCATTTGCCAAGTCCAAGAAATTCTTATGTAAATACTACCCCCAGGTATCTGGGATGGTTCAAATCTCTTGACCATCTCCTAATTCTCATTAACTGGGACAAACTGCTCAGAAGGGAGGACTCCCACCTCAAGAAGTGGATAAGGAGCAGCAACTATGTGAGACAAGTCTCATGTGCAGAAAACCTACTGAGGCTGTGGAGAGCCACAGTGAACAAGATCAAGGCATGTGTAAGAGTTTTGGGAACTGGAGAGGGACATGCATGCCTGAGCTTCAGAACTGGGTCCTCAGATCCAACGGGAACACAATGGAGTGCAAAGTGTGACTCTGCCAGTGCTATACTTGCTTAGAGAATTTTCTGCAAAATATGGGGAAAAACCATGTTATAAATCATGCAAAGGACTGTTTATGTGAAACAAAACACGGGTTGCATGCCTTGGTATTGGCATGGCATGGCCCACCTCCCCAGGCATTGGCAGGAGAAAGGGATCCCTGCCAGCTCCAAAACTGAGGTTATAACACCTTCCCGTGGGAGACTCAGGATGGCAGCTGACACCTTACAGCCACATGAATGGGGCCAGATCTGTAACACACATCTACCCTTCACTTTTCATCCTGGCCAACTCCTGGCAGCTATTTGCTGAGAGAGTCAATTTTAAAGCTGTTCCCTAAGCAGTGATCCTGGATCATGCTTTGCAGCAGCCAGCTGTACACAGAGCCTAGAGGTGTTAGAGGGGCTGCATTTCATGCTGTAAGTCAAGGGTACAAACTGTCGTCATAGAAAGAAGTCAGCAGTAGTATTAGTTGATCCTACACAAATTGATAGGATCTTTAAACATCTGATCCTCTGATCCATCAACACTACTAGTTAAAGTATTTGACTTAAAAGACTGATCATTAGACTTAGTATTAACGGTGCTGTAGGCTTTTTTGTTTTGACAAAATATATGCTTGAAAATCACTGTGCCTTAATTGAAGATGTTATTGCCTAAGTGATCTGGTGGACAACTCACCCTGTCCCACCACACCTGTCTCCACAGACATAACCTTAAGCAGTTTTAACCTTCTCTTTTAAATGCATTGTCTACCATTATAAACTGCCTAAACCATATTGTGTTTACCCCATTATCATCTGTAGGGATTCTGTTTTAACATATAATCACCACAGGTTGTGTGTGCTCATGTGGAAGTGTTCCCTGCACGCATTGATGGAAGATTAGTCACTCTCATGGACAATTGTTTTATAAGCCCAAGTGCCAAGTGTTGGCCTTTGACTTTTCCAACAAATTCAGAAAATCACAAATCGTTGTCAAATTATGGTTTTACTAAACTGAGGTGGTTTATTCAAGATGCTTTCATGGATTCACCCACAAGCCACTTCAGGTCCCATTGCTGGAGCTGTGGTTGTGGTCTGTGAACACTGAAGTCCCATTGGTATCAATCAAGTTGAAGTTGCAGGCAGGCTTGTGCTCAGAGAAAGTGGGAGAAGAGAGAACTGGCTGAACACAACTCTGTTGCTCTCAGGAATTCTCTAACTATCTCCAGTGGGGCAGGAAGCAACCAAAAAGAACCGTGCTTTCCTCTTTATTGAAAGGAAGTCAGATGGACAATCTGCTTCAGGATAATGTACACAGGTAATTCAAGAAGAAGTGACTTTGTAAAACTAGCCATAGCAGGAATTCGACGGGAACTACCATGTACGGCAAAGCTTTACAAATGGCTTTTGGTGACCAGATATGGAGTTGTGCACTCTCACCCCAGCTCCTGAAAATGCAATACTCTGTACAGAAATACTGAAAGCCCTCATGACTTCAGAGGAGGTGGTATTTTTCACAAATGCCTAAGCTCTGAAATCAGGGGTGGTAAAAGAATCTCAGTCTTTGCTTAGATGAAAAACATAGCATCAATATGGCAGAAAAAGAGCTTTAAAAGTGAATCAACACAGCCTGCACACCAGAAAACCAAGAAAAATAAACTTTTTTTTTTTTTAATATCAGACCAGTTTCATAACTACTTGAGTTATATGCCTTGGCAAGGTTCCAACACTGTCTACCCATGAGTATGTGGTTCCTGAGTTCAGCTCTACACTTTCAGCTGAGGACAAACCCTGTGGCCATCAGCGTGACTGTGCTGATACTAAGGGCATGGGGACACAGATCCCTGGGTACTGGACTCACCCTGGAGGTGAGTCGGTGGGAGCTGCTCCAGCCAGCTGTGCAAAGGCTCCCCGGGATGAGGAGGTGCATCAAGCCCAGCCTCATCCAGAAACACAAATATGGGAGGTTGGTTCTCCTCTCTTACTCATGAATCATTCCTGGATTTCAAAATTCCCTAAGACCTCTAAGGCATGTGCTAGATCTTTTGGGACTCTCTACCGTGTAGGGATTTTGGTACATGGCTCCTGCGAACAAGAAGGTTGTGGTGATAGCTAAAATAGACTTATTATCAGGCCAGATGTGTATGTAAGGATGAGGGGAACGGGAAGGAACCTGAACTACTGTTTGAACTTTCTTCATGCACCATAGTGGAAAAATAATATACAAAGGCTATCTATCTCCCTTCAAGGCCATTTTAACAATTCTCTAGTGTGAGCACAGCTACCAGCTCTTTGATAGTTTACTGAAAATTTACTGCAAACGTCCTTTCTATATTTGTCAGTTTTGTTAATGTTTACTGTTACGGCAGCACTCTCCATGACCTACACGTGTCATCTTATGTTCTGCTGTCTTTTCAAGATCTTTCTTCAGTTTTAATACAGCAGTGACATACTGTATGCAAATGACAGTGCCATGTGTTCTGTGTATCTTTACTGTATACAACTCAGCCAACAGCTGTTTCTAAACCACAGTGTACAATGTATATTGAATTCATGCAAAAGAACCCTGCAATCATTCTTTGTTTTGATTCAGTAATTGTTAGTGTTTGAATTGTGTAATCGCTGTTTTGGAAAGATCTCCTAGCTACTAAATAGTTGGTATTACTGTGGGCAAGTAGGAAATGCCTAGATTACCTTAGAATAGATGGCTAACAGTGACAGCATTAAAATAAAGTGGGATCAGTGGCACTGTAGACCAAGTATCTTGCAGTAAACATGATCAATTATTAGTGTAAGTAACCCATACTTGTATCTCACTTCTGAAATAATTACTGATTTTTTTTGTCCTGTAGTTATTCAAGACACAAGGAGACAAGAAAAGGCAGAAAGACCCTCCCTGGAAAGCTAAAGAAAGGAGTCTAGCCAACAAGAATGAAAAAACAACTGCTGAATCAAGCAGAGACATTGCCTGCTTTAAAGAAATAAATTTAAAAGTTACTGAAGGTCTCTGTAGTAGAGAACTTGTGACTACTTTGGATTTGTGGATGCTATGAGCTTGAAGAAGCTGATTGTGTGACCGCTGAAGCACACCACCAGTCCTTGGTCCCAGATTTCTGTTGGGTGCTATAAGTCTGGCAGAGGAGACTCCATACCTCTGCTTTTTTCCACATGGGTGTGTGTGTGTCCCACATAGAGCAGGACATGCCTGTCTGAGAATAGACTTTTTTTGTCAGGGTTGCTGACTCTGAACTGCCCTGCACCCCACAAGTTATCCCTTATCTAACACCAGGATGTGAAAGTATTTTAGGACCCCTGAAAGTTAATAGAGAGAGGCATCTCTGAACAAAGTGTCCTGAATCATCCTGCAAAATTCTTTGATTCTATGTGTGACTTAGCAACTTCAGTGTTTAGGTTAGTAAAAGGCACAGATTGTTGTCAGGAAGAAGAGGCATCTCAGTCCTCCCTTGAGCGTCTTCATCACCCACCACAGGCTGGAGCACCACCACTGGGTCTGCGCCAGGCACAGGCAAGCGTGTCTGCCGTGGCTTGCTGCTGGAGCAGAGGCAGGGCTCCAGATGGTGGTGGTGATTGGAGGAGGAGGACCTGCTCTCACCCTGTAATCCGGAACTTGCATGTGAGCAGGCAAGACTTCAGCCTCTCCACCTGTGTCACAGCTGCACAGCACAAGAAAGGAGTCCTTAGAAAAATGTATACGCAGCAGTGTACACAAGGCTACATGTATGAACACAGGGCAGATCACCAGTTCGGAAGCAACTTCAATTCTAGTGTTTCCTACCTTTCAGATTGGCTTTCTAGTTTTGATATTGTTGTTCTAAACCATTTTACCTGCAGTTCACACACAGCAAAGACAGAGCTTTTATCTGCATGGATGTGCAGTTCCAGAAAAAAATACAAATTTCAGAAAAGTCAAATTTAACAGAGGAAACAGCAGGAATTAATTTGATGGAAGAATCAGTCTCAGGGCAGCATGGACTCCAGTTTAGCTGATTAACAGCCATTTTGCCTTGGGTTGCTTTAACCTGGTAATTTAATCTATAAGAGTTAGCTATCCTATAAACATTTGTTTATCATTGTCTTTGAAACTGCATTTCTTCACTTCTAATTGGATTCAGTTTTATTGCTGTAAGAAAAAAAACCTCAACACTTAGCAGCAGTCAAACAGAATTCATTTTCCAGTAACTCAGAACACTTGCTTTGAAGGTGAGCTTGCTTTGCCAAATCTTTGAACTTTGCCATATGTTCTAATCCCTGCTGCCAATGAAGTGATATGATTACAGACACACAGCTTTGGCAAATTTTCACTAAGATTCTGTCTTGATCAGAGATGTCTAAAGCTTGCCAGAAGAATGTAGAAACATGTAGACTACTAATGGGTTGAGGTCCTAATAGGTGGACTGGGAATTATTTGAGAATGCAAATTTCCAAAGTAGGAAAAAGGATTCTTTTCATTTAGTCGTAAATAGAAGAAGTCAATCCTGACACTGCACACTGGTCCAGCATAACTGGATTCCCATATCTCTTCCTAAAGCTGGTTCTTCAGGACTCTCTCATTCCCAACAATGCCAGGCTGTTCCCAGCAGCCATTTACAATGGTGACTGTGTCAGGCAGAACTGCTTCCTAAATTCCCTTGTCACCTATATGAAAATGCCCACGTGTCCTGTCGATGTAAGAGCTTAGATACTGGCTGTGAAAACATATTGTTCATGGGTTTGGCTGGTTTTGAGACAGAATTTGCTACTTAACCAAAATTCACCTTAATAAAATCTGGTTGGTTGGTTGCCTTGGAGCTGCTCAGGGGCAAAGTCCCCCTTGGACAGGAGGACTGTCCTAGGACTGAGGACCCATGTGAGAAACAAGCTGCCTTCCTAGCCCTGAGCAGGACTGCCAGCTGAGCCATCCATGTCTCTGACACTCAGGTCCAAGGGGCCTATTGTGTCCTGGTAAACTCCTGCCTGTGCCAGGCCATACGTAGATGACACCTGAGTTTGTGTGATAGCAGGCTGAAAACCAGGCTGCACTCTGGCCTGCCCCTGTATCTATATCTCTCTAAATGACACCGAGGACGATCTTCAGGAGGTAGGGTGCTTAGGGTCCTGCATGCTGCTATGACCTGCTGAGATATTTACACGTGTGGTTACTTCTTTCATTTCAGATCACACTTTAATACCAATGTCAATGAAAAAGAAAAAATCCCAGCTCTTAACTGGTAAATTCCATTAATCTGCATGGGGTGAAAGGGACTGCATTTTGTTATTACTGTGCAGATGCCATGTGTGAAAGGAAGAAAACTGTTAGACTTTGTGCACAAGGCAAGCGTTTAATTTTATTGGCCTTGTATTTCTACTGGTGTCTCCTGTCCAGGACAAATATTCCTCTTTTCAGGCTGGCTTATTCACCTCCTCTCTTAATTCCCTGAGGAAGAACAGCAAAACTTTCTGCCATGAGGCCTGCACCTCTCCTTGGCAGTCAAACCAGAGCAGAAGAAGATGTTTCTTCTGCCAATCTCCCCTCCTGCCTGGCAGGAAAATGAAGATGGATCCTGCCACCTGAGAGGCCTTGCAAGTGTGAGCACCACCCTCGAGCAGCAAGTCACCCTCAGTGGTCAGCACACGCGCCAGATGCATGAGGCACAGCTTGAGTCATGGGCCTCAAGCCAAGGATTATTGCTCCAAAATGGTCATATGTCAGCAGTGTTGCAGAAACCCAAGCTTCTGACCTGCTTACCTTGGAGCTGATAGTCCTGATGTGCTGGATTATGGGAATTACTCCTTACAGCAGCTGGAGCCTGGCAGGAATGAAAACTCAGCAGGAATTGCAGGTGCCTGTGCAGATCTGGGCCAGCTCACAGCAGCCCTGCAGAGCCGGCAGCTGCAGCAAGGGCTGGCTCCAGGAGGAGTTGTCACTAATGCAATATATTTTGGGGTCTCTCTCTCCAGCTTCTAAGACAATAAAGGAAAGACAGGTGACCCAGTCTGGACAGAGGAAAAGACTACTTTTACTGTGTTGGCTGGTTGTTTATTTCCAGCTTATTTCCAGTTTTGTATTTTCTCCAGTGCCACAATTTAAAAAGCTTAGACGGTTCTCGGGTCAAGCATGAGAAGTTAGGGCTCATTCAGTCTTAGGTGGCCATCTCCAGGAGCACAGTCCTGGGCTTGCCATCCTTCTTGTTTGCTGGATATCTGAAGTCAGAGTGATGTGTCTACTAAAGTTTTTTTGGGGATGCAATTCATCTTTTTGAGTCCTGCCTCAAGTCCCTTCGATGTATCTGTACACTTTTACGGGGAGATTGCTGAAAAGTGAATGGGCTTAGCTGCAAAATCCAACCTAGACAGTTTCTAGTTGGTGAATTCCATGTCAACAGCTCTCCTGGCACAGGCATGAGTCCACCATGTCTCCTCCCAGGGAAGCATTGGGATACGCTGCACAAGCCGTGGAGACTTTGCAGGGAATGCAAGAAGCTGTTTCCTAAGTCTGCTTGAACTGAGGGACTGAGTGAAAAATGTACCCTCTGACAGAGTCCAGAAGTGCAGCCTGGCCAGTGGTGTCACTGCTCCGTTCTGGCCACGAACCTCACTTCATTTCTGCATCCTGAGAGGGGGAGAATCCAGGTCTTAGACTGATACAGGGGTGGGAGAAAGCCAGGATCTAGCTGGTCCACTAGTTTAAATATGACCTAATCTTGGAGAACAGATGTCAGATGGGATACATAGAGTTTTGAGGATAAGCATTACCGCTGCAGACAAGCTTTACATTTAAACCAATAAGGTGTTTGATTAGATAGTGATAATGGTTGACAGCTCATACATGCCCACACCCTGTTGGTCACTGTTTGCCTCTGGGAGCACAAATGTGCAGGAGAGGCATGACACAGAGCCCTGTCAGCTCTCCAGTCCACTAGGACCCTGAGGGGTTTCCACCTGTCTGCTTCAGCAGTCCCCAAGCAACTCTTGGCACACGAGCTTCTCCCCCAGCTCAGGTTTACCAATAAGACCACCTTTGCTGGGCACTTCATTGGTCATAGGGCGAAGAAAAAGCAGCATCAGAAGAGGAAATTGAATTTTTATCCTGCTGGTCTTCACTTTCTCCTGTTGGGTAGTTTTTGGAGACTTCTTACGTCTTTAAGGAAATAAGACTGAATAAAAAAACTAGGTTCCACTCTTGCCAGCTAACTTTTCTCTCAAAATTGTCCATTCAAAAGCCATCTAAATTACTCTTGAGCCAGGAGTTTTCCCAGACATACTTTAGAGCTAAAAGGACAGAGAACAGTTTTCCCATTGCAAGCCTTATTTAGTCATTTACCTCTGAATTTTTGAACTGTTTTCCTTTCTTTTTCTATAGCATTAGTAAGTCATATTTCACAGCATTCACTACGATGAAAGCAGACTGGCAATTGTTTGACACAGGACCAAAACCTATTTTTAACCATCTGAGAGTGTTTTAACCATCTGACACTCAGCTGTTCAAAATGTGCAGCAGAATCCAGCATTGGGAAACAATGAACTCTGAAGTTTTGGGTCATACTGGGAAAATTTATAAAAGCAGATTATTTCAATACCAAGTCTTCATATCAGACTGGAAGGGAAGAGAGGACTGGAAGATGAAAAAAGCAGAGAGCATGATCTAACCTAGATTAACTTACCTCTGTCCATCCTGTTTCCTAAAACATCATCTGAAATGTTGAAGGTAGCTGACCATTTCCATTCTTCAAACATTTCTTCTTCCCTGACTCTGATCAGGGTGAGAGCAGGTCCAGTAGGGCTAGGAGCATCAGAGGCTGACTTCAGCAGGGTCTCTGGGATATTTCTGGGCTACCTGGTCTTTACAACGGGGCAAGAGAGCAGGTCAGAGCACGCACTCCCACAACACCCATTGTAACCCACCCTCTGTGCTAGACTGGTATTTGGCTGTAGGGCTGGTAAACCCCAACCTCTTTAATCTAATAATGAGGTAGGAGCATCAAGTCTGAACAGTAACACAATGCAAACTGGTTCCCAGCAGACATTTCCAAACTAATTTTTCAATCAACTGAGCCTCCAGAAATGCTATGTTTGTCTTTCTCTACATCCAGTCATTTAAAATATTATAATAGGAGACACTTTTGGATTACAGCTCCTTTTGGAAGCGAATCAAACCTCTTTGCTATTTCAAAATAAATGCTGAGTTGTTTCAAAGACATTAATAATATTATGTTCAGTGGAGATGTACTACACTTTTCAGGATGCCTAGTTTGTACTGACAACAGTTCAAATATATTTATGTTGTCCCATCGAAAACTCAGTAGTTTCAACTTTCAAGAGGATGTTTTTTAAACATCTTGGGTAAATGGAGAATTTGACTTTCTGCCCGGGACACCCTGAGAGCTGCTCCATACAAAAAAAGGGGAGAAAAAACCAACTAATAGGATAATAAATCCCAACATTTTCTCTAAACAAGAGCTGGTTTAGTTAAACTAGCATTCACTTCATTTATAACAGCTCCCTACATTTCTTTAGGCTATTGTATTTAATAAAAATCTCTGGACTCATCCATCATTATGCACACTTTACTGATTTCACTTTAAACATTGCTGACTAAAACTTCCATTTATCAAGCCTGTGTTGCCTAGCAGTTGTGGGCTAATTTATTTTCACTTTGAAAGATTTGGTATCTTTGCAATGAGCCCTGGTGAAATCATTGTGTCCACCCTCCACACAATAACACAAGCTGCCATCTCTCAGGAGCCACCAAAGGTGGAGGAGGGAGCCTGGGAGGGAACTGAGTTGGAGGTGAAATGAAGTTTTGTGCCCATGGTGCAGCACAGGTAACGGAGGCAGGCTATGGTTCCCAGGGGATACAGGAATGCAGAGGGAGAGTTGGGGAAGTCTCAAATCTGGCATTCAAGGGTTGCAAGGAACAAAACAAAGCACAAAAATATAAGCCAGGCTTAGCTAGCCAGGCCATCAAAGAGTAAGGAGATGTTTTTCTGAGCACAGAGATATTTGGGGCTCTTTCTAGCCTGAAAGATGCAGTTTGTCCTATACAAATATCTGGGGTCTTTCTCCACTTTTGCCTCTACAATGTGATTTAAACAGCACCAGACAACATAAACTTCAGTGAGAAAACATGTGAAAGGAAGAAAGCTCAGAAAGCTTCCTCCGTGTTTGTTCTGTCAAAAGCAGGACATGGGCCAGAACGACATCCCTGTTTTTGGCAGCTGAGTGAGCAGAGCCCTGTGCTCCCTTCTCCCTACATCCTGAGGAGAAAGAAAATGATAACCAAAACCACAGCTATACTGGGGTGGATGTAGGAGCAGGAATGGGGAGTAGGCTGTACTACTGTGACAGAGTAAAGGATTAGTTTTTTTCCCTAGTAAAGTGAAGAGGCTGCAATGTACATCTTCAGCCCTTACCAATACCATCAGCAGCATTTGCTGTGTAGCCTTTGCAAGTTGTCTACTGCTGGCTGAAAACCTTCAGTAATTTCATTTGACTCAACACTGTAAAGAAAGGCTGCATTTTGTATAAAGCCAGTATTGACTGGTTTATAACTCTGCATTACCCCAAAATTATTACTTCTCACAGGTTTTTCTCATATACATTTGTATTAGGTTTACCAAATCATTTAAAACATGTTCTGAAAAACACGGGATGGTTACATGTGAGAAGAAACCAGCTCAGCATAAATCAGGCAGCGCAGCTCTGCTCTTCCTTTGGGTTCGTGCATGTGGTGGCTAGAAGGGGGGTTTGCTAGAAATCCTTTGTTAAAAACAGTCATTCTTAGCAACACCAGCAGCCACTTGCCAGATTTCAAATGTAACACATTCCTCCAGAAGCTTGTTTTTCTTTTATTTTCTTTCATAAATTTCCAAGCTGACACTTGCAGGCACATTGAAATTCAAAAGGTATTTATAAATATCCTACAAATCCTAGGAAAAAACTGGCCAGTCTTGTAGACCTAGTGTTTTCTTCTGGCTGTTGGAGTGGGGATTCCCCTGCACTACCCCTTGGTCTGAAAGTGCCCTCCACCAAGGCCTTGGGCATGTCACTTAGCCTTGCTATTCACTCATCTGTACAGCAGCAACACCAGCAAAGTCCTCAGGGCTGTCCAGCAGATCAGTGGTGTAAGGTTTAAAAAACACACCAGAGATGGAAGGTACTCTGCACTGGCCAGGTGCTGCTGGTTGCCCTTCTTCACCATCATCAGTTCAATAGAGCCAGGACAGCAGAGAACCTGGACTCAAATACCAGCTGTTATTTCTGAGTTCTAATTTTTCCTGTGCTTGGAGCAGGTCTGAGGACAGAGACATCTTTTCTGACACAGCATAAGAGAGGTGAAGAAAAGAAGAGAATCATACGATCATAGAATGGTTTGGGTTGAAAGAGACCTTTAAGATCATCCAGTCCCACCCCCTGGCAGTGAGCAGTGGCACCTTCAACCAGATTAGGATGCTCCATCCAAACTGACCTTGAATGTTTCCACTTCAGCTGGGCTGTCAGTCATGTCACCACAAGAGGGGCAGTGTGGAGAAAGGTTAGTCTCCTTGCTCCAGTGATTTAGGGGTTTAGGTATATTTCCATGGCTCATGGCTGCTTTCTGATGCATGGAGGGAACAGGTAAACAGGCCAACAAATGTCTGCCTACAGAGGATGTTGCTCAATGCAGTTATTTTTCCCACCTTGTGTTTTTCCTGGGAAATCTGCTCCGTGGAGGAAGGAAGGCACACAGCAATTGCTGGATTTGAACAATCCAGCAGGTTGTTATGCAGGTTGTTATGCAGCCTCTGGTTAATAGATTCTTGTAGACAGATGCATAGGACTGCAATCAGCAAGTATGGCAAAAAAACCCAACAGCTCTATTCCAAGGAAAAGAATCATTTCCCCTTCTCAAGGGCTGGGTTGCGCACAGAAATATGAAGCCCTCTGTTTCTAGCACAGAAGTAAAACCTATATTAAGCAGTTTGGGTTATGCCAAGAATCCGTATCAGTGTGTAGCATTTAATTTTTTTTTCTAATTCCACAAATTTTGGAGCACTGAGATCTAAAGGTTAAAGAAGCATATAATTAAAAAGCAAACATTTAGATCGGTTGGCTTTCAATACAATGTGGTAGTACACAACTATTGGTTTAACTTTTGACAGGTTTTCTGGAGAACCCCTTTCTGTTTTGTTCAGTGGCAAAAAAGGTAAAAAGGGGTACATGACCTTTTTTTTTCCCCATCATCATTTACATCTCTATCAGGTCGCATTTCATTCTCTTTCTTTTCTTTTTTTTTTTTTTTCTTCTTTTCTTTTAATAATTGAATAGCCACAAACCTTTAAAATCTCTCTATTTCTTCTGTTTCCATTATTCGTTTCAACTACATTAGCCATCTGGCAGAAGAAGGGGTGACCAGAGATGAATGTGAAACCCTACACTCTTGGTTCAGTTATGCTTTAATACTTCATCATTTTTCCATTACCTTCCTTCCATGTCCTAACATTTTGTTTGGACTTCTGCACCTCTGCTACCTGCAAAACAGAGGTATTCATTGAGCTGTCCACGACAGTTGCTAGGGTTTTATTAAGGTTTTTTTTAAGTGGTTTTTAGGAGCTTGTTGTGGGCCTGAAAAGTTTAAAGTATTTGCCTCCAGCATGTGTTGTTCTGCCTCTGTAGGCCTTGAATTTCATTTCCCACTGAATTGACAGATGACTGAGCATTGCAGCTTCTCCCCAAATATCAGCCAACCTACACATAACAACTGTCAGCTGCCAAGTTTACCCTTTCACATTTCCCCTTTTTCCAAGGCATTGATGAATCTGACGAATTGTGTGAGCCCAGCTTGGCAAAGTAGCTCAATGTGTTCTTGTTTGTTCTGTTCAGAGGGATGCTTGAATGCATGTCTGACTGGGCCAATTCATGCATTGGGACTTCAGCACATGCTTAATTTTAATTACATGCTTAAGTGTTCTGCTGAACAGAAGTGGGATGGGTGTCAATAGCAAGAACCCTTTTTGTTGTCCATCTACCCAGTATGTTAAAAACCCAGCTCTTATTTTTGTTTCTTTGCTTCATATGCACTTCCATAGAGGCATGTGTGTTCTAGTAGTAAAATTGCTAAATTTCCATAACAACAGCTTTTACAGGAAGTTTTCACCAGGAAATGTCCTCTAATCTTTGCTTGTTTTCTAACCTTTTACTTCTAACCTTCATTTTGACACTAAGTCCAAAGTACTCAGGAAGCTTGAGCACATGTAAAGCAGCAAGCAACAAACCCAAACAACTGAGAATGGAAAAGTTTGTTAATCAAACCACTTGTATTTTAAATGTTTTCTAAAGAGTGTGTTTCATCCCAGTTTCTAATGAATGAATTATTTTATAATAGTTTTAAGCTCCAAGAAAAGAGCACTTTTGGGGGAGAACTTCTATGCGTGCCAAGGTGTCCCCAGATTTGACACAGCTGATCTGACTTCAGCTGACACCTCACAATGCTTTCTATGGTAAAATACCTAAGGAGATAGGAAAATCACCTTTTTGAGAGGGATCTTTCTGTGTGGCTTTAGATCTTATAAAGCCCCACAACAGCCTAACTCCGATTTCTGTTTAATTCTTTGCCAACCAAGGTACTTATTACTGAGAAACTCATTCATTTTTATTACCTTTTCCCATCATATCTATAATATTGTAGAGCTGTTATTTCTGAAAAGACATCATGCTGGTAACATCAGGGTCCTGCCTGAGGTCGACAGCTCATGTAAGTCTTCTCTGCTGGGTCAGTGTTGTCTGGCTTTCACCCTGTGATAGCATGACAGCAATGAAAGAAAATGTTTGCATGCTTTTAGCTAAACCCAAAAGGCAATGCTTACATGGGCCTTTTGGTCAAGCCTGGAGGGACTCTAGCTGGAGCTGTTTATTGTGTGTGACTTGGGCAGTTACAGATTCATGACTGCAAAACAGAAATGGTGGTATTTCGTATGGAGGAATTCCTCCTGAAAGCCAAAGGGTTGTATCAAGAGGAGCTGCTCAGAAAAGAGAGATTTCTGCATCTGGCAATATTGGATTTCATGTCTGTAAAGCAAAAACGAAGTTATGCACATAACAAACATAAACACGTTGTAAAATGCATTCAGACCAGATTCCAAACACATTGAACACTGCATGATTTAATGACGGATAAACTCAGAAAAATACCCCATTGGGGGGAACTACAGACTCCAAAATGACAGCTGCTATCATTCTAAAACAAGTAATTGTTTATAAATGAATATTTTTCATGATAAATTATTGAATTACATGAAAATCAGATGACTGCCTGCTGCCAAATTTGTTTTCAGTTTCACAAGACAGAATGGAATGTGCTGCAGACGGTGAGTGAAATTAAAAGCTGCTGGTCTTTTCCCACTAAGGGCTGATATTTTCCCTTAGACATTTCCAGTATCTCATAAACCTGCTAAATAGTGGTCCTGGGGAATGGGCATCTAGCTAGATATACAAAATATTTTAGATATATAGGATTTCAGGGAATCTCTGCCTAATCTGAGCCAGTTGCAGTGTATGTTACTATTTCATATTCATTTTGTGTTGATTTCTCATTCAAACCCACAGAGCCCCAGCATGAGAACCTCTAATTCTTGCGGGGACTCTCAAGGTTTTGGGGTTTTTGAAGTTCTCCTTTCTATTGTCTCTTGTTTGCATTTGAACCATTTGAAAGTTCTTTATATGTTTTTGTCTAGTTTCCATCGAGTCCTTGCCTTCCCCCCCCATTTTGAACAGGGTGACAATAACCTGAAATTATTATTAACCTGAAGTGGCTGTGTCAGCTGAATCACATCTAAGACTATCTAAGTCCTCGAAGTGAAGCTTCCAGCACAAATAGTGCTGAGTTTTCTGCGAGAGAGATGGTCAAGACCACAGAGTCCAGCTGATCCTTAACAGCATTTTCAATCTGCCAAGTCCTTCCCTCAGTCAGCTGCTCCATTCACAGGGATGAGTTAACATTGGTGGCACGAGCTCTCTGCTGGGAACAAAATGCCACAAGTAATCTATCTTGTCCAAGAGAGCCACTGAGGCAGTTAACTAAGTCCTGAAATTGCAGCTTTGGCATCAGATCTGAATTTTAAAAGACAGCACATCTGTATCACATTTCTCTACACTGCTTCACATAGCTTCCCGACTGCTGTAGAACTGGATCTTCATTGCATCCTGCTGTCAGGTAAGCATTCTGAAAACATGCCATAAGCACATCCCTGCTCCCCCAGCAGAGAAACATAACTGGTCCCTGTCCCAGTGTGGGCAACAGCAGGGGCAAGGCTTTAACAACAAGAAAGTGTGCAATCATAATTTCCCTGTTAAAACCTTTCAGTTGCTCTCAGACTATGCTTCAGAGACCACCTAAACTGTAAATTGTACATTTGCAGTTAAAAAAATCCTTGATTGACTTTTCTGCCTCTTACTTTTCTAGTAGTTTTTACCCCATTGGTACACTGGTCACAAGCTCCTTGCTTTAACTACACATTGTGTAAAGAAAAGGATGCTGATGGATTTGAATCTGAAAGCAGATGTCTATGGTTACACATATATGTGCATGGTTTTATAGACATGCACATATATACACATACACTCTCATAATTTGTGCATCATATATTTAAAGGTTCACCTATTTGTCTGTGTCATTTGACAGAAAAATAACTGCCAAATTTAATCAAATTAAGACAGTTTTAGGAATAAACGCTTCTTTGTTTTTTCCCCCATCTAAAATTTGCCTTCATGTGCTTCTGCACACTAAACATTAGATTCACGTCCCTCTACTCTGTTTGAAAATGGTCTAAATCATTGTGGTGGTGCTGCAGACAGCATGATGAGGAGTGGAAAACCAGGTCGGGTAGTAATGGATAATGAATGGAATGTCCACAAGCTCATTATGAGGAGACCAAAAATCCCCATCTTGACATAAGACTAGCTGTCACAGAAGCAAAACTCAAATGTATTGGAAGCTTTCAAATGTGCACAGGGGTGCACAGAGACTTCCTCTGTTTCTAAAGACTAAAGGCTGAGGTCTTTTAGCAATTTCTCTGCCCCTCCTTTCCCTACTTTTTCTCCTACTTTTCTCCATTCTTTTCTACATTAAATTGCTGTAAAGATCACTTTCTAGAGCATGCTCATGCCATAAGTGAATTCTGTTGTCATTATGTGATACAAATCTCTTCACAATTCAAGCATTCACCACTTAAATAGTTTTTGCTTGGCAAAAGCTTGTATGTGGTGACCCCGACTGTCAGTTGCTTCTGGATATGGCGTTCAGCTTCTTTTGATGTTTTTTCTCAGAGCCATTTGAACAGATCACCTCGTGATGAGCTTCAGATTTAGGCAAACCCACTGACTTTCACCAGTAACAGCAGCTGGCCCCAAGCAAAGAGATTCCTGCCAGACTGTGCAGTACAGGGCTGGATAAAGAGGGCTTAGTTTCTCCACTGGGAAGGGAAGTGAAGGACAGAAGTGGATTGAGGCTTTTAGTCTTTCTGATCCAGAGATAAGACCCTCACAAAGCCTAGTCAAGGTTATCCACCTTGCATTATAAAGAAAAAAATAACATCTTCAGATCCGTAAATAATCGGTCCCAAGGATAACATTGAAGCAAGTGATGACTAGCAGAAACTGCTGCTATTAAACTGCAATGGACCAAGGGCTATAGAAGTCATACATTTGGCATTCAGATGCTTCCACCTTTTCATGACTATGCATGGTTCAGTCAAACCACGTTGTGGAATGTTAAGTTGTGCCGCATCAATAGTAATGGACCAGGAATTATGACATGTTTTATGTTATCATTCATTTAAAACAGATAGTTTGGATTTCAGCCACAAGCAAAAGTTTATATATAATATATTTATTACAAACAACAGTGAACACTTAAGAGCTATTATTTTAAATCTAAATGACATTGTGTTTAGTATCCATTTCCTCCTGCTCTGCAATGTGCAGCCTGTGGTGTCTGTCATCTTTCCCTGGAGCTCTCCTGGATACGAAGTGACAACTTCTCACAAGTTACCAGAAACAGGAGAAAATGTGGAGCCCCGCTCCAATGAACTGTTTCACATTACAAGAATTTACAATGATCATCTGACAGAAGAAAAGCAGTGGAGCTTGAGAGGGGAATATCACGCAGTAAATCGCTTGCTATTATCCATGCTGACAATATGGGGTGGGGAGGACAGTATTTAAAAACACATAAGGAAAAACACATAAGGAAACACATTGAATTGGTGAGTGGGCTCCTTGTGCACCAAAACTAAATGGTGCTTCTGAAAATCTTGCCAGTGTCCATTCTACAGATAATATTGGGTCTGGACACACAGCTTGTGCAGGGAGCAGTAGATGGCTGTGCAGAAGAAAAGGACTGTGGGTCCTCCCCTGACCCCCCCAGCATCCATGGCCAATCTCTGGGTCAGCCCATTCAGCTGCTGCTTCTTCAGCCTTTCCCATGGCTGAGCACATGCAAGTGTAGAGGGTACCAAACCATCCTGGCCCCACGTGCAGGCAGGGAACTCTGTTTGCAGCCCTGGCACAGCCGCGTTAGCTGGGGCCACCATCGGCTGCCATCAGCAAAGGTGTGAAATGGAACATCCTGCCCCATCCTGTCCTCTCACTGCTATCTGCCTTTCCCATTACAGAACACCTGAATAAAAGCTTTCAGCATACCTGCTCTTTTTCCCTCCTTGCCATACACAGACAGTCTGCCCTCTGCAGCCAAAACAAGGGCCATAGGTGCTAACTGGAGAGGAATGGGTTACCTAGCTCCACCTTACAAATGCCTGACCAGTGAAACCAAAACCTGTCATTCTGAATTATTCTTGGTTTAATGACTTCTTTGAACGAAGGCAGTAGTGGGTTGTCCCCACCAGTGTGATCGAGCTGTTGTGCTAGGCAAGCCTGAGCTGTCCTTGCCCCCTCGGTGTTCTCAACATGAAGCATAGATGAACTGCAATACAATAGGTCTCAGGACGCTGCTTCAAGTGGAAATAAAGCAAGCAATTTAGAGAGTTTTCAGGTGCTTCACATTTTCATTTTCGTCTTTCTACACAAATAAAAAGGCTTAAACTATTATTCAGTCTCCACTCAAAGTATAATTTTGACATTTGGAAATCTGATTTTGTGATCAGAAACACATGTAGAATAGAATTTAGAAGTCAGCAAAGACTCCAAGCATGATTTTATTGGGAGCTTGGGTATGCCCTTCAGAGTAATTGGGATGTGGAATGTGGAAGTAGTTTTTACAGGAAAATAGGGATAAGGCCTCCTGTAGCCAGCCTCAGGCAATGGAGCGAGTAAAATATCAAGAAGAATTCACATTCAACTTGATAATAAGGTTTCCTAGCATGTTAATTAAATGAAGTCTCACATCCCCAGCCCTGTTGTTTTAAACATTTTAAGGCATTAACATTGCACAATAGAAACATAATTTCCCCTCTCTCCAGATGTCTATACTAATTTGATTTTCCTAGTTGTTAGCTTTAAACTTTCTATGAACATGAAAACGTATCCTTTCAGCAGTGCTGTTGTATTTTCCCCCTTCATTCTTCCTTACTCATTTTGGGTACTAATTGGCAACAGTGTTTTTTAAAAATAAATTCTTCAAGTGGGACAGCTTTGCTGTTTATCCTATACTGAGGCACTGTTTTCCACAGCTTGACTTTGAAAGAAAACAGTGGGAAAGCAACATCCATTTGGTCCTGAGGGTCTGAGCCTTCACAGATAACATGGAGGAGATTTAGGGAGCGAGGGAAAGCCAGAGGAAACCTCATAAATCATATCCCATCTTTCTGCTCTTTAAAGTATTGGCTTAATTGGGAATAAGTTGCTAAAATCCCTTTAGGAATGCAAGTGTATGCACCTCCTTTGAGCTCTGTGCAATGACCCAGGGGTGGATTGAGAGACAGTGGCTGACCAAAGCACTTGAGTGTATAGGGTGCAGGTAGGTTTATGTGCTGGAAAAATGCTCTCTGTACAAATGGGAGAACTGGAGCTGTGCTGTACTAGTGTATATACTGAGAGAAAGCTCTGCAGCTGGTGAGGAAGGCACCAAGATCCCCTGCACTCAGTCATTTTACTCAGGCATTTCTCCAGGAACAATGGACGGGAACAATGATCCTGAAGATCATCATCACAGGTTCAGGGCTCATTTCAAAGCCAGAAGCTGAAAAGTCCTGCTATCAACTTATTGCCAGGAAAAACTTTTACACATTGGAGACAAAGGAAAACCTCTCACTAGCAAAACCCACACCTTTTTCGTTAAAAATTAGATTTAAAAATACAATTTAAAGCCTATACACATAGATAGTCTTCTCTCTTGATTGGTCCAGAGTGCCTTGGTTCTCTTGCAGGAGCCATGCTAGTGGCAGACAGGCCAGCAACCCCAGACTGGGCTTGGCTGGGATAGAGTTAATTTTCGTCATAGTATCTTATGTGGGACTATGTTTGGGATTTGTGATGGAATCAGTTGTTGATAATACAGGTATGCATTAGTTATTGCTGAACAGTGCTTGCACAGCATCAGTATGTTTCTTCTGTCTCACACTGCCCTGCCAGAGAGTAGATTGGGGGTCCACTGATGCTGGGAGGGCTGCAGCTGAGACAGCTGAGACAGCTGACCAAAGGGACATCCCAGAATATATTATTTCATGTTTAGTACTAATTCTGGGATGGTGGAAGTTGGCGGGAGCTGCTGTTCCTCAGAGGCTGGCTGGGCATTCGTCTTTTGGTGGTGAGAAATTGCTTTCATTTGCATTACTTGTTTTTCATGGGTTTGTGTGTTTTTTCCTCTCTCTTTCTTAGTTTTTTCCTTCCTCTTTTTTTTTCTTTTAATTATTAAGCTGTTCATATCTCGATTACTTTTCTCACTTTTAGCCTTCTTCCCCTCATCCCACTGTGGGGCAGTGAGCAAGCAGCTGCGTGGTGCTTAGCTGCCTACCAAATTTAAACCACAACCATCCCCAAACTTAAGCTATATTAATAAAAGAAACCAGAAGCTTGACTTTTAGCCATGCTGTTTAGTTCTCTGCATTCTCCCTGGTGCAATTTTGGCCTATACTAAATGGTTTTAGTGAGAAAGCATTTTCCTGTACGGATGTGAGCCATTCCACAGGGCTGTCCTCAGAAACAAAACCAGACTCCCAAACCATACTATTTGTTTCTGTAGTTTTAGCTACAGATTCAGTCCCAGATTCATTCCCAGCCCAGAACAGTGGGATCCCAAAAACTTCACTGTCGCCTTCAGCCGGTGAATTCTTCTGGAGCTCACTGTTCCCTTCACTCTCCAAGGAGCTGAGGAAAAGCAACACTCAATATCAAGGGTCCCTCTCTCCTCCTAATTCTTTCTGCGCTTTGTACAGACAACCTGACCAAAGTTTCCTTTTGAGTGTTCCACATGGCTTAACATGAACCAAACTCTACAATGAGCTGTCTGTCTGTCCATAGCCCTTAATGGCTCTTGTGCAGGCTCAGGACCTGAAGTGCCCAAGGTCCAGGACTGATTTGCTGTGGGACAGAAGAATTTTATCCATATCTCTCTTCCAAATTTTTAATCCTAATTGTAAGAGGAGCCCTGATTGCTTCATTTCTGAACCACCCCATAATGAAAGAAATACACCAGAATTTTCATGGAGGAATTGCTACGAGCTTTTCAGGCATGTTTCACATAACATGTATACATATTTTACTTCCAAATGTTACTATGGAAAGGTAGTTACATGGGAGACCCCGTTCCTCTTCCCTGAAGTAGGGAAATCTCTGTAACATATAAGGGAATCCTCTGTAATATATAAGGATTCAGGTTTGATTCATACTTTATTTGGAAAGGCTGTGAAAACAAAGCAGCGAAGTGATTTGTCTCATTATAGAATCAGGTCAGTAGCAAAACCTCAACCCACTCCCCTGGGTTTCAAAATTTTTCAGTCACCTCCTCAAATGGGCTTAGACTTTAATGGCCAGTCTGAAATCATATGGGATCACATGAATAATTTTTTTCCTGCCTGGGCAAACGCTTCAAAGTGAGCTCAGCAGCAAGAGATCACACTTGCAGCATTCAAAAGGGTACCGAGTTCAGATGTAAAGTATGGAAAATCAGATTTCTGAGAGACTTGTTTGTAAAATAAATTATAATGAGAAAATACAGTTAATGATAGTGCTGTCATTAGAGGGCTTAGAAAATTTTTAACACAGTATACAGTACAGTACTATTACAGGCATAACCTTATTAGCATTTTTAAACGCATAAATCTGACTGGTCTTGGTGAAACGAAGGAAATTCCTTCCACTGTGGTGGTAAATGTTTCATTAAATGGATTAGGAAAGCCAAAGCCCATCGACAGTTGGAACTGGTGAGGGATGTAATGGGCAGCAAGAAGGGCTTCTGCAGCTCAGAAAGGCCTCGACAGCAAAGGAAAAGCTAGGCTCAGTGCTGTATGCTGTAGGGGAGCTGGTGATGCCAAACATGGAGAAAGCTGGAGTGGTCAGTGGTTCCTTCAGCTTAGTCTTTACAGGTAAGAACACTCTTCAGGAATCCCATGTTCCCAAGACCAGCCAGAAAGCATGGAGAAAGGAAGACTTACCCTCAGTAAAGGTCAATCAAGTTAAGGAACGCGTTAAGAAACTGAACACAGACAGATCTGTGTGACCTGATGGATGCATGTGTGACTGGTGAGAGAGCTGGCTGATGTCCTTGCGAGGCCATTCTTGATTATGCTTGAAAGGCCATGGTGTACAGGGGAGGTTCCTGCAGAATGAGAGAGACCAAATATCACTCTGTATTGGAGAAAGGCAAGAAGGAGGATCCGGAGAACCCCAGGTCAGGCATCCGCACCGCACACTGAGGTGATGGAGCAACTAATCCTGGAAACCATGTCCAAACACAGAGAGGACAAGAAGGTGGTTTGGAATCACCAACATAGATTTACAAGGGGTAAATCCTGCCTGACTGAACCAACAGTGTTTTATGACAAAATGACTGGCTTGGTGGATGAGAGGAGAGCAACAGTTGTTGTCAACACTGTCTCCTGTAACATCCCTATAGACAAATAGAGTAAGTATGAGCTAGATAGGTGGTGGCAATTGGAAACTGGCTGAACTGTGGAGCTCAAAGGGCTGTGGTTAGCAGCATAAAGTCCAGTTGGAGGCCAGTCACTAGTGGGGTACCCCAGGATGGATCTAGGTCCTACACTGTTAGTTTCACTAATGACCTGGGTGATAAGGCAGAGTGCACACACTTTTTGGAAGATAAAAAACTGGGAGGAGAGGTTGATAAACCAGAGGGTTGCGCTGACATTCGTGGGGTAGGGACAGGCAGGAGAATTGAGCCAACGGGAGTCTCATAGAGTTCAAGAAGGTGTAAATGCCTGGGGAGGAATAACTCCTATGCACCAGAGCATACTGGAAGTTGACCCACTTGAAAGCAGCTTTACAGAAAAGGCCTTGAGAGTCTGGATGGACACCAACTTGACCATGAGCCAGCAATGCTTTCTTGGGACAATAATAAAAAAAGAGCCAACAGCCTCCTGCATGGCATTAGGCAGAATGTTGCCAGCAGGTTGAAGAAGTCAATTCTTCCCCTCTGCCCAGCACTGGTGAAACACACCTAGATGCTGTGCTCACATCTTCACATCTGGACTCCCCAGTACAAGAGGGACATGGACATATGGGAGCAAGTTTGCTAAGGTGTTTAAGGAACTGCTTATTTGTCATATGAGTGGCTGAGAGAGATGGGACTGTTCACCCTGGGGAAGAGAAAGCTTGGTGGTAATCTCACAAAACTGATGGGACACAACAGAGCTTTTCTATATTGCTTAAGTTTGCTGATCATTTGGAACAAACCTACCCTATATCATGGGCAGGCTTTCTCCACTGAAGAGATACAGGTTTCTGACAAGGAGTCCTTTGATCACAGGGGATGCCATCTTGTCTGTAAGTGCTTCTTGATATGTATATTGAGACACTAAGCCTAAGAATACAGCACAGAATATGACAATGCAGAATATAGATAAAAAACTGTTAATTATCATTTATACTTTTGGTTTCCTCCTTTTAGACGAATGAAAAAAATCAAACTTCAGTGGCCATATCCAACTGTATTATTCCTCATGACAGTATAAAATAGAGAGATGGTTTCACAAAGTAGATTAAGAATCATATTTTACATTGCATAAAATTGCTGAAATTGTATAGAAATCTGTATTGTGGATCATAAGTTATTGTAACCCTTGGAGTAAAAACTCCAAGCTATTTTTTTCTCCCACTGCCTGTTTAAGCTACTGGGCGAGTTGTTGCATGAATAAATATATTTCCTTCCTCTGAAAATGTAATATTAAGTGCTGTGTTATTGTTATAAAATACAAGTTGATCAGACAGACAGAGATAATTATTCTGACAAAGGTGTGCACCAGAGTATCACTGTACATTGAATTTCAGTGTGTAATATGGTATAATGGTAATATGGCAATATGTAATGAGCACAAACTGGAATACAGGAAATTCCATTTAAACATAAGACAGGCATTTACTTGATGTGAGGGTGTTTGAACACTGGCACAGGTTGTCCAAAGTGTTTATGGAGTCGGTCCTTGGAGATATTCAAAACAAAAGTGGACACAGCCCTGAGCAACTTGCTATAGCTGACCCTGCTTTGAGCACAAATCTGGACTGGATAACCTCCAGAGGTTCCTTTCAACCTCAGCAATTTTGTGATTCTGTGAAATGCTGTGATCAGATCATACAATGTCTGACAGTAGAAGTTGCTTACAAACCTTTGTGCTCCAGCCACCCAGAGCCAGTGGTGAACCAAGACTCAGACTGGTGAGAAAGACTTCAAGACTCTTTGAAACTGAGGAACCTCGAAGAGTTTCTGAACTGCTGTGGCTGGAAATGCCAAGATGAGACCCAGGCACACATACTGCCCTGGCTTCAGCAGTAAGGGTCATAGGACACAGCGCAAAGGTGAGCCATGGCTTGGCCCAGTGAGTGATCACCTGGAGAAATGAAAGAACCAGGTCACTGGGGACATGTAGTAGAGTGCAGGGGCACCTACAGAGTCCAGTTGCATCCCATTGCTCCAAATGTCCCTTCTGGGCGGCCACAATCATCTGTGCGCCATTCAGCATGGCACTATTAGGCTTGGGGTGAGAAAAGAACATCAGAGTGAGAACAGCTCAGCTTCCATTCCTAGAAGTTTTTGACTGCCTCAGACTGTACAAAGCCCTGAGCAATCTGGCCTGACCTCAGAGTTTACCCTTCTTTGAGCAAAACATTATTCGAGAGGCCTTCTGAGATCCCTTCCAGCCTGAGTTACCTTGAGTCCTTCAAGCAGGTCACACTCACATTTCCCTGAGGTGCTGGATGAATTTCAGAGCTACCCAATTGTGCCCAGCAGGGCCCCCAGCTGATCCTCTGAAAAGTCAGCAGTGTGTTTAAGCCGTGGCACTGGCACTCACCTCTCAGGTTTTGCGGTGGGCTTTGGGGCATGCTGGCTGTGGCAGAGACAGTTACCCTGTGGGGAGCCAGGCTGAAGGCCCAAGCCCTAAGTAGCTCTTGCTTTTCAGGGACACTGTTCATACCAAACTGCTAATGACTCGCTGGATTTGTATGGCCCACCAAAGGGTGGGTGTGGATGTGAACCCCCCCACCCCAGGTCTCAGAACGGTGCAGCTCAGCAGGGTCTGACCCAAAGAATGTTCCACCGAGGTGGTTGTTTCCTGCTGGCTTGTCTGGGCCTGTGAAGTGAGTCCTGCTGACCTGCTATTACTCACAAAGGCCTTTCTCTGATTATTTTTTGTCTGGGAAAGTTACTTCTATTGTCTCAGCTTATTTATTTATATCTGCCAAATGAGCATTTCACTTTCAGTTCTTTTCAGAAGTCAGAAAGGAAGTGCCTTGGCTTTTCCCACCAAAAATCTTGGGCTGCATTCCATGGTGGATGACAGAAGACAGCTCTCTAAAGATTTAACCCATTTTAAAATAGTTAAATTAATGTTGTTATGTGAATCTTTCTCACCCCACTGCCTGCTCCACTCTTTTACACAAGCAGATAGTGTTGTGTGTTCAGAACAAGACTCAGAAAAAGGTTTAATTAATATTTTCACCATCCTTCTTCCTAGGACCCTACCAGGACCCACAGTTTATGTATTTTTTCCTCATTCAAAGTTCTTCCTTAAACACTCAAGACTTTTGTGTGAACAAAATCAAGTCTTAAAGATTCTGAAGTAAGTAGTTTAATTTACACATGGTTGTGTGTGTCTGTAATAGGATCTTTTAAATTTGGTTTGAGATACCAGACAAAATGTTCCTCGCTAATAGCTGGTCTTACACAGCAGAGGTTTCTTTTGAAGTATCAAGCATGGATACATGATCCTATTTAATGGCAGCACTTTAAATTGCCGGCTGGTTAATTCTATGTGAGTTCTTCTCATCTGTTTCATATTTCTCCTACACATTACTGTAAAACAAGCTGTACCCATTTCTGTCAGTGAAACCATTGTCCTAACCTACCATTTTTCTTAGAATCTGATAATAATGGTTGACTTTACCTCAAGAGAAAAACCTACAGGCAAACATGTCACACATAGCACAGTTTGACTAAGAACAGATACATGCCACTGGTCATAAAGGGTAAACACTTAAGACATTTAACCCAGCTGAGCAGTACTAAATGGAAGGCAGTGGTCATCTGGCTTTTGAATCACCTAATTGACATGTCAGAAAATAAGCATTTTATTGACAGAAGGTGATTGCAGAGAAAAGTAATTTTTCATTTAAATAGCCAGATACTTCCCTTCCTCCTTCCCTTTGTATTTGCAGCACAGGGGAACATTTTGCTAAGAAAGCAAAACCACCAAAACCAGACCCTTTGTTACTTTATTTTTGCCTACACAGCTACCTTCTGATAATGATTTTCCTGACTGCAACCATCTACAGAGGATTCCAGCATGGAATAGTTTCCAAATTATGTTTGCTCTCATTTTTTCTAACTTTGGATGCCTTTTGAACTATGTTAGGATTCAACTATCCCTGAGAAACCACTCAAATCTCAAGCAATGCAGTGGTAATTCCTGTGCAGTGAAATCACCCAGTCGTACCTCAGTGTAATTCCACTGAAGTTGCCCTTCCAGGTTCTCTTTGGTAGCAGCTGGTGATAGATGATGGGGAGAAGAGGGTTTCGAAGTAATCCTGTGATTCTTATCCCAGTCCCCAAAACAGTTTCAAGAGTATTCCACTACCAGGCTATGAGTTTTTTGTTTGGGCTGAGTGCACCACAATTTCCTTCCTTAGTTCTCCTCAGCCACAGCAATACCCTCCTGTTGATGTAGAAGGCAGAGGATAAAAACAGTTGAGGGCTGCTCTCAGCCCTGACAGGGTATCCTGCAAGGACCGACTGCCAGTGCTAGGCACATGTACCCACCTGGACAGCTGTCCCCATGCCAAAAAGCCACTTGACTTGACCTCGAGCCATATTACCATGAGGGCAGGTAAGGATGACTGCAAAGGGGCAAAAGCTGTCATCATGGCTTTGCAGTGCTTGTCTCAAGACCCAGATTCACACCACACCATCCCAGGCACCTAGCCCTATATCTGCTTAAAGGAGAAACACCACCCACCAGTGACAATTAGGGTTTTCTTTGTCTTGTCTGGCCCTGCTGTGGTCTGCCCTGTCACTGCCTCCCCCAGCACCAGGGTCTAGGGCTGCACCGTATCTTGCCAGGTCATCAGGCTTGCCAGATACGGCCCCTGTTCCTTGCCCCACCACCACAGGCTTCCCTGCAGACACACATGCTACACAGGAGACCTCCACCTGTGCTGGTGACAAGTATCCTTTGCAGCAGAGCTAGATCCAGGGTAAACCAAACTTTTTTTTTTGTCTCAGAAGCCTTCAGTGACTCTGCCCAGGGAGAGCACAAAGAGCAGCAGCTACCATGGAAGGGGGCTGAAGGTGAGGACAAGGAATGAGGGTGATCGTAGAGAGGAACATCTCACCTTTTTCCTGGGGAAGGTAGCTGGAGATGCTGGGGCAGGGCAGCCCTCTACAGCCCAGGGAGCTAACGCTGTCTGGCTGCAGTCCTCTGCACAGCCCCTCTTCCCCAGAGCAGCATAGCTCCAGCTGTTTATAAGCCCTGTTTTTATGAGGTTGAAGGCACAGAGATATAAGTTAATACAGCCTGTGAGAGCACTACGCAGTGCTGTCAGCCTGGAGTCTCGCTCTCTGTGGAGATAAAGCACTGCTTCCCCATACTCTTAGAGGAATTTTGCAGATATTGACCTGCCTAGGTTCTTTTCTGAGCACTACTCTTCAGAACCTCTGCTGATAAGGACAGGCAAACTATTTTACCCTTCACACTTAGTTATGATGGCCCAACACAATACCTCTGCTTTTGGAAGAAGCAACGAAGATCAGCTAAAATGCTTTGCCTTCCCATACTGCAAACCCTTCATTTGTGGGCTGTCCAGGTTGTGTTTGTGGCATTCATAAGATTTCTTGCCCTTGAAGTTGCTAAGAGATGAAATCAACTATTTTAAAATTTTGCTGTTTACATACAAAGAAAAGAAAATAATTGGAGCTTACTCATGTTTATAAAGCCCTAACACATAATTAAACTCAACAGGAAAATATTTCTCTAGATGAAATGTGAAGTTTTTACATGTCTGCTGTTGGACCCCTCATCTCACACACTGTTTTGAAGATGAAGAGGAGTTGTTAGAACTATCACCATTCTCCCTGCTCCTTGCAAGGCCTGTTTTATAATGTGATGACTCAAAAAGGCCCTTAAATATGTACTCAGTGGGAATCAACTGAGACAGTAGCCATGCTGGCTTCAGAACAGCAACTTATTTTTAGCATCAGGGTATTGAGCATGAGATCTATTTTCAGAAGAAACATCCAATAATAGAGATGGCTGTTGTTTATCTATTCCTTTCAAATTCATCTAGCAAAAGCAGAAATGTGATGAGTATCTGAGCCAATTTCTATTTTAAGAGCCACTTAAGGAGGTTTTTCAGCTAGACAAAACAAGAGGTTCAAGATGGTGACAAAAGGGTATGGAGAAATCATTGCCAAGGTAAAATGTTACAATATTAATTAGAGGAAAAGCCCTTTAAAATACCATCCCGCTACTCATTACTAATATTCATTGTTATGAATACAACACGATTCTGCTGAGTCATTTACTCAGAAAATATCTGGATGATCACCCTACCCTGGAGAGCTTCAACTCTACATGCTCTCAGGGTTTCCTCTGGAAGTGATATGTTTTCAGAACTGGATGGGGAGTTAGACCATTCATCCTCTTTCCGCCCAACCATAATTCTTCTCCAAAATATGTTATATCCACTCATAAGGAGAAACTTAAACAACAGGTATGTTGGACTGTCACCATAGTCATGTGTGTCATGGAACAGGATCTCTCCTCAGGGCACTTCCTATGCAAATAGACATGTGAACAAGCCCGGGGGGCTATAATGAGAACTCTCAGAACAAAGATAAGTTGATTATGTGTTCCAGATTTGAAACCCCCCAATGACATCACGCCCCCACTTCCCAAGATCATTTGGCGTAACATCTGTGTGTAATGCTAGTGCGGTCTTGATAGTTACTGGAGCAAAATCTCAAGTAACATCTGTGGCCTCATTAAGAACCAGGCCTGTTTGCCTTCCTTTAAAAACTACTTTTGGCTCGTGTCACCCGCTGATTTGTGACTTGTGTCTGTATTAGCTCTGTTCCCAGTGATTTCAGTAAATTGAAAAGTGTTCAACATCCCTGAGCCCTGTAGATTCCTGTCCCGTCTCTGATCTCTTCCCACCTGAGCAAAACTAGAAAGAAATGCTTACTGACCCAAATCCAAAAGTATGTGATTTCTACAGTTGTTCTAAAATATCCCTGCTTGCATTTCAGTCCCGTATGTAGCAGGGGAAAAGCGCCTGGGCAGTGTTTTCCTGGAACTAATTATGCCAAATTCACAGAGGCATCTGGAGATCTAATTCCCATTGATTTCCTGGGATGTCTAAAGCTCTTTATGAATGTAGGTCTCTCAGTCTAAGGATGAAAATATATTCTCAAATTACTAGTCCTGGGAGAGATGTCCAGCAGGAACCATAGGTTTTGCTTGCTTATGAACTGGCAAGCATCAAGGCATCTCATTTGGTTTCGCTCATTACTTTCAAATAAACCATAATTTTCTCTAAAAGCTGTCTCCATTGAAAAAGTTCTTGTGTCCAAACACCCAAATGGCTCATCCTTACCTGGCCTACTATAAAATATTTCCAGTGCATTTCAGGAGACAGAGGTAGATGATTATGGGCCATGTCATGGACTGTCCTCTCTCTTTCCACCTTTGCCTTCCCTACCACAGCATCACACATCTCCAGCTCCCTCCTTGATGTTATGTCCTACACACCAGACAAACACAGAATGTGAAAACCCAAGCTTGTTATTAATTTTACAGAATCTTCCCTCCCCCTCCCTTCTCTTTTTCCATCTGAGGACTGACTGTTGGAGCTCCTCCATGCTTGGGGATCTGGGATAGAAATAAATAAATGTTGATTTGGGGCCTCCAGGGTGCCCAGGAACAGCCTCCTGAGTCTCACAACAAAAAACAACTTAAATATCTGTGCCTATGCAGGCTTCTGAAATGCCAGAGTTAGTGACTTCTCAAATCATTAATTCAGTGTCCAGCTAGGAAGAAGTTTGTATCTGATACTATATGGCAGAGCAGACAGTGTATTAGCACATGCCACACAGACACGTGTTTGGGCACAGACTCCTTATCTGAAACATAATCATGTAGGGAGAGGAAAATAGCTGTTATTAGAAGAATTAAATAATCTAAAACCAGGCATGTTTTCACCTACCTTCATGTTTAGGCACTTCTATTACCCATTGACCACTTTCTGGCAGTTTATTTTAATCTCCCAAAGTATTTAAAAGTACACCTCACACACACCATTGTACAGGGTCATAGGCAGCCAAACTGCCTGGAAGGCAGATGAGCATGTTAGGCTCCTCAAAAATGGGATACAGGACCCAGGTGAGAGATGAAGCAGCAGTGGAGATGAGTCCTCCATGTACCTCTGGTGTCAACCAGAAGGAAACCATGGCAATGCCTGGGGAAGGGAGACAGTCAAGCAGACAGACACCCTCCATCTCTTTCTTCCTTTCCACTCTCCCCCAAGGAAATCTGAGCCTGTAACACGGGCTTGGCATGAAACCTGGGCCTGATTTTCAGGCTGTTAATGCATAACACAGCCTTGATAACTCACTGAAATCAAACAAGATGATAATTCAGACATGTTAGAAATAATCTATGATGCAAGCAGGAAAAAACTTTTAAAAACTACCCACTGTAGTACATCCATATACACAGCTCACTGTTCAGAGCTCCCGAAGAGGAGCAGCCTTGAAAAGAAAGGCAGGTCTGCAAAACACTGCATACATGACAAAAAGAAAAACGGGGTACTTTCTTAAACAGATAGTCCACCTCCACTATAACATGTCACATGAAATCTGGGAGCCAAGTGGCAGGCATGGTAGAACTATATTGGTAAATTTAGTCTTGTTGGTGAAAAAAAAATCCACCAAAGATAGAACACAGTGTCAGAGGTAAAATAAAATTATTTGGAAATAAGCTATTTCAAATCCCATTGCGAGGAACACCAGAAATACCGCATTATTACTGCGTCACCCCAGGTAATTGCAATGAGCATTGGCAAGATATCAACAGCAGATTTGTCCCTTCTCTTATAGCTCAGTATTAGTTCCAAGAGTCAGAATAACATTTTTGGAGGGGGTGGTGGGTTGTTAAATGTGGAAGTAGAAGAGTTTTTTTGGCATGGAGCTTGCACTAGGACCTTCCCCAGATAGCACAACAGTGGGCATTTGCATGACAGGCCCTTGGCAGCTGCAGCCAAGGCCTCTAAGAAGGGATCCATTTGAGGTTTGGTTTAACAAAAAATGACCAAAACATTAATTTGACTTTCAATGTGCCTGCCCTAAGCCTGTCACATCAGGCTTTATAATCAGCTTTGTTAGCTGGATGGGAGAAGCACAGGCTGGGGAGGACAGCAGGACTGGACAAGAAGCCAAATTAGGCAAAACCAGAAGGAGCTTTGTAATTTCTGCCTAAACTCCCATTAGACAATTTTTTCCCACTTTTTGTGAAGCTAGTGCAAAATTCTCACTCTCTGTAATGAGTTATGAACTCTACCAGCTTGGTGAGTGTGCTGGCAAGAGAGATGCAACCAGCCAGTTTTTCATTTTTGAGTAACTACTAATTTCTAAAAATGTCCACATGAAGCATGTAATAAACACGTAGAAAGGAGTTCTTTCCAGGCCTGTGGAAATGTTTATACTCCCTCTTCTGCCTAAAATAAAAATTATGGGGCAAGTTCCTGGCTTGTGAAGCTCAGTCTGACTCCTTTGAATTTCTTGGCACTTTTCCACCTTCTGCCAGCTGAGAACCTGGACATCCTTAGCTTTTTAGCAAAGTCGACAGAGAAATGAAGAGAAGGAGCATCATTCCCAGCTATCAACTGCAAACATTTGTGCACTGTTCTCACTAGAAAGCAAGCTGCCTTAAAAAGATGAAGGACAGGCTGTTGCTTACACCCTCAGTCTGCAAACAGGAGCGTGTGACCACAAGAGCCCATAAAGGAAAACTCCATTCTGAACTCTGGGCCTGATAATGCAATTAATAAAGAAATAAATCTGCAGTATATGGTCGGTCAAATTAGAGTTTTAGCAAAAGAGAGATCAGAATTATATAATTCCTCTGAAGTTTCCAGTAACTGCATATTTGTTTATAAACATGGAACTGCTTGTGTAGAATTTAGAAGAATAAATATCCAGCCTTTACAGTGGTTAGACCCCTAAGAGTTTAGACCTATACATTTCCAGTGAATAACAGTCTTCCTATTAAATATCGTATTTCTTCACCTCTGGAAGAGATGAAAACTAAAATTCTATGGCTATGCAAGACACAGAGATATAGACAAACATGCATGGGTGTGTTTCTCACACATCATCTTCCTAAGACATTTCATATATTGTATAAAGTTACACACTAACTATACATAAAAGGAGCATGATGCTGCAAAGCCAATAAGTTAAAGGTTAAGAAATGCTGGAATTAAGTACACCACTGAAGAAAAAAGACATTTTAAAAACTTACCCAATATGAAAAAAAAAAAATCAGTTTTTCAGATATTCAACTCAGTTTGGAAAAAAAAATATGAAGCAAACAAAACCACAAAAACAAAGAAGAAGGAAAAAAAAAAAAAGAAAAAACATCCACAAAAAAATTCTGTCATTGGGCTTCTCTGCAGGCTGAGAATTGTCGCTTTTCATCAACTTTTGCCAAAGACTTCATTTGCCAGTAGGACAGCATGCAAACAAAAAAGCCAAAGGTCTACAGAAACACATGCTCTAGTGTGTAGGAGACATCTTACCATCATCATCCCTCCTGTCTCCTCAGCCTGGGTCTGCTCCAGCCCTTGCTTCACAGCCATGCCTTAATTAATTAATTAATTAATTAATTCTGTCCAGCTGCTCTTTCCCACGCTCCAAAACCTTTACATTCCTCACTTCATGTCTTGCACCTTAGCTGGGAGGCACTAGGAACACCAGAGAGATTCTCTCTGCTTTCCAAGCTGTGCCTGGGGCACCAGGACCTGAGGAAGAAATCTCAGGAAAAGCCCTGCTCAGTCTCTCCCTGCTTGAGCTGGGTTATGCTCAGAGCAGGCAGAATATTTGGGATAAGAACAACCAGACTTTAGGCAAAACCTACACAGATGTGGCAGATTGAATTTTTTCACATCTTCATCAAATTTGACCACCTTTTCATGGCAACAAGAAAAGGCATATTCCGAGCACTTAAGTGATTTTAAGACACAAGGGCCAAATGCAGCTGTGCTAGAATTCATCAGGAGAGTTTCTTTCTAACTCTCTTATTCATAGAAATGTCCAGACTACTTAATTTGATTATTTACCCAGATAATTCAACATGGCATGAGAATTTCAGCCCAAACATTTCGGTTCATTTCTGTGTGAGGAAGATGAACTTATATGGGAAACTTCTAAGTGGAAATTGCACTTACCAACTCTTCCTAGGGAAGTTTGAAAAAAGTCCCCCACTACTGCCTGATGACAAGAGAACAAGGAACATCTTAAGAGAATTTGTGAGGAACTGTATAATAATTAGAAAGAACAATAACAATACCTGATAATACCTGACAATAATTACAATGCCCCAAGATTGTAGGAGGGTCCTTAGACTCTGCATGAAGCAGACACCTGGCCATGCCGGCGTGAGTGTTCTTGAGTGACTCCTCGTGCTGCATCCATCAGTCTTCAGCCAAGACCTAGGGCACTGGCTCCTCCCCCCCATCCAGGGGCTCAGCAGTCGCCCGCATCCAGCAGCATCACCCCACGCTCAGCATGCCCCACACAGTCCCTACCTCTCCACACCACCCACCAAACCCACGTCCCCTCTCTTGACAGCAAGAGATTTGCTGCAAGTTAGAAGGCAAAATAGCTGAGAATGAAAAAGATTTTCTTCTCTCACAGCATCTCGGTGCAGTCGAGAGTCTGGTCCCCTCTCACTGAAACTGCAAATATTATGGAACACCTAGAGAATGCTGTGGGTGTAAAGAGATTAAACTTTGCCCTTTGGGCATGAACAAGCTAGGTATGGTGCACCTTAGCAAAAAAGAAAACAGCAGAAGTATTTGAATTTTTCAGTCCAGGGGAACCTTATCACAGTGCTCTCTGATTTTGTGTCTCAGGTGTTCTAGCAACCCCAAGGAGGTGCCCATGGGAAGGGGGCATTTTTGGCTGTGAAAATCATCAAGGTCTTTAGGAAAGAGTTTGTTTTGGACTGCTGGACTTTAGTGATACCCACTGAAGTCAGTGGGACAGTATTTGAATTACTGCAACAAGGAGACGACATCTTGCCCCAGGGGTTGTAGACTAACGGTGGTGATGGGAGCTGCGTCCAAGTTATGTAATATAAAAAAAGAGGATTCAGAGAAGAGGGGTCATTACGCTTCCTGGATATTACAAGCAAACTCATCCTCTGGCAGCAGTGGGGTGAGAGCAGCGTGGCAGGAAAACAGCAGGGACCGGTCATCTCAGAGGAGCCACCTCAGTGGAGATCCCCGCCTGAACAGTGCAACTGAAAAGGGCAAGAAGGGCTGGATCAGAAACAACAGCTGAAAAGTGCAGGATTTAACTACTGGTTTCTGCAGGAAGGGGGAAGAGGATGACTGTGGTTACAGCTTGATAGTCTTGTAACAGCCTGCTGCTTTCTCAAATAACACGGAGTGTGCTCCGTCAAGCAGGAGCCACCAAGCACCTGCTTCCCCTGCGCCCGCATCGGGAGGCTCGGCCAAACATAAACAAGCAGGTGAAGAGGTTGAGATGATGAAAGACAATAGACCATTACCAGGGACTTAATGGTGTTGTAAAGGAGACAAATGTCTTTGAAGTAACACCCTTAAAACATGTGACCTTCGGGCTGACCTTTCCTTTCAGATTATGGTATGCAGATTGTTTTATACTGGCCAGTGCAAACAAAGCAAGCGGAGCTAGCGTATCAGCCCCTGTGATAGGAAAGTACTTGGACATCATGTCCATCTAGGCAGCCTGTTGTTTACTTTAGCTTGCCAAAAGTAAAACTCTGCCACAATTACTGCCTTTCAAGACACATACCTCACACTCCACATAAAGCAAGTGTATTATTTTCACTAGAATTTCCTTAATAAGACCAAATCCTGGAGACAGAGAGCCAAACCCAAATCATCCCTCCAGTGATCACAGGCTTTCTCTATTCTAGAAAAGCACTGTTACGATTGTCTGTCACTTGAGCAGGACAGTCTGGAGGACTGAGGTGAACCTGAAGGGGTCACCACTGGAAAGAGCAGAGATCCTGGAAGCACAGTGTGTGAGGCTCTGATTGAGGCTGTGAGAAAATAAGCAGAACTCACCCATTCCTCTTTTTCCAGCTGGGAGTATGCCAGCATGAATTAGCATTTTTTCTATGTATAATCACAGCACTGATTTATGCTATTAAGATTGCAAGCTCTTCTAGTCACCAGCAGCTTTTCTGCTCTGTGTTTGCATGGTGCTTGGTATAACAATGCTTCAAGCCACAGCTGGTGCCAAACACATAATAAATAAGAGTAAGAAGAAAGCTGCAAATGTTATTTGAAAGGTTGCATGCACACAGTCTTTGCTCCTCTATGCACTTTGAGAAAAACCAGAAAACTGGGGTTTTCCTGAATCCAGATGCAGGGAGCTATTTCAGGTCTGCAGAGGTGAAGATGGGCACTGCTGAACGAGGAAAGGAGAACCAATACTGGCAAGAGAGGTCCCTCACCCCTTTCAGCACCCTTGTAAAACACAGGTAAACTTCAAAGAACAAGGTCTGAAGGTCCAAGCCAGCCTAGAGCTGTCTGCTAGGGCAGATGGGACGCTGAATGTGAAAGGAGTTGCTGGAGCTCAGACAAACTGGGCTGATCTGTGCTTCCTCACGCACAGCTGGAGGGGCAGCACTGGGAATGGTGCCAGGGCAGGGGGTGGAAAGGGGGCAGTGGTGGGCTGGGCACATAGTGGTGCACCTTCAGCAGCCACGGAACAGACACCCACGGGACTTCTTGTAAGCTTTAGAGTTGTTGTGGAGGAGAATGGGGCTCTCAGACCTGGGCAGCAAGGTCTGACCTGTTGCTATGCCTCCTCCCCTAGCTGTTGTCAGATGTCCCACATGCAGCTCCTGGCTGCTCTGACCCCACTCCTGCAGCTATGTGAGGAGGCACGAACTCCTGCACCTATTTCAGCCACATGAATGCAAAACTCGAGAACGCGCCCTGTGAGTAAGTGCAGCCCGAGCCAGGGAGCTTCCTGAAATAATCCTCTGCATTGCTGTCCCACCTTCTCGCTGGGGCTGGGGACATGTTGCAGCCCGCTTCGTCCAGCTGGCCTGGGGTCATGCAGGGCCCTGGGGCAGGGCAGCCCCGTGGGGGAGACTCAGGGTGTCTCTGTGGTTTTGCCTGCTTTTATTTGGCCCTGATATTTTGGTGACCCAATAGGCTACAGAAGAGCCTCAGTACCAGGGCAGTTCTGGTTATCCCTTTTAGAAAAGTGCCTGTGTTTTCAGCTGTGTGAAGCAAAGGGAAGGTGATGGGTAGGACCAACACCTGGGTCCAGCCTTAAAATCTTTTGAAGGGAGTAGAAAAGCAAGTCTAATTACAAATGGAATTTGGTGTTAAATTGGCCCCTGGTCTAAGTGGAGGAAATCTACCAGCTTTCTAAGAAACAAATAAAGGGACTATATGGATTTGTATGTCCCAAGGACTTGATCCATAATTTTTATATGCTTGGCATAGTCTTTTTTCTAACTTAGATTTTGTTTTCTCTAGCCTTGTCATTTACGTGTCTCTCTGCTGTGAATGGTCAGAGGCTAGGAGAAGGCTTGGAAGATGGCACTATGTCTGCTTACCCATATTTATGCTGTCCCCTAAACTTTGGGATATTGAATTAGATGGATCTTTGCCTTAATGAACTTGGCTGCTCTTGAGTGCTTATAAAATACATCCTATGTTTGCATGTCATGGATTTCAAAGAGGTTTGGGTGGGATTTTGGTTTGGTTTGTGCTTTAATTAGCTGCAAACTTCAGTATGCAGCAAAGCCAGTGGTATTTGCACGTAATGCAAAATCCACCCTCAGACAGAGCTTGCTGCTGCTTTTAACCTTCCCTGTTGCCAGATAACCTGCTCTTTTTGTGCCATAGCTGGAATCAGAGGCATGGTGAGGGTGGGGGTGGATGGGGGGCAGACAGGCATCCTTCAAGGAGGGCACCTGGGCTGGGGGATTTGCTCCTCCAGAACCAAAACAGAACTCGACACTGGCATGTTTTTGACTCCGTGCCACAAACATTTGCAGTCCACAGAGCTTTCTTAATTTGGCTAGATGGTATTTATCCACTCCTTGGGAGACATGGCTGAGACTCCAGGCAGTTTGATTTATGCCAGTTGTTCAATTTGTGACAAATGCTGTCAACAGTTGTTCATTTTAATTACTGTTCTTGGGCCCAGATGTCTCAAAGATGAGCTCAGCACCACATAAATATAATAAATACAGATAATATTAGCAGCTCAGCTTCCTTTCTAGGGGAGGAGTGTGGATCAACCTACTGCCCTTTCTTCCCAACATGTCTCGCCCCTGCCTGGCACAGCACTGGAAGCAGCAGCAGAAAGAGGAGGTGGATTACCTTTCCTTCCTGTTTGCTGGTGGGCCACCCATGCCCACTGCTCCCACACTAAAATCACACCTCGACTCGTTCATCATATAGGTGCACATCACTTTGCCCAGACCATAGCAGGGCAAGCCCTCTGGCCTCCAAGCAGAGCTGTTCCTGCTCCTCCAGGCTTTTGGCACAAATGGGAGAAACAGCGGAGACAGCAGAGCTCTCTGCCCATCTCTGTTCTCTCCAATATTACTAGAGACCATTGTACCAAGAGGGAAACTATAATCCTAAAAATATTTTAGCAGAACCACCTTCTCAGGGCCTTTGTTCCCTCACTGAATATACAACTCACTACATGGAGAGGTTTTTCACAAGAGGTTCAGTGCCTTCCACATCCCAGCTGGAGATGGGCTCAGAGAAGTGGCCTTAAGGTGATTATTAGTCCCAGGTCATGCATCCCCCTGTCACCTGTGCTGGACACCCCATCACTCCCACAGGTTGTTCAACACTTTTTGGAAAAGGTCATGGGGGTAGGGACTTTGGTAAAACTCAGGAGGGATGAATACAACCCTATATCCTACCCCAGCTGTGGAAAGGCTTGTTCTCCTCTGCTTCCTCCAGGGTAGTGGATGTTGTTCACTAAAACTTGTTTAAAAATGTATCCAGAGCCACAACTGGGATTCCAGTGCCTGTACGTAATTAATAAGCAATATGGGCAATTTAATGTTTTTATTCTATCAGCTCAGAGTAGGAATCCTTTCAGGAGGAGCATTAAGCCATGTAGGCAACATTAGAACCTAAGCAAATTATGACCCAAGTTGTTTACCTTGTGAAACCTCTCATATGTTAATTTTGGTCCTTGGCACTTTCTTAATTTTTTGCCGCTGACTCACACTAAAGAATTTTCCAGTGTAATTGCAGAAAGCACTTCAGACAGCTCCTGCCTTTGGCTCTTGCCTCCTGTCTCCACTTGCACGAGGAGGCAAATACTGTCCTCTTCCTGGCAGGGGTGGGGTTTTACATGCTTGGCCTCCAGTGGGGTCAGGGTCAGTGCCAGGATAGTGAAGTCCATGATCATCTGAAGAAACACGGGTGCACTGGGAGCCCAAGCCCGTATTGACTCCGGGTGCTTTTTGGCAGGATTGGCAATGTTTCCCGTCGTGGGTGTCTGGGGCTGTGGCAGGGCTCAGAGAGGACATGCTTCTGCCCACGGGTGACAGCCACTCCACACCCCTTCCCTGAGCCCTCCAACCTCACGTGCCGTCGGCAGGCACATTCGGAGGACGGAACCTGGAATGTGACACCCTGGGGTCTGGGGCCAGCTGGAGGTGGGAGGACAGAGCCGGGAGCGCGTTACGACGCTTGTAATCACACTGGACACATACGGTTATATTTAAGTGCTGGATGTCTGCTGGCTGAGGAGGCCGAGGCAAGACTGGACTTGATTAGACATAATGACAAAAATGGACCAACTGTTGCTGAGAAAGCCTCTGCAGCAAAGTATTAGCTCTTTGTTATTGAGATATTACTGTCTGAGGCTTCACTGCTTTCAACTCCCCATCGTTATCTTTACAGACTTCCACTGCACTTTAAATAGGTTCCCAAGTTCAGCTCTTTGCCCTCGGCCATAAATTTAACACACTAAATATTTTCATCTGCTGTAGAACACACCACACTGTGGAACTTGTTACTTCATGGCAAATAAATACAGCTTGAAAACAGGACACGCTTTTGAAATTTTTTTTTTTAAGTATAACCCTTCTCACCCTAAAAATGTTAAAAATCAACATTTTTGTTTTCCAGTGTCTGAGTCAATGTATATCTTTTATATCTTTTATTATACAATTGCTACTGACTGCACTTCTATGTATCTAAACATAATGGATAAAAACCGAAATCAATATTTAAATATATATTCAATTTATTTATTTGCTGCTAAAAGATACAATAAATGTATTTCTTTTTCAGGCTTCATTTAATATAATGTTTTTGTATATGATTACATTTATCTGCCTGTGTTCATACCCAACAAATACCTCAATGTATTTTCTGTTGTGTTTAAATGCACTTTTATATTATCTCTAATATGCTGGAGTTATTTCTATTTGTTCAAATGTACCAGAAGAAAAGTGGATTTCTATGCAAAATTTTTATACAGAACTAAATAACCCGAAGTTATACAAACCATTAAAATAGATAATTTAGTTCTTTGATCAAATTAGTGTAGCTTTTACTTAAGTAAGAGTGACCCTGAGAGTCTTGCCTTTACTGGCAACTGCAGTAGCTTTTAATCTTTGTGCATTAGCTAAAAACCTGCTGAGGACTCTGTACCTCCACGGCTGAGCTTCCTTAGATTTATGGAGGCAGAGGTAGAACAGGCAAGAAGCAACATGCCTGTACCTAATGGCTAGGGGACTTCACTGAGGGATTTTACATGAAACAGTAGCTGGATAAAAACCAGTGATAGACGTAGAATTGCAGAATAATTTAGCTTTGAAGATACCTCTGGAGGTCATCTAGTCCATCCCCCGCTCAGAGCAGGGTAAACTTCAAAGTGAAATACAACCTCAAGTTAGATCAGGTAGTACAGGGTCATAACCAGCTGAGGTATGAGTATCTCCATGAACAGGGCTGCTCATGGGTGTAGACACCAGAGCAGCCCTGCCCAGATAACCACCCTACAAAAGTCATGCTTTTTGCTCAGTTTCCTACCAGCCCTGTGATTCCTGGCTGTGCGACGCTGCAGCTTCTACACAGACCTACAGGCCAGAGAGAGATGAGGGTACTTGCCTGAAATGTGGGAATGTGGTTTAAAATCCCCTCAGGCAGAGGAAGCCTCAAACCCTTCCTTGAATGGTGGTCCATCTGCTGTGGCCAGAAATGCCGCCGACCACAGGCTTTCTTGTATTATTGATTCAAGTCCTGTGTCTGTTGCTAAAAGCATTCGGATGCTGCTTCATCCCCTTCCAGCAGCTGTACTCACTCAGGGGAGCGCCCCAATCCCAGCCCCATCCCTGTCCCTGCGTGGGGGCCCTTGCAGGCCAGTGCTGCTTCTCCCATGGGCAGCTTTGCTGCTGGATCTCGGCAGCTAAGGGGCTTGGTCTGGTGCAAGCCAGGCAAAAGGCACCCACTCAGAGGGGGCTGCTCCCCTCCCTCTATTTCTGAGTCAAAAAGGTGTTCCCCTGGTTTTAATCACTGAGGAATAGAACTCAGCCAGCAGTGGGGTGCTTTGGGACAAAAGGGTTTTATCTTCCGTGTTTTGGGATGGACTCCCTTGCTCATGCTACCCACTGGAGAGAGTGCTACTGTTCAAGCAGCAGAGACAGCAGGCTCCTGCTGTGGCCCTGGGGCAGCTCTGGGGGGAGGCCAGTGATGTGCACATCTTACAAACCTCCTATTACCACCTGCTAGAGCAGGTCCTACTCTGGGGTAGAGACCAGACAGCAGGTTTCATCCCTGTTCCAGACACTGAGCACAGACAGGTCCTCAGCCCAGTGGACCCATGCAGCAGCAGGACTTTAGTCAGAGGAGATGAAGCCAAAGTGACTTTAGTCCTCTTAGCCATACTCCTGATATGTCTTGCAATGGCAGTCTTAAAATGCCCGTTTATACCTTTCACTCGTTACTCAGGATCCCACACTTTTTGTATAATACTGTTAAGAAACTGCTCATGCATTTTAAAAAAGAATTAGAGAACCGTCAACAGAAAAACAGGTTCGCTAAGAAATTGATAGAATGGGCAGAAAACAAAATAATTATAATGCGTAAGTTTGAACATAGAATTACAGAATCAGAGAATCATAGTAGGAAAAGACCTTTAAAGATCATCTAGTCCAACTGTTAACCACCACCATGTTCATCACTAAACCATATCTCAAGTGCCATAGCCACATGTTTTTGAACCCTTCTGGGGATGGTGACTATGTCACTTCCGTGGGCAGTCTGTTCCAATGCTTTAAAACCCTTTCCTAATATCCAATCTAAACCTCCTCTGGTGCAACTGGCAGCATTCCCTCTAATCCTGTCACTTGTTACCTGGGAGAAGAGGCCGACCCCCGCCTCATTACAGCCTTCTTTCAGGGAGTTGTAGAGAGCAATAAGATCTCCCCTGAGCCTCCTCTTTTTCCAGGCTAAACACCCCCGGTTCCCTCAGCTGCTCCTCACAGGACTTGTACTCCAGACCCTTCACCAGCTCTGTTGCCCTTCTCTGGACACTCTCCAGCACCTCAATGTCTTTCTTGTACTGAGGGGCCCAGAACTGAACACAGAACTCAAGGTGTGGCCTCACCAGTGCCCGGTACAGGGGGACAATCACTGCCCTGGTCCTGCAGGCCATGCTATTGCTGATACAGGCCAGGATGCCATTTGCCTTCTTCTTGGGCAAACTATTGACTCATGTTCAGCTGCTGTTGATCAGCACCCCCAGGTCTTTTCCTTCTGGGCAGCTTTCCACTCTTCCCCAAGACTGTAGCACTGCCTGGGGTTGTTGTGACACAAGTGCAGGACTTGTCACTTCATTTTGTGGAACCTCATACTATTGGCCTGGGCCCATTGATCCAAACTGTCCAGATCCTTCTGCAGACCCTTCCACCCTCCAGCAGATCAACACTACCTCTGACTTTGTGTTGTCTGTGAACTTGCTGAAGGTCCACTTGATCCTTTCATCAAGGTCATCAATGAAGATATTAAACAGGTCCGACCCCAGTACTGAGCCCTGGGGTACACCATCTGTGACCACAGAACCACAGAATAGGTCAGGTTGGAAGGGAGCACAGAGGGTTATCTGTGCATCCAACCTCCCTGCTCAAGCAGGGTCATCCCAGAGCACATGGCATGGGATTGTGTCCAGATGGTTCTTGAATATCTCCAGTGAGGGAGACTCCACAGCCTCTCTGGGCAGCCTGTTCTGGTGCACCTGCACAAGTAAAGAAGTTCTTCCTCATGTTCAGGTGGAATTTGCTGTGCATCAGTTTCTGCCCATTGCCTCTTGTCCTATTGTTGGCACCACTGAGAAGAGCCTGGCTCCATCCTCTTGACAGCCTCCCTTCAGAGACTGATAGACATTGATGAGGTCGCCTCTCAGTTGTCTCTGAACAGGCCCAGCTCCCTCAGCCTTTCCTCATAGGAGAGATGCTGCAGTCTCCTCATCATCTTTGTAGCCCTTCTCTGGCCCCACTCCAGGAGCTCCAGGTCTCTCTTGTACTGAGGACACAGCACTCCAGGTGAGGGTCTCAACAGGCCCATCACATAATCTTGTGCCTTACCCAAATCCCTGATGCTGGCAGTGGTGTTTTCTGGACTGACCTTCCCTTTAAAGATCCCCACAGCAGCCAAGGTTGGAGCACCAACACCAATCTTTCTTCCCCCCACATTTTTCCCGCATTTTCCATAAGGAGCAGTGGGACCGCAACTGTCCCCATAATGACTTTTACATACCCAGTTAAATACGGTTATTCCAACCTTCTGTAGCTACAGTCTACACCCCCTACCTCAGTCTGCACCCCTACTGCTGCAAGACGCTGAAATCAGATCTTAGCTTGGGCAACTCGACACCTTCCCGTGTCATTTATTTGTCCTGTGGCACGTAACAACTGCTCGAGCACAGAGCTCTGCAAAGCCACATCTGGGGCTGAGTCCATGTCCTCCTCCTGTGCAGCTACCTGATTTAGTTCGCAGCACCACAGTGATGGTGGTATTCCAGACCAAGACTCCAGGCAAAGAGAGACAAAGCAGGTGGTTCCCACATCTGCCCCCAAGTTCAGCAAGCACGACTGAGCAAGCAGTGTGCTCCCTCTGGGGAAAGGGTCCCACAGAGATAATGTTATGGAGGCGTTTTACAGGGATTAGGTCCCATTAAAAAGGTATACAGCATATTTATATTATAATTATAATTTGATATGTTATTTCTATATAAATATGCATTTTATTAAATATGCCTGTATGGATATAAAGTATTACTGTTAAATAGCTAATATTATGTAGAAATGTAAAATTGCATATATCACTCTGGTGATATATGCAACAGGAACTGAGACAGGTGTTTCTGAACCTGGGCCACATTCTGCTCATCGTGCTTCAGTACAGAAGAGCTGCTCTGGCCATGATCCTGCTGTTGGGAGTTGATCTACAGGGTTCACTCAGAAGAGAAAGCAGAGCCTTTCCAGAAAGAAGCACTCTCCTGAGCACAGAGTAGTGCCCTTCAGTTCTGTGGGATTGTAGCCTAAAGGATGGGAATTTAGTGCCTGGCTGCAGGGTAATTTTGCTGTGGGATATTTCAGACGGCACTTATGTTGATCAGAAAGCAAGATATGCTCCTTGCCTCATTGGGCATGATGGAAGTCCTGGCTTTGTTTTTTTACACCCTCTTGAGCGGAGATTGGATTCCCCATAGGGAAGAAATCAGTGATTCAGAATGAGGGGTTTTCTGTGTATAGCTTGTTTTATTTATGCCTTATCTTCAAATGGTGAAGGGTGAAATGGCACGGAGGTGGTTCCCATTTGGGAGTTGGGGCCACCAAGACAGTGATCAGCCGAGGAGTGCTCAGCCCCAAGGTCTGCCTTGGACCAGGAGGGAGGAAGGCAGAGAGCAAACCACCCCAGAGCCCTCATCCTATAGAGAAACCTCTCAAAGTCCCTTCAAAGCACGGACGATGGTCACACACGCACACAAATAGTGTGCACAATAGCACCATCTGGTGACTTTGGCCCTCAGATTGTATTTCCATGGCACCATATTACCCAGGTTACAATTTCCTCTCCAGTGCCTGGGCTGCTGCTCTCCATGCTCTTTTCATAAAATCAATGGTTTCAGTTCTTCTGCAGAATAAAAAACAGTAGACGTGGCAGAGTCTTTCAAAACCACTCCTGCCAAACTCCCACATTGTTGCTGGTGTGACCCTGAACTTTAACATGCTTATGTTTCAGTAAAATTTGGTTTACATTCTTTTTTTTAATGTGTTTGTTAGGTATTTGGCACGTATAGCACTACCTACCAGATGCTAGGAGAACTCTCACAGGCCAGTTATGAAATGACATTTTTCTGGCTTTCTTGATGGTTCGTTTCGTATTCCTTGGAAGCAATGTGTCACTGCACTAACACACATTTCTTCAGGTCAACAACCACACCCCAATCATGCTCCACTGCTTCTTCCAGTGCCACTAACGCAATATTCCAAAGAAAATCCCCCACTCAAGAATAAGCTTTGTGGGAAGCCAACCACGTTGTCACCCTTTTTGGGTGGCACATATAAAAGCCTTGAATGAGCAGTAAGAAGACAGAAACACAGCCCAGGACTACCATGAACCATAAAGGCCCAAAGCATGTTCTGTTTCCTCTGCCTCACCTTTTCTTTTTACTTGTTGCATGAGAAAACAAGCAGTAATAGGAAGTTCTTTTTCATACTCCAGAGAGGATTCTGAGGGTCTTGGTTGGTTTGAGGCAGCACTGAAGTCAAACATAAACATGTGAGCCCAGAAAACCTCCCTTGCTCCATTCATCCAAAGCAGAAGGAATTCTATTTATGGATTCCTCTTCCCAACCAGCTGAGAGTGATGCTTGCTCATGTCTCTCTCCATGACACGTGCCTCTCCTTGGCTGCCTGCCTGTGCCTGCACATAACACTACAGTCATGCTGGTGACAAAGGTGTCCCGTGTACCCTTCCACTGTGCTCTGCAAACACCTCCTGACTTTTTGTCCTGAGACATCCAGCATGTGGAGTCCCTATCAAGATCCACCTGTCCCAGAGCAATTCAAGGGCAGGTCAGCTCCAGACTTTACACAGCCTCATGAGCTTTGGCCAGCTCTCTTTTTGTGGTTGGTCTGTGCTGTAGCAGCAAATTCATGGACACCTGCACAGTCATGTATTCACTCTGTACTGCAAACTCATTTTACAAGGATGTCTAATATTACAACGTCATCATTACAATTAAATATATTTCTGACTACTTGTTAGGTTATTCTGAAACGTTCTGTTTTGATAGGACAGTGGGTAATGGTTTTAAACTAAAAGAAGGTTGATTTAGGTTAGATCTAAGGAAGAAGTTTTTTACAATGGGGGTGGTTAAACTCTCTTATAGGTTGCCTAGAGAGGTGGTAGATGACCCATCCCTGGAAACATTCAAGGTCAGATTGGATGGAGCTCTGAGCAAGCTGATCTAGTTGAAGATGTCCCTGCCCATTACAGAGGGTTTGGACTAGAGGATCTTAAATGTCCCTTCCATCCCAAACTATTCTATGATTATCAGACACGGCTAAAATGGCACTCACATTTCCTTTGTAGATGAACAAAGCACATTTTGAGATCTGTCTTATCTGCTGTTTTAATTATGCACTTGCTTAGAGTTTGATACCCAGAGGAGAAATGTTTGCAAGGAATCATCCAGAAATTAACACCAAGATGCAGAGTTTCCCATCTAATTACATATGCTGGATATGGTCAAAGAGCTGGGACATTCCTCATGACCAGTTTGTTGTCCCTATGGTTTTGGAATGCCCTTATCCCCTGAAGGCCTAACTCTCTGCACATCCAGTGCAGATCAGTGCCACCAATTCAGGGATACTCTGGCTTCTTTCAGAGAGAAATCCTCAGATGGAAATCTGTGGCTTCTTCCCCCAGCTGTCATTTTGTCCTGTGCTGAACCATCCCTGAACAAGCAGGCTGCATCTGTTCTAGCAAAACAAACACAGCTGAGGCAGAGCTACAGCACTGGCACATGGTGGTGCAGTCATTGTCAGCATAGGGCTGGCTGGGCCCCTCACCCTGCCCCAGGCCTGGCAGCTTTTCTCCCCTCTGCCTGTGCTGTGAACAAGGGTAGAATGTGAAAACAGTATTTTTAAATTATGGTGATTTTCGTTTTGTGAACTTTAATTTTGATGCACTAAGATCTTCACTGGATTTCTTATGCTGAGTCCCCAGATACCTCCTAGTTGTGTATTTTATTAAATAATTTGCCATTGTAAGTGCCTCTGTAAGTTAAGATACGAGATGAAGTGTGCATCCTTTCTGGGTAGAGTAGAAGCAAGCCTCTACTGCCGAAACAATCCCTTGGGTGTCTGTTTTTCTCAACTTCTTTTCTTGTATAATATTTTAGAATTAGATCAGCAATTTTTTAACCCCATTCTTCTCCCCACATAGGCATCATGTCCCATGCACCCATTCCAGCACCCTTTCCTGTGCAGAGGACTGCTGAAAGGGCCAATAAGGAAAACCTGGCTGTGAAAGATTACCTTAAGCATAATTTGTTTCCCCATATTTCCTAAGTGTGTGCTTTGTTTCAAAACTTGAGGAAAAGCCAGCTTTTCACTCAGGGAAAAAAGCCTTAGAAGGTGCTCTTGGTGATGGTGGTCAACAGACAGATCAAAGATAAGATCTCCCCCCCAAACCTTGCTGGCTCAGCTGCCTGCAAGGGCTCGTACCACAGCATTTCCAGAAAGAAAAGAGAAATAACATCAGCCCCTCTTGCTGAAACAACTTCACTGGGCAAGGAGTTGCGAATCATTTGTACCACAGGGAGAGAGCAAGCAAGAGTGCTCTCAGCCTCAATCATCTGCCCAGAGCAGGACTTTGAGGGTCTCGTTTTTGCTCTAACATCTATTGGTATATTTCCTGAAATGACCAACATACAAGAATTAACTGGTCATCAGAGCAGGACTGTGGCCCTCCCCTGGCCAAACTCCCACCGAGCACAGCAGGTGCAGACAGCACTGGCCCAAGCCCCTGGGCCACATGGCTGGAACAACATCCAGCCTAGGAAAAATGCCAAGCTCTTGTAGGCTGCCAAATGGAGGTGAGGTGCTCCTCAACAGGGAGGTGCAGAGTTTTAGGTGCTTTATGGCTTGGCAGATGCCAGAAAGAAGAGTCATGGTTTTGGACTTAGGTCAAGAGGTCCTTACACAGCATTAACAACCCTCTGAGCTCCTCAGTACCGGGATTTAAGTCCCAGGCAGTGGCTTAGGGAGGCAGCATGGCTCTCCTTGCACAACCAGCACCACACTGGCCACAGGTGTGTGAGCAGCTCTGTGGAGCCACAGCAGCACTACTGTCCCCTGCCAAGCCTCTGGCTGACCCTGGTTTCTCAAGGCAAGCCCAGTCCCTTAGCCCCACGTTCCACATTACTTCCAAGTCCTGTTGGCAGAAGGCTGCACAGCAGTGACACCTCTGATGGGAGCCCTAAGCAAGGCCCTCGGCCTCATCCCTTACTTGTTCCCATGCCTGGGGGACCTCTGTAAGCAGACTGCCCATCCCACTTTTACTGCCTGAATCCACTGTGGCAGCCAGGGAGGGATGTTTCACCTCCTCCAGCCTGTGCTGAAGCTCAGTTCCAATGGCCCCACTAGAAGCAGAGGTCAGTGAGCATGAGGGTGCCTCTGGTAGCAATGGAGGGACTCCTTGCCCTAGATGGCAGATTTCACTGCATGCTGTCATTGCCAGAGTGTGGCTGCTAGGGAAATCAAGACCCAAAGTGTGACTGCTGGGGCCACCCCAAAGCCAGCGCTGAGTTGGGAACACATTGGCATAAGGATGATAATTCATGACATAGTTCCAACTAGACCTAAACATTCTATCCTCTTTTGGGTCAATATGACACTTTCAGGGCGTTTGTTTCTCTGCAGAAAAGTGGGTCTGAAAAATAAATGGAGGTTAAATATGTATTGTCTGCGATATTTTGGTCTGTCAGTTTTGATAGGGCATTTCAGCAGTGACAGGGGACAGCAGAGTGGTGACACTAGGCTAGAGCCCATCCCTGTGCCCACAAAGAGCTCACTTTGTCCAGTTCCTGGTACCCAGCACACCAGACTGCCTCTCCAGCCTTCTTTCTACCTAATGCCCTCTTTTCATCATAGCCAGCCCCTGACTCTCTGCCCTCAGGCATCAAACAGAGACTCAGTTGCTGAATAGGAGTCAATAAAACCCCTGTCCCACGACCTCTCACCATCTTGTCACCCCTTGTTTGTTACCTGCTTCACCTCCTGGTCCTTAAACATAGGGCTTGCAGAACTGCTGTGGTCCTTACTCAAAAGAAATAGGTTTTTTGGAGGTCCTTTACTAAAGTATAATTGGTAGCATGGCTGTTTCAGAGGAAAAGGTGCAGAAGAGTCTATATTTGGCTGTGTGCTCTCTAATGTGTTTTGTGAGTCTGAGAGAAGGAATATCTAAAAGGGACTGCAGAAACCATGCATAAGAAGTTAAAGAAGATTCCAGGATATAAGCAGAACTGTTCTGAGTCATGCTAGAAGAAAATGCCAGAGGTAGGTACCAAGGAGAGGATTTTTGGTGCTAGAAATATGGTCCCTGTTGCAGAATCACTGATGAACATGTACAATTGATTCAACGTGAGACACACAACTCTGGAAGCATACATTCCTTTGACCCCTTTCAAGGATTTTGAAAGACAAGAATTTTCTCCCCTTCTCCCTGTGTGCACCAAGAGTATGGCTCAACTCTCAAATCCCATCTTGTCTTTACAATTTGCTCTTAAACAAATGGATAAACACAAGCTTTATTCACAATGGTTAGTAGCTTTCTTGTATCCAGGATTGATGTGTGTGAAGTTCTCCAATCTAATTGCACCTTCTCCTTACCATGGAGGTCTTACAGGATTGCTGTTCCCAGCACAACCAGTCCAGACAGAGCCCAAGCAGAACCTAACAGAAAGAGCTGCTGCCAGGACATTCTTGGTGGGGTCCTCAGCTTACTTGAATGTAAATGCCTGGCTCCTCACGAGCCAAAGCAGGCAGATAGATAGTCCTTAAAGGTGAGCAACAAGGCCCACTCTTCCTGGGGATTTGGGCAGCAAGGACGTGCTGGGGGTGTTGGGGTGGTGGCCCACAGCAGGTGGGCTTTGAGGGCAGCCTGACCTGTGTGTGGCCTGGACCAGAGCAAGGAATTGCCTCCTGCTGTTCAGGGTTTATTCTGGGGGGGCAGCTGAAGGGTCTGTTCCTGCTGGTACTTCGTGGCTGCATTTTTTTGCATATTCCAAGCACCCTGCAAAGCTTTCCTCTCTTTTTTGTTGTTTGGTTTTTTCTATTTTGTTTTGTTTGTTTNTCTCTCCCCTCGCCTTCTCTCTCCCCTTCCTTTTTTTCCTCTTTTTGTGTATCTGTGTACAGAAAGAGATTCGTCTTTCAAAATAAGCTAAAAACTGATTCCGGGAAATGATGGAAAGGAGAAAGTCCAAAGAAAAATTGGGTCACTAATGAAGACCTGGTTGAGGGAGAAACCATGAAAGAGTAAAGGATTTTATACCTGAGTTACATCTGAGTTTCCTGCCTGAGTTACTTCTGTCTCAGGGATGAGGAAAGTGTGGTTTCCCCAGTGAGAAGGTAGCAGCAGGGTGGCTGGGGGTGATTCCCCAGCAGCTGGGGTTGCAGCAGGGGCAGAGTCAGCTCTTCTGACACTGGCTGTCCCAAGGACCCAGCCTGTCCTCCCCAGCAGCACCTCAGGGAGAGCAGTGAGGGTGAGAGGTGCCTTTCTCAGGAGCAGAAATACCAGACACCCTCCACCTCTGAAGCAGGACAAAGGGGCAGAGGAGAAAGGCTTGTCCATGAGAAGATAGAAACAGGTCGGTTTTCCTCATGTTTCTGCTCCTGCAGGATTATCTAATGAAAAATACTGGGCTACACCAAGCACTCAACTTTTCTGTAACTATAACAACAGAAAAAGCAAATTCTTGTGATTTGCTTGTAAACCAAAGTGAGTTCTTTTACAGTGCACCTTTTTGACAAGTCAGGAAAATGTAGCTTTTATCTAATGAACACCCTCTGCCCCCCTCACCCCATGCACCATACATAGTTTCTGAATCCCAGACGACTCACAGATATCAGTACAAAGATGAAGGTAAAACAGTCATTACTTGCATGGCTAGGGGGCATCTGATGTAAAGTGCATTCCCTGGGTTTTGGGTTATGGTTTGTAAAGAAGTGCAGAACACTTTCATCTCCCCTTTCAGCCCATCTGTGGCTTCAGTTGACAGGACAAAATGTGGCACAACAGAGCCAGACAATAAACTATTGTACAGTGGAACAGGAAGCAACAGGTAATGTTTAGAGGAATTAAATTATTTTTGGATCTGATACTGATAATCAGTTTAGGCGAGGGGTATCCAGTGCAAATTTATACAACATTTTTAAAGGACTGGGAGCACTCAAGAAGCAGATAAGTTAAAGTGCAGTATAAATGAACCATTCATGAACTCTGAGACTTCCTTGCCTGCATACAAGGCACATGAGAACAGACCTTGTTGCCTGTCATCCTGGATTTTTTTAATTAACAGTTGTGAGCCATTCTTGTGCAGTGTGTCTGATACTGGTGAGGCAGCTTTGTGCCTTTTGAAGAGGAGCAGAGAGCATATTAATATGACATTCTTGGAAATACAAAAAAGTACTGAATATCATTCCATCTTCAAAAATCTGTATTTCATCCAAATGATAATGTGAAACCTTCACATGACATTCTTCTATTAAAAACTGAGGCACTGGAAGTCAGTCTAATGTGCAGCTATTTAAAACAGCTGCCAGAGCAATGCTTATTTAATTAATCTAAGCTTTGTGACATCCTAGATGTCTGTGGACATCCAAATGTCCCTTTGGATGGGACATGTGGTTCCCATTCAAAGCCACGCCACTTTTTGAGAGTAGCCACCGTAGATGGACCAGAGGTCCCATCACCTGTTGTAGGCAAAAAATACTGGGATAACAGCAGTGTGGGCCAGTGCAGTGCTCTGCTCTCATGGTGTGTGTTTATTTAGAAAATGCCTGGGTCTGCAGCCCTCGCTTCAGGTCTGCTTGGCAGGACCCCGCCCCTGCGAGGCTGTGCCGGGCACTGTCACCGGCCAGGCAGCCCAAGGGGAAGCAGCACTGACGCTTCCTTTACAAGAGGGCAGGGGAGAAGAAAGAAAGCAGGCTCCTTTGGTTATCTGGTAAAAGCAATAAAGGGCTTTCTACAGCTGTCAGGATGACCCAAGGAGATCTACCAGGCAGCATCAACTCGACCCTGCTTTCTGTCCCAAAGCCAAACAGTTGACACGTCGAAACCTTGCTGTCAGTTCCTGCCTCAGCCCAGATCTCTGTGGGGGCCGATCCTGCAAGGTGCCGAGCACCTCTGAGCAGAAGCCTGGAAACCCTTTTGTCCTGACAGCAAAATACGTGAGAAGGTATTATTTGCAGTCAGTGGGTCCCAAAATGGATGGTTGTTCCCATTGCCCCTGTTTTCACTGTCATTCTGCAGTGTTTGCCCTTCATACAGGTATATTTTCTATGGGGTGTGTCCATCTGAGGTGCCCTGTCACCTGCTCAAGGCAAAGCATTAACCTGGAGCTACGTAAACACTTAAGCCAAGTGAGGAGCAGCTCCAGCATCTATTCCATCTAGCTTCAAACAGCTATTGCAAATAAGGGGAATATTTGTTTTTGTGTGCTGTTCTCGTCTGGCCTGGCCCTAAGATATCATCAGTACACGTACGTGGAGGAAGTTTGTCAGAACTGAGCTCGTGCTGTTGGGGATCCTGAGAAAGGAGGGGAAATCAAGGACAGATGTAAAAAAACAGTGGGGTTTTTTTAAAGAATGCAGAAAAAAGATCAGATCTTTTCTGAGGGTCTGTTGTACCACGTCTGGAGACATCCAAGGGTAAAATAAGAAGTTTAAATTCTACTTCAAGTGAAAATCTTAACTCAAACTTTAACATGGAGCTGCTCCCAACATCTTCATTTTATAACATGTAAGCACACATGCCACCACAGAGCTATTAATTTCCATGCACAGAAACTTTTGAAGGCACAGCACCAGCTGCTTAAATATGTCTATAATTATTCACGCATTAACACCTACTGAATTAGCAGCATTAGCACCTACTGAATCATCTTGTATGCGTTTAAATAAATTAAGGCTGGGATTCAGTAGCACTGGCCTGGGAGGCTGTAGTTATGGATGTAGTGCTGCTTGACCTTCAGAGCAGGTGAAGGGTGTTGCAAATGCCTTTTTGGAAGAGCCTGCCCTCTAACTGGCAGCAGTGCAACCCATCAGGCAATGGTGGTTGGCACTGAAATATATTTCCTCTGATTCTTTGTTTTTGTTTCAATTGAGGAAGATTCTTATAAACTTTTTGTTTTTTTTTTTTTTAAATTCCTGCACTCTTCTTACTAGGCCCCACTAGGAAACTCACATTTCTCCATCTGTCTCAGAGCTTATTTTATGTGGAAATATTTCAAAACTCACGCAGCTCTTGTTCAGCCCCATACAATTGAAAGAAGTTCAAAGTTGGGCAGGGCACCAAGTCAGCAGACATTAATAACATTACTTGCAACCATTCAAAACCTGTCATTTGTTAAGTCTGTCCCTCTCATTCCAACAGACATAAATCAAGTATATAAATGAGCTCCTACCCACAAAGGAGAGCTGATTTTAACATCTAAGCCTGCGCTGTCGCCATCAGGATTTTTTCTTTCCACTATTTTACTTTTGAGTCCAAGACCAGAAGGGAGGTGACTCAGTGCAAATACACCTCAGGCACGGTTTGGGAAAAGAAGTTAAGCAACTTCTGCATGAAAACTTCAGCTCTTCCCACTCAGATCCCACATGCACATCCAGCATAGCAGAAGCATCCTTCACATCCCACTGTCAGCACCTGTATCCATCAGGTGGGGAGAGGGGCTGCCCAAGGGGAGGGCAGTGGGTGTCCCTGCTGCCTGAGCAATGATGGGGCTCTGGAGGGACCATCCTCCCACACAACCTATCTTGCTCTTGCCAACTGCTCTTCAAGCACTGAAAAGTCTGTGTCCAGTGGTGTCCTTCTGCAAAAGACTTGTCAAATCTGAAGAGAAATGAAATCTTGACACCACCACACCAAGTTGTCAGGGGGCTGAGGGCCGGTGGTTATAGAACATCCCACTCATCAGGCAGGCCCTCGTCCCCTCCCTCACCCTTCTCCTGCAGGCACCAACATGCTGCTTCCTATGAGACAGACTCTCAGGCACTGGGGACTGACCTCACAAATTGAAACACAAGACATTTCATTTAAAACACTAGAGAAAAACATTTTTCTGTGGAGGGTGGTCAAGCACTGGTACAGGCTGACCAGAGAGGTGGAGAAGTCTCCATCCTTGGAGATATTCAAAGTCTGACAGGGCACAGACCTTATCAACCTGCTGCAGCTGATGGTGTTGGAGCAGACGTTGGACCAGATGATCTCCAGAAGTGCCTGCCAGCTTCAGATATTTTGCCATACTGTGACTCTGTGACTTTGCCTCCCAGCTACCCTCAGACACTGTATTTCTGCTGTGTGCCTCCCAGCTCAAATACATCTTTAGTCCAAACCATCTTGCTGTGGCCAGAAAATGTCCTCTAGTGTACTGTGAGGCAGCAGCCTTGAGAGCACATTTGCCCTGGGCAGGAGTGCCTGCCCCCCTGTGGGTCATGGGAGGAGACGAGGCATCCTTCCCTTTTTATGGATTTCTGTATATCCCTTGCTCATGCCTGGTGCCCACAGCTAGAGCCTGGAGACCAGGCTCCGGAAGGACGTGGTGCCCAGGGCTGTGCACAGCTACAGCCCTGCAGCCCTGTCATCTTCCCACACACACAGTGTCTCAGCAGCACATATGGCTGTCGATGATCATGGCAAGTGCTGTCCTAACCACAGGCTTCCTGCCATGAGAAATCACAGTGACTGGGAAATTGCAGCTTTCTGGGACAAGCCATTACAAAGAAGCTCTTTAGAACCTACTCGAGTTTTTCTATGCTCAAGTAGGCCTGAATCACTCTGGCATTTTTTGTTCATACTCACACCCATGAACCTGGGGATTTAAATTTTATTTAATCTGCAGAAACATCTAAGGATGATTTTTGCTTCAGCAAGAGTTGTGGAATCTCACTCCCTAGAGGTATTATTTTTTATATCTCTGGAGCTAGGCAAGCTGACTCCTCAGGGCTCTAGGTTATGAGCAAACTAAGAAAGGGCTAAAGCCAGTCCTATTTGTCACAGTAAAATCCAGGAACTGTATGACCACTGTGACCTCCAGCATCCTTCTCAGAGTCATAATGCATCCTCTGGAATCCTCACATCAGTCTGTTTCCGCTGAGAAGTTTCAAACCAATTAGGAGTTTCATTCAGTCACAAGTTGCTTGGGCTCCTTCCTTCGAGTGAATAATCTCGTGTGGCATACAGCAACCAGGCTATCAAGAACCTCAGAAAAGCCTTTGCTGATTTTAAATGCTGCACCTGGGTGGCTTCCCAAGATGGGGAAATGCTTTGTAGATGTTGTCTTCAACAATTTTCAATCTAAGGCTTGTCCCTTTGCCTTTTTGGGAAACTTCCAGACATTGCTGTCATTTTTTTGCAAAGCCTTCAGCTCATATTTTATACCCTCTTTTAATTCCTTCTCTGACATCTCCAGCTGCTTCAAGTTTAATTCCAACTGCAAAGTCTGTGGGTCTTGTTTTAGACCTTGTCTGTGATTTTTTCTTTCCCTAATTCCAGACAAGTAATTTTGATATCTGCACCATTTGGTTCTTCTCAGTTCAATGGCACCAGCAGCTCACAATCCTTTTGCCTTGATTGCTTTTCTGCCTGGCTCCTGGTTGTGCTTCCCAACCCAGGCAGCACCAGGAATTCTTCAGCTAGTTTCAATTAAGAAAAGTAGATGGCAGAATCAGGGATTACACTGACGTGGTCCCACTCATTTACAAAAATAAAAAAGAGAAAACATGTTCTACAATCACATTTGCACTCAAAATAGTAAGATACAATTTCTTTGCTATTTCTATCCCTCATTCCCAGGCAGTACTCTACTCCAGGATCACATTACAGACACTTCCCTCTGGCTGTCTTTAGCTGAACGCTGCCATTTTTGCCTACTTTTCTGCTGACCTGGCTTCATTTTTCATGTCATGGTTCTACAGCAAGTAACATCAGTCGCTGGCTATCTGCCCCCAGTGAAACCTCTCTGCCCACACAGCTTCCCTCCCACCAGCCCTGCCTGCTGTCCACTGTTTCATGCATGGATTTTTTTTTGTTTTGCTTGTCATGTACTTGCAATGAGCTTCCCCACCTCTTAGAAGTAATGTATAGGATGATTTCTGTTGGTTTGTGTTGTGAATAAGCCTAGGAAATGTCCCTGGGCGAGCAGCACCTTTGCCATCAAACAGCTGTGCCCAACACGCACCCTTTCCTACCACATCAGTAGAGGGAGAACTACAGGATGCTTTCAACCAAAGGTAGCAGTGGTGTCACCACCTTTTCTCAGCCATCCTGACAGTTTCTGCTTCTACTCCCTTTCTGAAGTTCTTGGGTCCTTGAAATGAAAACAATCTGTGGCCAGAAGTAACTGATACCAGCGATGAAGATACAGAGGATGAATTTTGTGTGAGGATGAATTTGTCAATCATTGTTTGTGGTGTCCACGCCAACTTTCAAGAATATCTTCTGTGCCAGTCTTTGTGGTCACAGGCTGTGTTTGGACAGTCTGGGTCCAGCCAGTCCTGGGACAGGGGGAGTGCAATGGGGAAGAAACATCTCAAAGGCAGAGTGTCAGATGACGGGATGACATGAGCACCTTCCCTGACAAGCCACTTCTGCTGGGCCGCCCTGCACCCACCCCCAGCAAGGATCACCTAATGCTGCTTCCCCTCATGACTTAAAGCAGAGTTTGGGGTTGCTTGGCTTTACCTTGGGCAGTAGTAACAGCTCCCAGCTCTTCACTCAGGCTATGTGCATGCAATCCTGGAGTCCAAAATCAGGCACTGTCATCCCAATCCTCTTATTGCCTCCCACCAAGGTGACACCCCAAATCCATGTCCCACACTTGCACCCCTCACTACCTGTGAAATGCAGGAGCACATCTCATGCCATCCTCACCACTCACCTCCTGACTACTTATTACACTTTTTGCTTTAGCTTCTGAACTCAACCCATCCTGGTCCTCGTAGATATGGATATATACACCTGCAAAGGTCAAGGCAGCAGCACCAGCTCTGGACCCTGTCAAAGTACCAGCTTTCCCTGGAGATAAAGGACACCCGCCCAACAGCATCTGTAGGAGCCTGTATCAGAGCTAGCAGCATCCATTACCCCTAGCTTTAGATATGCTGCTTAGAAGTTCTTTGGGTTCAGTTAGGGACCAGTTCGGGACACACTACTTTCCAGCAAGCCAATTGCTAAGTTTTTCAAAGATAAATATACTCCCAGAGCCAGATACACATAGCTGTTACAATATCTGCATTTTTGCTTTACTCTACACCGTGTTCCTGCTATCCCAAAAGATTAAAAGTTGATTTCTACTGTCCTGGGAAACCACAAGCTAACTGCAAACCAGTTAAAACTTAGTTAGTTTTTTTCTGAGCCATTGTCAACAAAGCATGGAGTTTTGCATGTTTACAAGGGTGCCAAAAAAAGAGTATCAGATGCATACATAGCTTAAACACTCCCCTTCCACCCCCACAGGCATACACAAACACACCCAGAGCAGAGACCGGGAGGAACACTAAAAAGCTCTGTAGAAGTATTTATTTTAAAGGTAGAAGCTATAGCTCAGCTCCACACTGACTTGCATGACAGTTGCCTGTGCTGATTCTTTGTGGGGGTTTGCGAAGTGTTGCCTGCAGCAGCCAAACAGGCTGATAAACCCCTGACAGATCCTGCAGGGTTGGAAGGACTCAGCACAGTGATTCTCACAGCCAGCCAGCACCACCAGTCTATTGACATTGGCAGAGCTGCACGGGCCTGTCAGAGGGAAACTGGTGACATCATGCAGCCTTCATCCTTCCACAGTGACCCACATCAAAGGCAATTTAATCGCTGCCCAGAGGAATGGACATTCTGTAATATACAATGAATCATGTTTTGAAGTCCTAGGAGGTCATACACAGCTCCTGGCAAACCCAGCAGAGGAAGGTGATGTGGATGACAACCCCTTAGAGCAGATCCCAGAGAGATTGTAACTGATGATGAAGTAGGCCCCTCAAAGGTTTAGCCCTGCGTACTGTAATGTGTGGACATGGACTTATCAGTAGCTCTGCAGGGACACTGATATACAGATCATGGTTATCCCAAGGGTTAACACATCTCAAGAAAGAAAACCTAATTGTACGTGTTCTTGGTCAGAATTATTAGGATGGTTAAATCAGTTGAATGCCCAGGTTGTCGGATTTAGCTGAGCACAGCTTGGTACCCCAGCGATATTCTAGGCTGCCTTTCCAGTCCTATGAATGCAGGGCTGCTGGGCAAAAAGCATGGTCCTTTAGCCATGCCTTCCACCAGCAGCCAGGTCCCTTTTCTTGTCCTTCAGCAGTATTTCTGCACCAGCAAGGGCATAATGAAGGAGCATTACTGGCTTCCGTAGCCCCACCCCTGCGCTTGAAGAACTGTGTAATGTCTAATTGTATCTCAAGGCTAACTTGAAACTATGCACTGACATTTCAATAGTGCTCTTTGTTGACCACTTGTTACACATATCAATTTTTACTTACATTGTTACACAGAGATGCACACTCATATATGCCTATAAAAATAATGTGTTCTTTACGTGTGGATATAAAAAAAAAAGATAAATTAAAATGTTTGTGAAACGCTCTTGCATGCCTAGGTCTGCAAAATACTAATTTAAAAATTTCAAAGCCCAAAATATGCAGGGGGATGTAGTATCCCTAAAGTTCAGTCTTATTACTCACTGTTAGCTAGGCCTATTCAGAAAACCAGGACTCTACTTCGTGTGAAACATGAAAGTCAACATATTTCATTTCTCTGTAGAATGAAATCAAAAAACAACATTTTCCATGGATGTTACCATGAAAAAACAGACTTAGAAGATATCTGGTGGTCCCACAGGTGACCTAGATTCTCTAGTTTATCTGCGGGGGTTGAATCTCAGTCTCTGATATTCCAGGTTCTCTCCAAGGAAAGGTAAAATTCCTTCTGGATGTGAGAAACTTACTCAGCAGCTTCATTTAGGTACTGCTGTGTTTTAGCAAAATGTTCCACAATTATATTTTTGGATGAATCTGTGGTTCTGTGAAGCATTTCCCACTAAAAACCTTGTTCAGATGGATAACAAATGTTTTATTCTGGTTAGTTCTAACAGATGAACTCATTGGAGTCACACCTTGTCTGTCCACGGGTACCAGCTCCTGCTCCACTTTAGTACACCTCTGGCAGGAAAGATCATAAACACAGAAGAGTTGCAGTGGGAGTTTCTGGATGTCTGAAATCAATTGAACATATGTGGGAAACTCTCAGGATACAAGTGGACCTGCCTGCCGGTGCAGCTACCCCTCTCAAGTCCAACCTAAGCAAGGCCAAGGCTTGTTGGTCATGTACAGCCACCGTGTGCCTCTGACCCCCACCAGCTCTGGATTCTCAGCATCTGACAACATGTGCAGGTACTTCAATACACCGAACACAGTAAAGAGCAGGACGTTTGTGAACAGCTGCCTGGGAGACAGAGGTGAGTGGAGACCTCTGCCTTTTTTTATGAGCATGCTGCAGCTGCTGGCAGGTCTCTGTTCACAGTTGACAAAACAACAGAGGAAAACAAAGGAGGGGAGGAGGCCTGTGTCTGCATCTGCAAGGGATTGGGAATCCAGAGATGATTCACCACAGCTGCAAGTTTCACCATGGGCAACTTCAGCAGGAAGAATTTTCCTACTTGCCAAAAAGATCACCTCAGAGTGTTTAGTTGTCCCAAGCTGTACTGAGCAAAGTAGAAATGTCATTTCTTTGATCAACAGTTCAAAGTGGTACCCAAAATGCTAAGGTTGTTTGCAGACTCATTTTCAGCTGAACCTAAAGAAGGTAAGGTCAGAGTTTGTTCAGAACTGATAGTTACCATGGGATGATCCACTCTCCTAACCAGGTTCCAAAAAGAAAGGTGAGGATTTTCTCTAAAACCTGGCAAGTCACAGATTTCCTGAGTCAAGTGAGAGAGCTGCTATTTGCATAAACCTCTTTCAAAGTCTTTGTATGAGAGAAGAGTTTTTTACTGGTCTGAATACAATCAAATCAGAGCATGGAACTGCTCAGCAGACTCACTCAAACTCCTCTGGCCACCTCAAGGGCAAAGCTGATGGTTTGAGAGGAGCTAGGGACAGATTTCCCACTGACATCACTTTCTCGGCTATGACAGGAAACCACAACGTCTTTATTGTTCAGGTGTTTAATGCAGTCAGAGCAGTCAGTAATAAAAAGTAATGACTCTGTGTATGTAACAGGGACCAAAATCCAGTGATATGTAATTCTGTGCAGTCCTCAGGCTCCTTCCATATGATGCTGTCAGTTGTGTCCTCTGCTGTGCAACTCTAAAATGTCTTTTTCCTATGAAATATAATTGCCTGTGTCTTTTCCTGAAGATGGTGAGAAGATCTCTCCCATGTGCTGCAGGGTTCACTCTGTAAGGACCACCACAGAAAGTGATCATTGGAAAACAAGTATCTGGGATTGTGCTGCTCCAGGCTCTCCAAATCACACCTACTGCCTCCACTGAAATACCTTCTCAGAGCTCACGTTTTCTACTACTACTGCTAGTGGGAATCCTCCCACCCTTTCTTCTTTCCTGTGTGATTTAGCCAGCTTTTTCAGAAAGGCAGGTTTGCAGGAAGTCGTACTTCTGAGAGCATGCTTGCACTCCTGCTTAGACCTAGGCCCAGTCCTAAAGCCTTCAAACAGTACTGCCCACACTGCAAGTTTGGGTCTACTACACAGCACATCTGTCACTAAGCCCCGGGGCCATGCCCGAGGCAACGATCAGCACTGTTCCAGGAAGCCTTCTCCAGTTCTGGAAAACAACCTCAGCTCCCTTTTGGAGATACACTGGATAGGATGTATGTTCAGGTTTTGACACAGTAAGCTGGATTTAATTGCCTCAGCATTGGTCTTCTGGGCTATTTGAGATGCCCCAGCCAGTGTCACCTGGCCCCAAACAGCTGGAGAGTAGAATTTTCCATAAACCCTCTCCTCACCGACTACCAGAGGCTGTCTTGGTGTGTCAGGTCCTCTCAAGTGTCGCTAGATACCTACAGCTGGGAAACTGCACTGGGCTGGTGGGTGCCTTCACTAGGAAACTCCCAAGGAGAGATTAGAACACAAGTCTAAATGCTTAAATAAAGATTCATGGTTTATGGCTGAGCCATTTTCTAAAATGGTTTGGAAGTGATTTTGTTGTCTGACTTAATTTGTAAACAACAGTGCATCACCTTACATATGTGAATGTGTAAATTTTGTTCTCTGTGTGTCTGTCAGTGAGTCTGTGTGTACCAGTTCCAGCACACAGATAACACTCAACAAACACCTAAAGCAGGTGGAGGTAATGTAGGTCTGGCTTGGCTCTAGTTCTAGATCTTAATTCCTTCAAAGTCAGCAGGTGACTCAAGGAGGGATCTGAGGTTTTGCAGCAGACAGAGCCCTGTAAACCTCAGCTTCACTTGCCCCCTCCTTCTGTCTCCCACTGCGGAATGACAAACGAAAGCAGGCAAAGCTGATTGCCAAGTGGGCACAACCATGCCCAAGGGGAAAATTCCTCCTAGTCTCTGCAGGGGAGTTCATGTCTACTCTGGTGCAAAAGGCCTACTTACCTCAACCTTTGCTTGTCCAGGTCCAAGTGCAATTAATTGGCATAAAATTATCCAGCCATTTTTCAAATCCTGACCCATTGTTGGAATCAGTGACCTCCTGCAGTACCAAATTCCACAGGTTGACTACATACTGTGTGAAGTAATATTTCTATCCATTTACTAGCCATTAATTTCTGACCTTTGGGAAATATGAAATATGTACGGTCATGTGAACGATCTTGAGCCATTCATAGTTGTGTGTTGTGCAAAACACATTTGTTCATTTAACTAAGTCCTGAGTTCATTTGGCCCCAACTTGAGCACCAGGCAAGACAAATTAGCCCAGAAAGCAAGAGAAATAGCAAGAAGCAAGCTGCCAGCTGTTAGATGAGCAAACGGGGAGCTACAGAGATTCCCAGAGCCAAACTGTTATCTTATTTATGCTAGCATAAATCTAAAGTAACTGCACTGAATTACCCTGGATTTATCCTTCTGTAAAAGAGATCAGAATCTGACACTGACTTTGGAAATTTCCTTCCTCCAATTTCCATTCTTCCTAGAAACAGAATGAGACACCATTGTGTCACAGCTTTGTCAAATATTTCTTTACAGGAAAGTGTCAAATAACCAACAGTTCTGAGGAAAAACAAAATCCCTTGCAAAACTTTCAATAATCAAAAAAATCTCTCAGTTTTACAAATCCAGAGGTTGCAATACCAAGAGAACTAGACAGAATTAACTTTTAAAGTGTCCTTTGTTTCTTTGGTCCTCACAGCTGTCTGCTTCTGTGAAGTCCAGTTTTGGGTCTCAGTCAATCCTAGCTGTGGAACTGAGTTTGATCAGTGAGAGACACAAAGAGAGAGCAGGAATGGAGATGTTGCAGATGAAAGAGAAAGAGATGCAGGCAGGTTTGAACGTACTCCATAAATTCAAGTGCCCTCTTGTTCTTTGCTTTTTCTCTTCTCATTGTCCCTTACAATTTTATCACAAGGTTGTTGCAAGAGACAGGCAAAACTCAAATATTGCAAAAGAAACACAGAACAGGCTAAGCGATATAATGACATGTTATTACAAACCAGCTTGTCCTGAAAAGAAAATTACTACTTCCCTCATTTCTAGTAAAGTGCTCAGCATATTTTTTCTCACACATACGATTTTATTGCCGGGGTGTTTTATGCGAGATGTGCTCCATTTGCAAAAGCAGTTCTGAAAAGCTGCTTAAATTATTACCTTGCAAAACAGTCTAGGATATTTAATTGAAATGGCATCACTCTGTTTTAAAACATTGCAGTGTTAAATAAACTTGACCTGTAGCACCAAAGCACTCATTTTTCTCCAGCTACGTCATACCTTTGAAATGCTTATGTACGTGTACAGCACCCCAACTTCTCCAGCTGAAAAACAAATGCAAGCCCCCATCAAAAAATAATGACACTGCCACCTTTCCTCTTGTCACTGAGACTAATGGAGGAAGAGGCTCTAAGAAAGAAGTGGCCTCATCTTAATTACCAATGGAGATTCAATGAGACAGGTATTTTAAGTATACAATTGTGCTCTGAGTCCAGATCCCACGTCTGCAGTCACAGAGCTCTGCCTACAGCCCCAGATGGCAGTCAGCTCTGCCTGCCCGTGTTCTGGGGCACAGAGGGAGGGAGTGGGGCAGGGGGATCACACCAGGAATGTGGGGTCAGGGCCATGGGCAGCAAGGGACAAAGCTCCTGGCAAGACCCAGGAGAACTCACCATTGCACAGCCAGAGCGGGGATGGTCTCCAGCTAACCCTGGCTCTCACAGGGGCTGTGGACGTCTCCAGCTGCCTGCCAGGAGCTGTGTTATAACTTTTGCAAAGCTCAGGAGAGCACAGCCCCTCATCCCTTCCCCCTCTCCAGACTCTGATGGTTGTCCATCCTTCAGCACCGATTTTTTGGGGTCAGAATTAAAGAAAAGGAAGGCACAGCTCAGTGCAGTTACCCAAATTGTATAATTGTGCTGTAAATGTGAGGACCAATAAAAATAATAGCTGCTGGCATCAAGCCAAGAATCCATTAATGACAAACTGATATCTCTCCAGGAATGTAAAATGTTTTACTAAATAAACATTAAAACCAGGAACTTTCAACTTCTGTCAGTAGGCAAAATTTCATTGTGACTCTACTGGAAGGAGGGATAGCCAGGAGGTAGGCAAGGAAACTTTGTTACACTGATAAAAAACTAGTTAGTACCAGGAGGAGCTGGTGTGATGTGTTTTAGAGTGGTTTACAAAGGATGATGAATGAAGATTGATGCTTTCATGGGATCAACACGCTGACAAGATGGAAAGGAAAGAAGGCAGTGGTATGTGCAGGCAGAAGGTTCCACCACGCAGGATCATACACAGAAATCAGCTGACTGAATTTTGTATCTTTTCCTGTGTGGCATCACTGTGCTGTTATTTACAGTTTTACAGTGAAAGAGACCTGAAAACTGGAAATACAGACATTTAAGTTCCCACATTTCACAGTAGGCCAGGGAAGTGGTCACAGCACCAAGCCTGACAGAGTTCAAGAAGCATTTGGACAATGTTCACAATCACATGGTGCAACTCTTGGGGTGTTCTGTGCAGGGCCAGGAGTTGGACTTGATGATCCTGATGGATCCTTTCCAACTCCACATATTGTATAATTCTATGATAGCTGAGACACAAAAGGAATTAATCTCTTGGAATTCATGAGGAAAAAAGAAAGCACTGTTATATGGCTCATGCCATTGAAAAGATTATGGTGGTACAGAAGGTGGGATGCAGGATAGATATTAATAAGGCTGAGGGGCAACTTGAATAGCGGGCAGCTAAAGACAAAAACATATGACAGGAAATATTGAAGGCTTTCAGTGGCAAGACTCTTGTAAAAAATCCTGTGGTCCTTCTAAACTCATGCAGAGTCGAAGTCATTGCAGGGAAGCAGTTAAAGTGTATATTCTGCCAGAGAAAGCATTGCATAGGGATAAGAGAGCCGAAAATGTGTTGTGAGGGTCAGTGTAAACTAGTGTCACCCTTCTTGGAAAGAGGGTGGGATATCCCACAGAGTCTGAAATCTGTGATGACAATACTGGGTGTGGCCTCAGTGGTGCACCCAGCTCCAGGAGTCCCACCAGGTGTTTCATATTCTGCGCAGTTTTGTCTGCAGGGAGCCCATGGAGCTTCTCTTGCACCGCAGCCCAGAAGTCAACCTGTCTGTTTGGTAACTGGTGCCCCAAATACACACAAACTCCATCCAGGTCTTCCCAAATGAAGGGGCCTCTGTGGTGAGTTCAGAGCCCTAGACTTCTAGATTCTAAGCCCAGACCTGAAACTGTTTCTGCAGCCTTGAAAAACCTTCTCATGTCTGTGGAAGGATGTGTTCCTGTCCTCTGTAGAAGAAAATCAGTCTGAGACTGAAGCAGGTGGATGTGGTCTCAGCAGCAGGCTGTGTATGAAAGGCACCCATGGCACGCTTCCATCCATCTTCCAAGGCCAGCATAAGAGTCTGTCTGAGTACTCAAGACAGAAGAAGGCAGAAGGAGCAAGTCTGCCATTCCCAAAGGCAGCTTGGCTCTGCCAGGACGAGGGCAGGAGCTACTGCTTGAACAGAAGTTGAGAAGTGGGGGCTTGTAGGGCTTGGGGGGTGTCTGCGAGGGTAGGAGGGAAAGACTCAGAGGCAGAGTAGAGCATAGCCTAGGCCAAGTCCTGTGGCTATTGAAATCCCGAGCTCAGGGTGCAGATCATTCTGGTGTGCTTTGGGCTAGAGGCAGGGGTTAGCTGAATGCTGCCATTCTGTGCTTGAAATTTTACTTCCCCATTTGCTCTCTGTTGGTTTTTACACAGGATGCTCATCTGCACAGACATGCACCAATTGGCTTGACTACAGCTACATCTATGAGGAAGAAAATGGTTTAGAGCCAGATCCTCAGCTGGAGTAAATCAAGCAGATGTGGACTCAGGCCAACTGAGACCATGCGTGAGATCTCCCAGTTTCTCCTCTCAAACTGTTATACTAAACTAAACATAAGATACAGTAGCTCCCTATCTTTGCCTTGTTTTTGCACACTGACATTTTGTCCAACTTCATGTGCCAGGGTAAATACAAGGAAGGTGATCACGTGAAAATTGTATCCAAATTGTCAATGACTCACCAGCTCAGACAATTGTAAGGCAATATGGGGAGAGTTGTCACCACTCACTGTTTTAGGAAAGCAGAAGCATAATCCATGAGATCCTGCATAGGTTCAGACCTGAAAGATCTGTATAACTCTACACCCCAGTGTACAGGATCTAAGAGCCAGCCCTGCAGGTACAAGAGGGTCTGGGCAGCCCTGCCCAGGAGCCACGTCTCTTGAAGCTCAGTGGTGAAGAGATGCTGCTGCCCCACAGGGCACTGCCCACAGGAGACCGCCTGATGCTGGAATGAAAAAGCAAAGACCCAGCAGTTCCCCCTTTCTGGGGCTTCTGCAGGATGCCACCAGGTCAGTCTCCATGTCACGTTGAGCCACCTGAAGGCTGCTGCCCCTTTTTTGGTAGCATTTGCAGAGCTTGGTGGGCTCTGTGAGGTGTTGGTAGGAGGTGCATTGCCACTGCCTTTTCCATTAGCACACCAGTGTGAAAGGGATCATTACACAGCTCATTTCAGATATACAAAAAGATCCCTCAGCACCACGGGCACCCTCCATTGGTCAGGCAAACCAACCAGAAAGGTGCTTTACATAAGCAGACAAAAGCTCCAAGCAGCCTTTGCTGCACTGTGGGTCTTGCACCTGGAAATTCAAGAAGAGCCATGAGTGCTCCAGCACATCATGCCCTGGGACAGACCATGGGCACTCCCATCATCTGCAGTGCCCAGAAGGGCACCCCACACCCCAGCCCATTCCTCTGAGACAGGTTAATTTGGCTTTTATGTGCTTTTGAGAACTCAGGTGTGTGCTGCATGACAAACAGCAGCTCTATGGAAGGCTTAAATCCAGCATCAGGCCCCTCGGCTCAGATTCCCTTGGAACTGTCTTTCAGTGAGTAAAAGGTTGTAGACAAAAATTATACTGGGTTTTTTTTTTCCCTCCAACAGCTTGCAAGTAGTATAGAAGTATGCATTGGCCTGAACTTCCTAACTCCATAGAGACCATTGCTGTGTACAGCCCATCTAATAAACTGATGAACAATGATTGTGGCATCCAAAGGTGGCCAGTGATTTGCTGGTCTGCAGCACTCAGGGGAGCAGCTCTTGGGTTTTCACATCTGGGCCAAACTCGAACATTTGTGTGACCTTTCAAAATCAGGGGAACTTTCCATGAAATACACAGGCAGCCAAATATTTAGGTCTGCAGACTTACTGCAGTGGGACATTACTTACTTATCACAAACACAAAACTCAGGAGAGCGGTCCAAAATTTGGATAGCATGTCAACTCTTCACATTAATGCACTTTCTCTGTTATTAAACAGAAACATTATATTTCTCCAAGAGCTTAGTCAGAACCTGAGTTAATAGGAATAGATATCCAGCTCCATCATCCCAAGGTATTGATCAGGGTTTTCCTACAGCATCTATGTGCCCTAATTCCAGATAATCCTCTCCCGAGAAAAGCAGCTCTACTCCCTGTCACAACAATGCTGAGCACTATTCCTCCATAAAGGCCATGGATATCAAAGCTTGTGTTTCCTTCCTGGGTCAATAACAACACCACACTTACTTCCCCACCAGTGCAGGTGGTGTGACCCTCTACCACCACCCACAGTGGGCCACAGCAAGGCCACCAACTGCTGTGTGGTAGCCTTTAGACAGGCTACCACAGCCCTTCCAGCAGCCCCTTTATTCCCAGGGTCACTTCACTGCCACACGAGGCATACACTACACTTTCCAGCTGGGATTGCTCTTCCTCATCAGTTGCCTTCCTCACTTTTGAACCGGTGCTGTTTGCAGAGCTCCAGCCTGCTTAGTTGCTCTGGCACACAAAGCATCACCTTCTCATGGAGCATCTGCCACCTCGGAGAAGCAGCATGCTCACTTTATTCAGCTTCTCCCCATCCTGAATGGGCAGCAGAGATATCCTCTGTAAAGTCCAGGAACTGGGAAAGGCAGGAAATGGAGATGGCAATGAGCTCTTTGAACTCCCTCTTTGGAAGCCAGAGCCTCTCGTGGTGACTAGACACATTGGAGAGCCATGACCACCTCCATCAGCCACCCCAGGGTCCCCATGAATGCCTCAGGGGTACACATGAGCCAGAACCCAGAGCAATGTTCACTACACTTAATAACAGCTGCTGTGGCTTTTTGCTCACTTGACATTTATGAGCAGCTCCATCCCTCACATACCTCTGGGCATCATCACTGTTTTGAGTTTTGGTTTGATTACAAATATCCAGAGACGGGGCTATGCTGTTGAGCTGTTGCTATTCATGTAAGTGACATGACCTGCTGTTCCCTTGCAGCACAAATAAGAGGAATAAGAACTCTGCAATTTGTTTTCTACCTCCCCTTTTAAATATTTTTTTAAATTTTACATTTTTATATTGTTAATGAAACTAACATTTTAAAATACAATGGGTTTTTTTGCCTATGGAACCAAAACTTTGCCATGGTTGTGCACAAAGCAGACAGGAATATGCATGGAATATGTTGAAAATTGCAATGTATAGAGGCAGAAAATGTGTTGCAATTTCCACACCCTCCATGCAGGACAACATCTGTCTTTTTTTTTTTGCTGTTTTCAGTCCTTAGTGCAACTCGAAAAACCTTTTAGAAATAGTCAGTATAATTACAGTATTTTCTTCATCAAGATACATCTCAGGCTGTATGCAAAAGGGAAATGCTGAGCTGCTCCAGAGTCTCCACTGTGGGAGCTACCTATGCCTGTCCTCACATCATATACCTATTTCTCTGCTTCCCACAGCCTTCTAGGAGGAACCCCTTTAAATCTGTGGAAGCAAGGAATGGGTTGCACCATGTCAGTTGTGTCACTTTAGGTGAATTAGGAGCCACCAGCACGCTGGGGAAAAGCCAGTGCAGCAGGGCATGGTGCCTGGGTTTATTGCTCAGCCATGCCAGGGAGGTGTGCTCGGCAGAGGAAGGCACAGTCCCTGCTCCTGGTGTCGCTGTCACTTCCCAGGGAGCTCCATGGCACACCAGGAACCAGCACATTCGCCTGCACCTGGTTCCTGCAGGGCTGAACCTGCCAGGGCTCTGAGCATCCCAGCTGCCCCAGCCACTCCTGCTGGGGAGGGGAACAGTCGCTGATTTTGTAAAAAGCCCCAAAAAACAGAATGCTGGGGTGAGAAGGGCTGCTAAGGAACTAAGCCTGTAATGAAATGAAAATGTTCACTTTGTTAACTCTTTAGGATTTTGTGTTTTCATATTTTGCTTGGCATGTGGTATTGAAAAAATGGAGAAGGCAGAGATGAAAAATCACAGAAAGTGGTATTTTGCCTCCTTTCTTGTAGAATCTTCTTTAATATCAACAGTGAAATTGCTTTCAGTGATATTTTTTCCACATAAAAATCTTTTATTCTTCTTAGGTATGTCTGTTTCAGTGAGGGGGCAGAGCTTTGCATCGTAAAAATTGTAGCCACTTTTATGTAAAAATAAGAAAGCAAAAAAAGCCACTGGGGAAAGCAATTTTTTTGCATACCAGTCAGCCTCCGCTTTTGCTATCAGCATTTTGCCAGACCAGTCTTTGGGAGGTGGCATGGTGTGAATTGAACTAGCAGAATTGCAAGGGTACAGTGCACCTGAAGAAAATGAAATTTTTGTAGCTATGATAGTGATGATATACTTTAAATCTGGGAGTAGGAAGGGGTGACTAACATGGAAAAAGCCACAAGTGGAAGAGGGAGAGGAAGGAGGAAATAGCAGATGCCATCATCTCCAAGGGGCCAGAGAAAGGACAACATTCGGAGTGCTTATTAGCTGCTCAAGGTTTTGAAAGTAAAACTAAGTGCACGAGTAGAATCTGCAAAAGAAAAAGCAGAGGGAAGGGTGTGACAGGGGAGCATTGTTAGCCTGATCACAGGAGAGAAATGGTTATTTACTCACCGTGCTTGGCTGGGATGGAGCAGAGCAATGTCGGAGCCTGGATGGGTGCAAGGGAGCAGAGCGGGTGATCAGCAGGCAGGGAACAGCAGTGTTGAAAAGCATGGATCACTCCAGGGCAATGGTTTATACTTGCTTCATTATTTAAAGTGGGCTGAGGCAGGTAATTACTCATGAGTCTGACCACGAGGTATTTAGCAGTTGAACCACAGAAGAAGCTGTATGCACAGCCTACCTCTGCCTGGCAGAAGGCGTAAGTTGATGATTAATACAGCATAAGTCACATCTCACTTCTCCCATTGGCCACAGGCCAAAATGAGCCCATTCTCCTTGAGGAATAGGTCTGTCATGTACAACTCAGCTCCTGCCTGCTTAGGGATGCTGTGAAATTATGCCTGCACCTTGCCAGACCGTGCAGGACCCAGGCAGAGCTGCAGCTTCTCTGTCCAAAGACACCCATGGTTCCCATCCAGCTGCTCACTGCAGCCCCACAGCGAGGCTGAGCGAGACATGGGCTGTAGGTGGGTGCTGCACCCAAGGGGACCTCCAGGTTCAGGGGATTCCTGGAGACATGGGATGCAGCCCCAGAGTCAGGGGCTGATGCCTGGAAGAAGTGCTGCACCCTGAGGCAGCATAGGCTGTGTTTTCCGTGGGGACGGGAAAGGGCAGAAGGCATGGCCATCCAGCCCAGAAGCAGTCCAGCCTGTTTGCTTGTGTTGGCTTGTCCGTGTGTACTTGTGGGTGTAGAGCTCAGCAATAGCTTTTTTTCTTTTTCAGTTGCACTATGCTTGTTGTGATAACAGGAGGCTTAATTTTGAACAGCAGTATGAAACCAGTGAAATAGATGTAAGTATTAGCTGATACTCAATACCAGGAATGACCTGTCTTTTATGTCCTCTCACTGTTCTGGTAGAAGACTACGAGAATGCAGGACACATGTTTTCCAACTCAATAGCAGGTATCCAGCTGGAGAAATGTGTTTCCCTGAATTATAGCCATATGCTATATATCCCACTTCAACATATCATATCATGTTCCATCTGCACAGAATTTGACACTGCATAAAACAATCTGCTTTGAATTTGAATGCATATACTTCCTCACACAAACCAAAACCCTCTAGCTAGGCTGAGTCTAAATGCCTCAGAGCTTCTGCTGAAGCTTGTGCCACAAGCAGAAAAGACCAGAACCAAAGCTGTAGGGAGGAGAAGGCATTATCTCTGGGCTGTTCCATCTGAAACAAATTCTACCTTTGCATCAAGGAATTTGTCCTGGTGGTTGCTGATAGTGAACAGAGCAGAACACAGAGCAAGAAATATTCGCAAACCCCCTAGGACTACCAAGCTGTACAAAGCATAATGCCCAGGAGTACATCGTCCTGGCTTTCTCTAAGCTGCTCTAAACCTCTCACGTCTGTAACAACATGGTACTTAAGGGGCAGCTAGAGAGTAGATGCTTCAGCAATTTCTGATACTATAGCTCTCATAATTAGGCAAAAATTCAGAAAAAAAATGTCATGAGTGTTGAAGACAGCTCCTCCTTGCACAGACCAACTGCTATGACAAGTCAGTGAGGCAACATGGAATGGGTTTTGTTGTTTTTCAAGCAAATGTGAATGCTTTCCAGTTGTTTGCCACATTTCTAATGGCCCCAGGCCAATCCCATCTTCCTTGCCCTCTTAGGCATTCATCTTAACATAAAGAGCACCCTTCTTCCTAAGACAAAATGCGAAGTCAGAAATACTTGAGAAGTCCTTAAATGACAAACACCTCTTTATTTCCTCTTTCTCTCTCAAAATCTTTCAGCCAGACCTACAGTAGATGCTTAATGTTTCATGGTTCTACTGCCTGTTTTCTTAGTCATGAATTTGTTTGCATTGTCTCCCAGCAAAACAGCCTTTGGCAGAGGTATATCCCAGATTAGATAGGTTTTTAGACTCTAGTCTATAAGAACAAAAGAAAGAGCAACTGAATGATAGAGAGGAGTCAGTACAACCTCAGCACTGCTAATGAAAATATTCTGCTTGTAAAGTACTGACAAAAAGGGACAGGAGTATGTTTTACAGAATTCTAACTCTAGATGATGATAGTAATTTATGTCCCTCTAAAACAACAAAGCAAACGAACATTTGGGAGCTTGTGTCACACTGGATGTTCATCTTCACTAATCAAAGATGTATGTGAATGGGTTGATTGGCAGGTATGCTGTACTCAGTTCACAGCTGTGCCAAGGGCCTGCAGACACTTATCCAAGAACTGATTCCCCTCATGTCTGCAGGGTTTCTGGTTCAAGATGGACCAGACTTTCCATTGCTTTTATTTGTCTGGTCACAGTAATATCCAAAACTCCTCTCTAGAGCTCCACATCTGAACCAATATGAAATAAATGACAAACAGAACAGCAATGTTAGATTAAAACTCTTGAGGACACAAAACCTAGTTTCTGAAAAGTGTTTCAGAGTCAGCTGTAGGACACAGCTGTCTGCAGAACATCTGCTGGAAAGTGCAGATAACTGGTTTTAGGCTGATTGAGGTTTGGGAGTTTTTTGACCAGAATTGGCATGAAGAGAAAATTGTGCCTGGTGAATTCACAGAAGCACATTTCTCTTATGCTATGACCCATTGTCTGGTTTATGATGGCAACAAGAAACTCTCATCCAGTGCTGGACTCCATCAGAGTGGAAGTGAACAAAGGGACTCCCTCATTCTAAAGCATTCATCTGGCTGCATTAAACAGAATGCCTTATATAAAGTTATGACAGACATTTATTCCACTCTGCTCAGTACTAATGACATCCCAGAAGGCATACTGTCCAGTTTAGGTGCCACAATAGGCACCACAATAAATCCTCTTTTTTCCATTTCAAGAGCAAAACTCAGATCTGTATGTATCCAGGGAGATAATTGCAGATGAGTGCTTAACAGTTTTTCGTTCTCCTCAGTCTCAGGCAGTTTATGATGAAAAGATCTCAGGCACTGTGGCACTGTGGAATTCTCCATGCAACAGCATCTTGGGAGCTCCACTCCCTCCTCTCCTGATGACAAGGGACTGAGCAAGGCCCACCCTGGTAGACATATCTGAAAATTTTTTTCAGAACACAGAAAGAGCGAGCTGGCCCTGAGTGAGTCTTACACACATATCTGTTGTGCCCAGACATCCTGATGTCCCAGGTCGTGTAAGTCTGTGGTCAGCAGACTACCAGTGATCCAGAAGATGTCAGAAAATGATCTGTTAGATCGTGATGCACAGCCCTTTACCTGAGCCCTCATCAGTCTAGAGGTCAGAATATTTCTGACACCTAATATCCCAGCTGTTTTACTCTGGAATATCCTAAGCAACTGAATCATTCATTCATTACCTTGTATTCAGAATTCATCTCACTATACAGTCCAGATTCTCTCTTGTAGAAGCACTATTAGCTAGTTTTTTTATATTTTGCTTGATGTTATCCTTTCTTAAGTGCAATATTTTGCATAAAGTGCTCAAGTGTATATTGTTGCTATTACATTTCACTGTGCTTATATCAAACTGCCCCTTTAATGCAGCAAAATCATTTTGGAAACTTATGTCCTTGAGTTGCATGTCACTCTTACCAAGAAGAACATGAGACTAATTAGATATGGTTTGTTCTCGATAAATTCACACTGGATGTTTTTATCACATTATCACTCTGCAGTTGCTATTTAATGAAGCACTTGATTTTTTTGCAGTAATTCTCAAAGCATTGGAGGTATCTGAGACAGGTTGTCTGGTCTGTAATTCTTGATACCTTTTAAATCTTCTCTGTGTTCTTAAATACACTTGTTAATATTTCAGAAATTCCTGTGGTTAGTTCTCTAATTATACCAGAGTAAATTCCTCCAGGATTTCCTGCTATTAGTATATGCCCTTTATTCAAAGGTTCCTTCACTTCTCTTCCATGAGCTGCATTTCAATTCCCTTGCTAGTTCTAAGTGTGTTCAGCCTCTCATATCAAGTGTCCCCTCCTTGCAAAGGTGGTGTTTCACACTTCAGCCCACTCCGTCATTTGTCCTTTGTTCAACATCCCCATAAATTGACAACCCTTTTCCCTTTCTCCTAATTTCTTTTTCTGATCCCTTTTGTACTCTTTATACTTCAGCCTTCTCTTTTACTTATCCTAGTAGTGTCTTTGCTCACTTTTTGTTTAATGGGTTTTTGTCAATAGATAACCACGCAGCTTCTGACTCAGACCCCCTGTATTTCTCCAATGCTGTCCTCCTTGCCAGCAGGATAGGTTCCTACGAGATGTTTCACTAAGGATTTCTTCCAAACTGTTTTCTTAAGAGTATTTCACCTTTTGGCTCCTCCCTTCAGAACTATCCCTATCAGTTGCCCAAAGTGAGGAAATCTGCCGTACAGGAGTCATTTGGTCTTGCTCTCCTCCTCCACATGAGCTCAAATTGCCTTCTAGCAAGTTTCTCCTTATTAATCATATCTATCACAGCTTATCTGGCCACGTCTCCCATAGCTGCCTTCACTCTTTGAAACAAAGAGTTGTCCAAACACATTCCAAAAACTTGAAGAACGTGCTGCGCTGTACTGTTCGGTTTTGTTTTGTTGGTTTTTTAATTTTCTTACAGCAGATAACCTGGTTAGATAAAGTCCTTGATTACCACTACCTCATATCCTCAGGACACCCCCAGTAGTTGCTCAAAAATGTGACATCAACCTCCTCCTCATTCAGCAATCTTTAGTAGAGTTTTATTGTTCCTCTGTTTCATCTCCAACCACTCTGTCTTTCCCCTCTCTCTGGCCTTCTATCCATTCCCAATATACGAGATAATACTCTTCCCTTTTTTACTGCCTCTACTTCCTACACAGATTATACTCTCTGTGCTAATATTGAAGTGCCACAGTTTATTTCACTGAGCCTGTGTGATGCTGATTAAACTGTAGCCTTTGTTGTGTCCCAAGACTTCTTGTTCTTCCTGTTTATTCTCCATACTCTTACCATTAGAGTGAAAACATCTCAGATGTTTGGCAGGTTGCCCTTACATTATCCCTTTTGCTCTTCTATGGCCCTCCTGCAATTTCCCACTTCCACCATAGCAATGAGTTGTCAACCAGACCTCTACTTTTCTTACTCACCTGAGGTCTCTCCTGCCCACTCACTCGAACCCTGCTGTCCTAGGAGCATTTTCACTCATTTTTCTCTAGTAATAAAATTCTCACATTCTGGAAAGCAATGTTTTTTACACTGATTTAACAATGCTCCATAGCACGGAGATTCTCCTTAGGATCTTCCTAAAAAATGGTGCAGAAAGTTGTTAGTAGGAAAGCAGTCTTATCGGATAAAGGTCCACAGTCCAGTTTCAGATTTCTAAGTTCCAGAGAGAGGGTTGACTAAATAGCCTAAATGAATGCTAGTTTTATCAAAATGCTACCACATTTGCAAATATAAAGTCCCATACTCTGCATCAGGATGATGTTGTGCAAAATTAGGTCTGGGTAAAACCTTGGGAGAACACTTTCTAATTCCCAACAGCACAATACACTACATAGTGATGTATATTAACTAAGACAGTGGTACTTTTCAAGGCTGCAGTCACCAAGGAATAGGCAGATGATGAGTGCAGCAGGGACAATACGTTGATTCTCCTCCCTCACAGTTATGAACAGCTGGAACATCCTCAGTTTACAATGGGTCTGACACTGCAAAGAAACAAGAACAAATATTTGGAAATCTGATCACATAATATAGCTGAATGCTGACAAGAGGACCCTGCTCTAGGGGAGTATACTCCTTTATAGCACATGGCTGCTATGTGAGAGAACAAATTACACACTATTGATATCTGCTGTCCTGCTGCCCAGCCTCTGAATGATTGACAAGGGTGAAGTTCAGTCACTTGACTTCCTCAAAGCTTCAGATGTGCTTCTGAAGCAAAGATAAGAGGTTATGAAGGAAGATGTTTCATACAATGTGATCAGCTCAAATAAAATTTGAGGTTAAACATTTAGTTGTTAAAAATAAACATGCTTATTTTATAAATGCAGTAAACAGACCAACCTCTCATCTACATGGAGATAACAAGGAGGAAGACAGGATCTGCTCTTCATGGGGAATTTCCAGCTTTTCTCCCCACAAAAAAGCATTTTCAAAAATACACCCCTCCCACAAATAAATGTAAGAGGGACTCTGTGGTCCAAAAAGGAGCTTACTTATAAAGTAAGGGCTCAAGTCCCATGCTGGTTTTTTCATTCATGTACTCAGAATTTGTTCCAAAGTATATCTATCAAAGATGAGTCAGTGGTTTTCTTGTGCTTGAGCAGCACAACCAGTGTGATGGATGAATTGTGTAATGTCTGCTGATAAGTATCACACCATCAGCCAGACCAACTTCAGCTGTCTTCTGTCCCTTGTTGTCTATTCACACTATTTCATAGATTCTGCTCCCTCTTCTGGCCAGCAACATAATAAAAGAAATAATTTCCCCTTTTTAAATGTGATTTTGAGCATGGGGAGTTGAGAAATGGAAAAGAAACTTCATATTACTTTGGCAGGACAAAGAGATCTGAGCTGTGCATCCACTGCATTTCCATATTTGGATTTCTCTGTAACAAAGGCTTGCAGTATTTGTAGTAAAAAAGCTGAAAAAATAATTACAGGTATTTTTTGCTACATTTTCAATTTACTGTTTATCTCTTGGGGGAGGGTAGGAGAGAGGAAGAGAAGTACAAGGAAAGAAAGACCATCTATCAGCTTTGCTGTATCTATTCACTTCTCCCTCTCAACACCATATTGCTCCTTTTCAGGTTTGTGCAAAAGAATACTGCAGACCTAAAAAAGGAAGTGAGCAGACACCCATCTTTAGGAATAGCAGACTTGCCAAAATGGGCTCAGATAATGTTATATTAGCTATAGCATGCAAAGCACATGCTCAAAAAGGCCAGTGTTTTCTTTCAGTAAGCAAAATCCAAAAGGTGCACCTCCAAAGCAGAAAATGCAGTTTCTAACTATTTTTTGCCTTTTTTCAGGTTCTCTCACTTCTCTTGGAGATTACCAACCATAGACATCTGGGACAAAGGGCTTTCAAACCTTTTCTGGCCATTAAAGACATCACCAAAAAGTCAGCTAATGTAGAAGAAGGTACAAACTGCACTACACTGTACATCCAGGACAGAAAAACATTGCCTCTTTAACGACTTCCTTTGATGGAAGTTTTCTGCGGCCTCCCACAGTTCAACTTTGCCTGATGAATCTCCCCAAAGCCATGTTTGAGGTGGAGCAGAAAGGACAACTCAGTGACAGCACAGCTTGCCACCAAGCGTGTGATGAATGGGCTTGCAACAGAAGCGATATTGGTTTTTACATGGAAAGGAAATTGCATTGAAAATCCCAGTGTATTGCTTTAGCCAAAGCATTGTCTGTACACACAATAATTCATTTGCTCAATAGACAGCAAAATAAAGAGATGATTCATTCAGCCTTCTCTAGCTGAGAATTTTGTAAAATTTCAGATTTTTACATCATGTTCATTTCCAGTTGACAATGTCTTACGTATCTCATTTACCTTTCCTCAAAGAGTGTATTGCAGCTTCTTGGGCATCATTTGCCCATTCTTTTCCTCATAAAGAGAGCAGAGGCTTGATCCATAGCAGAAGATTGAACTGGTGTGGTCAGAACAGCAACCAAAGTCCACACCAGTCAGAACTGCACATGGTGAACCTGGCTTTAAAACCAAAGCCCTTTTTAAAGCTATAATTTCCAAATCTACTATTAGTAATGAACTTGAAACACTATTAAGTACTAGAAAACAATACTCCTCTGGCAGTTGTACCAACTCTAAGGCTGAAGTCTTCTACAGGTCTCTTAGCTGCTGCAATTCAAACACTCGGGCCCGATTCTGCACTCCTTTGTTCAAGCACCAGTCCAAGGGAGTGAAAGCTGGTCAGAGAAAAACGTGTGGGATCAGATCTTGTGATATGGCAAAAAAATTCCACTTTCCATGAAAGGAACCTTGTTTTCAAACACATTCCACAAGGTGAGCAGCTCTTTCAGCCCTTCTGCATATAAGATGAGGCTTTTATTTTTTTCCCTGAGAGTGGAGCTCACAGCCCCCAGGCTGCCTGTACCACCTCTGCACGCATCACTGAGAGAGGATCCTTCTCTTACTGAAACAGCTACTCATTGAATAGTTGTTCATTATCTAAGAGATAGCCAGGAAATATTTAATAAATATATTACCCATTGCATCAAAATAAATATCATTTATAAAACATTCATTGTCTTTTGCTTATCATCATCATACAGTGTATATTAATGTCCCCAGTACAGATGAGATTTACAAACGTTTGCCTGAATTTTTCCCCTTAATGCATTCTCCCACTTACAATAATCATTGCATAAAATGCATAAAAACATAATGCAGCTTTATGCCACTGGCATATACCAAAGACAAAACTAGAGATCTTGTGAGAGTACAAAAAGTCTTCAGACAGGAGGAATGGCTTTAGGTACGCCTTCAAGTGGCACTTGATCCAACTCAACTCTGCAGCATTTTAGAATTAGAGCCAATATTTACTTGAGAATTCAGAATTACTTAATCAAATAATAGAACATATAAAAGCAAGCTGACTTTTTGGAAAAAAGAATGTTTAATAATACAATAATAGTTGTAGTATCGTCCAGTAAAGGTGTATTGTAAAAATGTTCTGAATATTAATTTACCTCAGATAACTTTAGAGTTGTAAATACTTGCATTATATTGAGGTAGACAGTAAAAAAAAAATCTTTTCTCCATTATTAGCACAGAATTTAAATCTTGTAATAATATCTTAAGGAAATGATAATGTTAAGTAAGGATGAAATATTTGATTAATGCTTAATTCTGTACAACTCAAATATAAACTTTTAAAAATATTAGAAATTATAACATTTCGAGTGCATATCATGTTTTGTACATTAAAAAAGAAATGCATGTTGTTCATCTCCATTTTGCACTTTTCAGTCTGTTTAAATAAACAAATATTTACAACTTTTATATGAACAACAGTGCATCCAAAGCAAAATGTGCATTTTAAATTAATGCTCCTGGTCGAGTCTTTTTATTAGCATTTTATATTATTATTCTCTTCTCTTTTTTACTTTTTTTTCCACAAGTTTGTAGCTCTGCGAAACCAGATAAGCCAACAATTCTAGAAATCGGTGGGGAAAAGCCTGAAACTACGAACATAATAATTACATTAAGAAAGGGCTAGGCATAGCTTCGAAGTGCACTTTCCTCAGGTGAAGCCACAGCTGAGACCAAAGGTGGGAAAGAAACAGAAATCTTACATAAAACGCCTTTTCCAGCACAACATTCGCGTATAATACTGCTGCAAGTTGCGAGGGCTGCCGAGAGACCTGGCAATGGCATCCTTGCACTCTTCGTGAGACCCAAAGGAGTTTCCCTTCCAATCCACCCCGGTTGTGCTTTCTGTAACACTTCGCTCTTCACAGTTTTTCTTTGCTGCCTTAAAATAAAACCTAGCTGGTAATTACAATCTTAAGCAATTCTCGATTTGTTTTTTTTTTTTCTCCTTTTCTCTTTCTTTTTTTTCCCTTGGGGGGGAGGGGTGGAGGGGGGGCCGTAGGCTATTTCTGGCTGGTAAGCTTGCAGGAATGTGAAAGAGAGAGGGCAGAAATGAAACAGCCCTCTTCAGAGCAACTTCAGAGAGAGGGATCAGTCTGCTCCCTCTCCCTCCCCCGACTCTTTTTGTACTTGGTAAATTGCCTTCACCTTTGGAGGGAGGAGGATAGATCGCCAGATAAACCCCGGGGGAGGAGAGGGGAGCGGGGAAGGGACCGGGCGGGG